>OZ020487.1:1408747-1766747 GCA_963971405.1 Psococerastis gibbosa | reverse complement strand
AAAGAGGAGGAATTGATGAATAGGTGGAAGAGGAAAGAAGTTATAGCTCATAAATTATTTAGTTGGATATTTAATTAGAAACGGCCGGAGTCTGATGATGAAGCAGCAGAATCCGGGCTGATCGACCGATCGATTAGTGGTCGATCTGCAAGCGTACTTCGAAACGGTTCGTCAATATCTGCGTTCAACACCTTCAGTGATACTACATAGACTTCTAAGATTGTATCTCCAAGGCTTAGTAGTAACTGAGCTGGTTATAGATGGTGATAAAAAGTATGACTGTGATGCGAGACGATTTAGTAACATTTACTCTATTAACCAAAGACTAAATAAGAGGAATAACATGGAACTAAAAAAATCACCTGTTACTGAAGACATCGACAAGTTGAATCTGCTCAACAAAATCCCCTCCCACGTCGCGCGCCAGCTCATAGAAATCGTTGTCGACAAAACTGGCCGGCACCCAAAAACTGATGTCATTGATGCATTGAGGAAAAACGCTGACGGGAGAGTACGTGATGGCGTCGTTGTATCCTTTTCCAGCGAACTGGGATAAAAATCCGGAATCGTTGGACCAGAAGAGACGAATGTCCGGAATACTGTACAAAATCATGGCCAACCGCTCCAGTCCGAGACCGAAAGCCCAGCCGATACGATCTTCACAGCCTCCTGTGAAATAAGAAAAAATTCAGAGGTTATCGGAATCTGTAATTCTATGACTTTTCGGCGAACTCAGAAAAAAAATCCCCAATCGTTGGATGAGCAAAGACAAATGGCCGGAATACAGAAAAAAATTATGGTCGACCGCTCCAGTCCGAGACCGAAAGCCCAGCCGATACGATCCTCACAGCCTCCTGTGAAGTAAGAAAAAATTCAGAGGTTATCGGAATCTGTAATTCTATGACTTTTCGGCGAACTCAGAAAAAAAATCCCCAATCGTTGGATGAGCAAAGACAAATGGCCGGAATACAGAAAAAAATTATGGTCAACCGCCCTAACTCCGAGACCGAAAGCCAAACTGATGCGGCTCTCCGAGTCTCCTCACCAATATGAAATTTGTTTAAAATCAATGGGGAATCTAGTGGTTTAGAATGTCACCCAAAAGATCATCCGTTGAAGCTCCCGGACTTGTCCCAATGACTCAACAATTAACTCCTACCTTAGGAATAAGTTTGGTGTGACTCATATTCAAACCTTAGTTGCCTACTATTGTAATACCAAAGAAATTGAATGCACAAAATAAATATATCCAATGCTTGGCTCATGGTTAATAAATATACGTACATATGAAAGTGAACTTCTACCACAGGTGTCCGAGAACGAAGAGCATGCAGACTTTGCAATGAAGGAGTGGAGGACCCCGTGCACATCCTCCTTATCTATGATGCAACCTCACGAAGGAGAGGAAGCATGCTTGGGAAACTTAACAGTTAAATGCAAATTACCTACTCTTGAACCTTCTCAAGATCCTTGCTCTGCTCAGGGAGATCTTGTGAAGACACACAGTAGGGGCCCAGATAGGCCAATTGGCTTAAGTGCACATAGAGCTCCAACACCCGAATTCATTAATTAATAATTACCATAGACTCATAGAGAGGATAGTAAATACACAATTCGAAACCGGTGCACTAAAGATAGAACAAGCCACAGAAGCAACGAAGTAGGCCTTTTATTACAAAAAGCCCACATGATTGGTTTAGACTCTTGTTGAACTGTATAGATCTCTTATGTAACAATACTTACCATTCTTCAAAATACCATTCTCCATAACGCCACATCCAAGAACTTCCACCCATTTGTTATTTAATAAAATTTCCAGTTCCCAGGACGGGTGCGTGAACGGAAAGTAGGCGTCGACCCATTGGTACACGATGTCACTGCCAAACAAATGCCGGCACAACCCTTCCAACGTCTTCTTCAATTCTCGTTCGGCGAGCTCACTGGCTTCCTCTGTGTAAACCCTCTTGGGTCTTATTTGTTCGAAATGCATTGGTACGCTTAACAGCTATGGGCCGTTCACCGTCATTTTCATGTACAAATAGCTGAAAAATTCAAGCACATACAGTATATATATATTTACTTAGGTAAAAATCCTTTACCACATGACCTACCAAGAGCTGCTTTTTTCGCCCGTTTTCGCTGCACAACTGGCCACGACTACCTGCCGGCCGACTAACCTGCCTAGACCGGACTGCTTCAGACCAAAGCCCACCTAATAACGTTTCAATCGATTCAGGACCCTAACAAAAACATAACATCACTATACCGGCAGGCACAGCACCAAATAGCGGTAACGCCAAGAGTGGGGCGTTGTATAGAGTAAAGTAAAGTAAGTATAGTGAAATTCGATGCGTTCTAACACGTACTGTATGCCCTCTCGCGGCTTCCTAATAGAGTTGCCGTTGTTGGGAGGGAGGTCACGTAGGGAGGCAGGCTATAGCATGCCCATCATTTTCATGTTATCGTGAACTTCTTAGAACGTTGGCCACAACCGAGTAGCTACTATCTACTGTATGGTAAATGTTTTTAAATATTTGTATTGTATTTCTATTTTCCCTGGAGTCCTTGCAGGCCACAAAATTAAGTAGCCCCGGTGGATAGAAACAGGCGTTTAACGGATCCATAAGCATTTTTTTCATACAACTTGTAGGTATGCTACACGCAGATGTAACAGCAAATCGAGCCCCTACACCAAACAAAATCATTTTTCACAAGAAATATCGATTCTAGGGTAGTTGTTGTTATCGAAATGTAGGGAAGCTTTTCACTTTTCTTTCTTTTCTTCTTCTCACTTTCCTTCACAATACCAACGATTGGTTGACAGCAATTCCTTACAAATTATCCCAGTTCTGTCGGTCCAGTGCTTTCCTCCTCAGTGACGAGATATTGTTTACAGCTCAACGATTTATATTACATGAGACATGTACACCTGTTAACTCTGGATGTCTCATAACAACAGCGACAAACAATAATTAAATAACTTAAAAATCAGTTATTTAATTATAGCAATGAGTACTGGTCAGCGCGGCACTAAATGGCTAAACTGCCAAGAGTGGGCGTTGGCTAGTAAGTAGTATTTAATTAACTTACCTCTAACGGAGAGAATAATCTAACACAATCAAGTTGGTGAAAAAATTGGGAAATGACTAGCGTCTATCTCATCCCTTCTATATACATCACCAACCATAAGAAAATTGTCAATGCCCATCCGTAGTAACTCCACCTGATGGGCAGTCATATGTGACCGGAGCAACTGCTGTTTGTTTACATAATAACAGTCTACTTTAGATCTGGAGACATGATCGGTAGGAACTAAAAGTGAATCAAAAATTGCTTTCCACTGAAACCACAGGGTGTAAATTATCGGCAACAGCAAAAATTGGAGTTCCGGTCCGTCCGATAAAGGCTTTATAAAAATAATCTACTATTTTTTCCCTAATTAAAGAAAGGGGATGGTGCGGCTTCAGGAAAATATTTCGTCCGACGTGGGGAAAGTATTTTTGGTGTAACATTTGTTTGTAAATCGGCCAAAAACTCTTTGCCGCCAATATGTAGGGTTTCACTGCTGATAGCTGAATAAGATCTGTACGAATATTGCAACCCAACTTTAAAATAATTCATTATTATATTTTACATCGGCAATTTATTTTATGACCTAAAAAAAAACAGAATTTGTTTGTTTCTGGTTTGTTTTCATTTCTACAGCAGACGAAAGAACCCCGTCCCCTAGTCACGAAACGTTATTTTGCTTAGGCTCCTCACCTTTCGGGCTTTCTCGCCATCGCTCGGGCATTTTACATAGTCGTCTGCTACTGCTTCATACAAGCGTTGCTTATCATCTATAATTTAAGTGTTATAGTTTTTAATAAAATTATGGAGAAGTATAGAGAATTAAATGTTGTGAATTTGAGAAACGAGCTTAAGAAGGTGAATGCCAAATTAACGGTTGGAGAAGGCGAAATAATAGCAAGGTTATTTTAATACCACTCAAATAGTAACTTCGGCCATTGTCCGTATGACAATTCTCCAGCAATGGAAATTCAAGGGCTTCCAAGGAAAATGAAATATATACACATTCATTGTTGCACGTTGGTGCCTTCAGTGACAGCTATTACTTATTAAAGTGTTGGGCTACCTTATGGTGAATGGAAAGAATTTCATCGACTCAAACTAGCGTACTTCTAACGATGCCGAAACTTTGTGAAAAGCAACGTAAATGAAAGAATAATGGTCTTACGAGGGTAAGTTAAGTTACCTGACCCGCTACCAGGGGTGGATGCTCCGTAAAGTGCAACTAAGAATTGAAAGGAATTTGACATTGTTCACAAGTTCATGTATTGATTGTTGCCTTTCATTTCAGATTACTTTAATTGAAAGCATCGATCAGTAAATCTATAGGCCCTACTGAACATATTTATCAAAATTAAAAACGTTTTAGATTTTACATATGTTAGTTGTTTATGTTGTATTGTATATCCAAAGAGATATTGTTTAGGCGGGGTTCCACCTACGTCAATAGTAGTTGTTGTCTTGAGGTGTTTTCAAGCGACGACTTTTCAGTCTTTACTCTGATATCTTGTATTTCTACAAAATAAAATAATTTATAGTTCCGGTCTTTGATACCACTTTTAAATTAGACATAAAATGATTAAATGAGCACAGTTTTAGACTGTCTAAAAATGTTTGCTACCACGTCAAAAAACATTTAATATAACTATTGACGTTGGTGGAATCCCCGCCATATCCTGAGAAAATTTACAAGGAACCCAAAATTTTTGTGTATTGTAGGTAGGCCTACACTGATTTGTAAATAAATGCTATGCGCTGTTGCCAGCAGTCCGCATTTCAGTCATAGTTTAAATTTCAATATTAGAGTAGCCATATATATATATGAATATAACCCATAACTTTTAGATATTACGGTAACTACAAATTCATTTAAATTCTAGGTAAATATGGTCTTGGAAGACAGCGGAGACGTTGTAAGCTGCCAATGTGAATGCCTAGTATGAAGTTCTTAAGTTGCACCCTGCCAACATGTGATGCGACTCTACTGGGTTCGGGTAATGCTGTCAATGGCTTTTATTCGACTTTGTCATCTTCCTGACAGCCCTGTTTTGCTCTTTGACACATATTGGATGCATGCACTTATTTTGTGTCTACCAACTAATTACCAAAATTATTTCCATATCCCAACGTAATGTTAATTGCTTATTGTGGCCACAATTGGAGGTGAATTCAATAACGTCCGAAAGAAACTAATTTTGTAAAGCAAAGGCACCCACAGTCGGCCTAAGTGTGAATACCTCTAAACTTTGGTATTCCCTGACTGACGAAACAAGGACAGAGCGCAGTTTGGGGAGATTTAAGGCAGCCTGCCCATCAATTTCTGGGGAATGTTGCCTGTGCGAGGTAAATGAGTGAGTGTATGAATTTTTCTTTTCTTATGTTGGTTTAGGCTATCTTTTTTTTTTACAGGAAAAACTATCTTTGTTCAAAAATTTAACGTAAACAAAAAAAAAATGTGCAGGTAGCTGGAAGAGTAGCTCTTCGGGGCTAAAGCTCGCCTGAAAATAAGACGATATTTCATTTCATTTTTCATTGTATTTCATTGTATTTCATTTCAATCTTTAATGAATAGATCTTTAATCTTTAATTCCAACAATACTCACTACCTATGTGTACATAAAGGTGTATATTTCTGCCAATACGTTTGACGCCTCTCAACACTAGAATTTTTTTAACTTTAGAAGGAAAGTTACTACTTACCGAGCGGATATCTCAAAACTGCAAGATATCGAAAAACTTCACTTCATATAACGTGTAGCAAATGTTATCAGCGTTAATTTGGTATACAGCAAAAATATCGCTAGAGCGTAGTTTCCGAGATATAAGCGAAAAACAAAAAAAACGGTACCATCATAGCCCCCGGCTCAAGGGCTACTCGTAGGACTTTTGATATGTTCACCTCCTATTTAATCTAAAACAAAGTTATGAAGTCAAATATTGTGTTTCAAACAATTCCCTCTATACCTTTCCGTTGCCTGTTCTAAGGCGGGTATTCCACTGGTCAATATTCCGTCATTTGTGTTTAAAAAAAGTTGAGATTTTGGTTTTAATGAGACCATTACAATAGATAAGTTAAGGTATTTTCGTATGGGTCTCCTTAAAACAAAAAATCTCAACTTTTTTAATCACAAATGACGGAATATTGACCAGTGGAATACACGCCTTAGAACAGGCAACGGAAAGGTATAGAGGGAATTGTTTGGAACACAATTTTTGACTTCATAACTTTGTTTAGAATTATTTGTGAAAGAATTGCGAATTATAGTAAACTGCAACCCCGGTACATTGAAGTTTTTTTTTTTTTTTTTTTTTTTTTTTTTTTTTTACCTTCGTGGGGCCTACTCGTTTGAGTTCTATAAGCGTCGACCTAGAAGGTCTTTTGCTTCCACGTTTTGCCGTCTACGCCCATCTTATAACACCAGTCCTTTTTGATAAATTCTAGTGTTTTTGTGATGGGATTAGATCGGATGGTTTCCTCTTCAGACCTAGGGTGGCCAAGAGTTTGGTATCGAGTTTTTCCCAGCGCTTCACATTCAAAGAGAATGTGTTCAGCTGTTTCTTCTTCAACTTCACACAGTCTGCATCTACTGTCGTTTTTCACGCCAACCCTATGCATGTGTTTGTTGAAGTGGCCGTGGCCCGTAAGCGTGCCTACCACCCTTCTAGCTTGCTCTCTACTTAAAGAGAGAAGCTGATCGGTGAGCTTTTTACTAGGACCCGGAATAACCTTCTTAGCAAATCTGCTTTCCGGGACTTTCTTCCATTCCTCTGCAGTTTTTCTCTGCACCCATTTTTGTACAGAAGTACGGGCCTGGCAATAAGCCATCCCATACTTAGGTTCTGCACCAATGAATGGCGTTTCTGCACCTTTTCGAGCCAGCTCGTCGGCTCTTTCATTCCCATCAAAGTTCGAGTGAGCCGGGACCCAAATCAGCGAGACTGAGTTTTCCCGACACACCTTTATTAGGAGGTTGATGCAGTGCCACACCATTTTTGATGTGATCTTTATAGCCTCCACAGCCTTAATCGCTGCCTGCGAGTCTGTATAGATAATAATGGTTTTGCCCTTGCTTTCCATTTCCATACACTCCTCTAGGCATTTTATAATGGCCCCTACCTCAGCCTACATTGAAGTTGGACCACCTTGAGTTTTAACAGCATAATTTTTTCATTAAGTTCTTATTTAATTAGATAAAAACGAAGTAAATGGGTGAATAGAGGCATCATTCAATCAGTCAGGATATCTAGAGTAGTGGAACGGCCTCTGACTTTCACCCGAAAGGTTGTTGGTTCGAGTACTACACTAGTTACAAAGCAGGCGGCCCCGGGCCTTCCTAGTTGCGTGTAAGAGAGGGCTTTGTAGCCATAACTCCGCTAGGTTGGCTTAGTAATAGAACAAAAAGTCAGTATTCATTTATTTATTCGCCAGGCAATATTTTGGCACATAGTTTAGTTTTTTTTTTTCTTCTGAAATTGTATAAAGGAATGATGCCTCTATCACCCATCTATTCAGATTTTTGCTTTCCTATTTATACGTAGTATAAGGAAAGCTTTGTGATAGTCGAAATTTTAGATTCCGAGATTTCAACGGATTTATACATTTTGAGGTCCCAGGAACCTAAAAAAGTGGTTTATACGAAATGTCTGTCTGTGAGTAGATTTGCGGACAATCTACTCGGTCGATGTTGATGAAATTTGGCATGTAGGTTCACAAAAATCAAACCTCGAGATAAGTTTTTTAGGGAGATTCATCTACCTATTGAGATGGCGACCAATGTTCGACTTTCGGAAAATTTCATTTCTTCACAACTTTTCATTTCATGACCCCCTGAGCCTAAAACCACCCTCCGTTCAAAATGTTATATATGTATGTATATATATATACATATCGATTTTAGGAAACACTCTAACTTCCGTAAATATTATCCGATTTGGATGAAACTTGGCACAAAAATTGATCATACAAATGCCTTGATCGAGTTCGTTAACCAGCTAGATCCGCTATTTAGTTATAAGATGGCGGCCGATTGAAAACTTATATAATTCATATCTCAGTCAATATTGGTCGCAGAGGAATGAATTAAAATCTGACTGAAAGATCGTATTATTATCTACGATAATGGTAATCAACACTTTTTACGACAAATTAACGGTTTCAAGATGACGTCCAGTCAAAGTAAAAATAATTTAATAAGTAAAAGTTCATAGTCGTCATAGTTTGGAACAAAAGAGTGTTTTGTGTGTTGATGTTGTGATCGGGAAAATAATGAAGATTTTTTTATTTTCTATTACACATAGCGTCAGCGGCGTAAAGTTGGGCGGGGGGGGGGGGGGGCACGGTCCAACTTGCCCCCCCCCCCAGCTCCTTTTGGCATTACCCCCCCCCCCCAGCTTCGAGCATTGTAAGACGTGGTTCTTACTTCATAGTCCCCTTTGCAGCAATATGAATATAAGCATTCTTTTTTTAGCTTTGTAAAATCTACAGCTATACTTTACAACTATTAAAAAATGCGTAAAACTCTACAATTTTTCTATTACATTATCAATTTTTTCTTCAATCCTGCCTGATGACGTCATAAGGTCTACTTTTTTTTTTTTAGTTTTGCCCCCGCCATCATTCTAAAACTCTACGCCTCTGGGTAGCGTAGAGGAAAAGCAGGGTCTGCGGAATCGCCCTACACCTGATCGGCCATAGCCGAAAGGGATTTTTTATTTCATGGTAAGTCAGTTTGGGGGGGGGGGGGGGGGGTTATTCTCAAAAAACGTATATAAAAATTATTTTTCTAAAAAGGCTCCAACGATTTCTTTTAAATTCACATACAGTGTTGCTCATAATAATAGGGACACTTCGAATTTTTCAATTTTTTTTTAAACCCAATCAGGTACCACAATTATAGTCAGCAGTAGTTGACGGCTTGGTTATCTGAATATTTAGTGTGAGTTTGGTTAAAAAGTATCAAGATTATAAGCGTTCAAGATTTTTTCTTAATTTTCGCTGGTCATAATAATAAGGACGCGAGTCTAGTTTTTGTTTTTATTTAAGCCAAAAATAAAGAAAATTTAAAAATCTGCCCAAGGCCTCTTGCCACTTAAAATCTCAAGATATTTTGAGAAAATGGGCCGTATGAAACATTGCTCTGATGATGAAAGAAGAATTATCTGCGGCTTGCGGAAGAAAGGGTTTAGCATCAGAAAAATTGCTGATTTAGTCGATCGATCAAAAACAATGGTGGCCAACGCGTTAAAGGAATAAACTGCAGTCGAAAAAAGAGGTCGGACTAGGAAGACGTCCGAAAATTTTGACCGTTTCCTTGTCCGCGAATCCAAGCGCGACCCATTCGCCTCCTCAAGAATGCTAAAGGAACGTGTTGGTGCGTCAATCAGCCCCGGTACAATTCGACAACGTCTTTTTGAAGCTGGACTGCCATCCAGGATTCCCAGGAAGGTGCCATTGTTGTCCAAAAAGAACATAAAGGATCGCTTGAGGTTTGCTCATACACACCGCCATCGGGTCAATTGGAGGAACGTCCTATGGAGCGATGAAACTAAGATAAATCACTTTGGGTCTGATGGCCAGCAGTTCGTGAGACGGCCAACTAACGCCGCATTCAATCCTAAGTACACCAGGAAGACTGTTAAGTTCGGTGGAGGAAACATAATGGTATGGGGTTGTTTCTAGTTCAACGGAGTTGGTCCTATTCACGTCATCAGGGACATTATGACTAAGGAAATCTATCGGGACATATTAGAAAATGAAATGCTTCGTTATGCAGAAGAAAACATGCCACTGCTGTGGCAATTCCAACAAGATAATGACCCAAAACATTCATCGAAGTTGGTGAAGAACTGGTTCGCGGGGGAAAAAAAATCTGTAATGGAATGCCAGCACAATCACCACACTTGAATCCGACAGAAAACTTATGGAATGAACTTAAGAAGAGTATTGCTAAAGATACAATCAAGAACAAAGACCACCTTTGGCAAGAAGTTCAAAAAGCGTGGTACAACATCCCTGTGTCTGTTTGCCAGAATTTGGTCACTTCAATGAACTCAAGATGCAATGCTGTTCTTCATAACAAGGGACAATCTACCAAGTATTGATGATTAAATTGTAATTTGTTAATTTATCTGCATTTTATTAAAGAAGTAAAGGTAATGTCACTATTATTATGACCGACGTATTTTTGAAAATCTTCATTAGATTCTCACGTTCTTGGGCAATTGGGATGAAATTTACACAACATATCAAACTTCTTGCCATGTTATTTACTGCTAACAATCAAGGCCAAAACTCTTGCCATTTTGGAGATTTTAGGAAAATTCACTGTGTCCCTATTATTATGAGCAACACTGTATATTGTAGTTGTTATTAATGTCAACAAAATACGGTGGGTCGCTTTCCCCTTGATGGTTTGCTTCTGGGGGTAACAAAAATAAAATTAACTCAATTTTCATGAAAAATGACTAAAAAATAATTTTTCTGCTGAACCTTTCTCTCGATGATTTCTACATTCAGGTATGTTTTAGGTGTTCAATAGAGTAACAAAACCTGACAGGTTGATTTCCCAAAAAAATATTTGGGTCTATTAAAATTTTTTTCAAATAAATTATGGAAAATTCACGCTCCAATACATTGCGTGCCCTGTCATAGAATAAATATTTATATTGTTACTACTGTTACAATGTATTGGTCTGTAGTTCCAGAATATGCAATCGAGTTTTAAGGGGTTTTTAATATATTGAGGTGGACCCCCCCCCCCCCCCCCCCCCCGCCAGGGATCCGGAATTTAACCACAAGGAAATTATTTACTATGAAATTACACATAATGCCTATTATCTAATTTATAAATTGGAAAGCATGTTCGAGTAAACTCGGACCGGTTCTTTCTAGAACTTTTTGAAAAAATATCACTGTTAAAATTCAAGGTGGTCCAACTTCAATGTGCCAGGGTTGTAATTTATTATTATTATAATGTATTTACAGGTACCGTATATGGGAATACTGGACTATTGCTATTGCAATAGCTGTGTTTCTATTATGCCGCCATCAGGAGTGCGATGATAGTCTCAAATATCTCCATTAGTTGTGATTACCCGATATTTGCCATGGGTTCTTCTAGCCAACTCGGAATCTGCTGTGCTGCAGCATGCAGCCTGCGAGTGACTTCATGGAACATTAACTCAACCGCTTCCTTATGAATAGATTAGCGTGTATAATGGTTGAAATGTCACAGCTCTATTCTTTACAAATACGAATGTGCATACTGAAAAATTATCCTTAATACTATTATTTATGCTTGTGTTACCTACATCGTATGCAGTATGGAACCTATTCATATAAATAATGATTCACATAAATGTTGTTTAGTATGATCTATTCCATTCTAATAACCTATATTCGGTAAATAAATTATTTTTATATTGTATGCAATTACAGTATGTACAGGGCCTGCCTCTGCTGTTATGATAATTTATATAAAGATACAATATTTAGTTCGTCAATTTAATAATAGTGTGATATGTGCATCCATATGAAGCCCATCATGAATTGGGAATAGCCGGCAGGCCTAGACCAAAACTCCCTATTAGGCTATTTGCCAGGCATTAATCGCTCAAATTTACAGAATTAGTTGTCACATTTTAGCCTATTCCTAGCCCATAGCAATTGTCATTGGTAGACTTCGGTCTCCAAGCAAAAAGGCGGGAATTTCCGACGTGATACCGCGCTGTGATTAAGCGGTAAGCCTTTACTAAAAATTTAAATAAATTCAGTATTAGGGTATAAATAAAATAATATAATATGAACCAAGTTAGGCAGTCTGATAACGGCGAATGGGTAGCCTACCTACATAATATGTACAAATTCTTTAGGTACATAGGCCTACATTCTGGTAATTGGCAAATAAAACAAAATGAATAGCCCTCTACTACCCGACCAAGATAGGATAACATTTGGAACATTTTACTTATTATAAACTTGCATAGGGATAAGCGAGACACCGAGTTAATTCGATTTTTATACATGTTCCAAAAGTCACCCTATCGTGGTCGGGTAGTAAAAGGAATCCTTTGCCTTTATAAGTTTCATAGAATACATAGGCCTGCATACTATTTATTAGTCTATAATAAAAACTACACATAACCCGAAGGCCTACTTTGCAACTTATAGGCTTATAAATAAATAAAAATATGCTACGTACACAGAACACCATAATACTATATATAATTATATATACAGTATGTCCTACGCCTCAAGGCAGTTTTATCGGGGTATAGACCAGCTGTGCCAAGGATGCATAAAAAACAAGACATAATTAGTTGGAGGTTGGGGCAGCTAATTCACTCAGTAGTTTTAAGAAAATATTTAAACAATAATTATATCTTAGATAACTTGCTCCGGTTTGGTAATAGTGATAACAATGGATCCCCCCCCCCCTCTGCATATGCTTTATCCTTGTTCTCCTCTCTTTCTCTCCCGTTTTTTTTCTTTTTCTTCTAGGATTAATTTAAAATGCGTCTGTACCGAAATTGGCAACCCGAAATTTAATACTTCATATGTTTTATTTCATTAACCAAGCAAGTCATTTAAGATTTGGCTGATTTAAGTTGTAGAAGACTACTTCATGCATCTTATACTATAGGGTATTTTAAATTTTTGTTTTTGTATTTTTTTCATGGCACCGGGTATCTTGTATTATACATTTATACGTGAAATAATATTGTTTATAAATATTTATATCTATAGGAAAAAGGTATGGTATCAAAAATTAAATATACCCTATTATACCGCAGGCTCGTACCCCAGAGGGCCACCCCCCCCCCCCCCCCAAATGATCGGATGGTCATTATATTTACAACCTCACAGGTGAATTACTACGGATGCATCATGTATTTAAAAAAAATTGTTCTTGCCCCCCCCCCCCAAAAAAAAAATCCTGGGTACGGGCCTGTTATACCGTATGATGGATGACGTAGTCTTCTACAACTTAAATGGGCCAAATTTTTAATGACTTGCCTAGTTAATTAAATAGAAAAAAAAGAAGTATTAAATTTCGAGCTGCCAATTTTCTACGGGATGTACACTCTTAATAATATAATCTGTTTTAGAGTTAGCATGAAAGCAAGACTTTATATTCTTATTCTTCGCATTTTGGTATTTTAATAAAATTGTTTCCATTCAATGCAATAAAGACGACAGGGGAAAAACCGGTAAGGTGATCAAAAGAAGTTGATTTTTCTGAAATCGAATTTAAGGTTGAAAGTAGCCGTTTCTTTCCATGTATTCTGTCCCCCCCCCCCCCCCACAATTTGTGCAGAACCTTACTTGGTTTTCTTCGGGTTTGTCAGGTCATCTAAAACTACATTAAAAACTGAACAGAATGCCACCATTATCTCAATTTCGACCAAAAGTGCACCTTTCCTTTTTTCCACTGACGTCTTCAATTATATTTTACCGTTTGATCCACCCCAAGATCGCTAACGGTGCATTCCGAGTTGTGCATTGTGCGGGATATTTTGTTCCAAATTGAACGGGCAATATGTCCAAGAAGTTTGTAGGCAGCCGATCTCCTGAAACACTTGTATACATATATATCAAAAAATTACACAATGGTATAGTTAGTCCTTTTCCATCTGCTATAATTTACATTGAAACAATAAAGCTGACTATTAATCTGTGTCTTTTTTTGTGTGTATAGTCATGAAGTAACAAGCAGGCAATATTGTATTACTACGAGATTTTTTAATATCACTCTTCCATAAAAACGAAATAATCATGGTCCTCATCAACTGAACGCATGCTGGCGGGTGCCATTATCGTGATTAGTTCCTAATCCCATTTTGCGATTCCTCTGGGTGAGCGCCGTATAATTTTTTCACTATGTCTTGGAACTAGACGCGAAGCAGGGCTCAGTAACATCGTTACCGACATTGTTTTCATTTCGGATCCCAAGGTTTCTGCTTTCACCTCGAAGAAAAATGGGCGGTGAAATGCGTGGATCTGGCTTGTGATAGTTATGATGACAGGTTACAAGCTAATAACAGCGTCACACTTACTCACTTTTGTAAAAGGTTAAATCGCTTACAAACAATTAAAGAATGTATCCGATTAACCTATTCAATGGCCTCACTAAGTCAACTGATAGTAACTCGTAATTCAACACGTGTCCGACGTAGATGCTCGCACATGTATAGTCCAAGCAAAATGAGAAAAGTATGGTCATGGAATGTTTTGATCCTGTGCAACACTGTAAAAATATTATTTGCACAATTTTTGTTTTTCCGTGCATCCAATGCAACAAGGTTACACAGAATTGTATTACAGTATTGCGCAGGATCAAAACATTCCATGTCCATACTTTTCTCGTTTTGCGTGGACTATACAAGCGCACTACCACCGAAGTCAATAAGCAAGCTACCACCGAAGTCGCACAAACCCAGTAGAATCGCTGTCACATGTTGGCAGTGGGCTACTGGAGAACTTCCTACTGCGCATTCACATTGGCAGCTTAAAACTTCTCTGCAGACTATTTTGCCTAGAATTGAAATGAATTTATAGATACTGTATACCTAAGAGTATAGGTTATATATTGTATATAGCTTCTCTAATATTTCATAAGTATTTGGTTAAAATTCAGACTGCAGGCAACAGCGCATAGGATTTTATTTACAAGTGTAGGCCTACCTGGCTACCTACAATTCACAAAATTTTGGTTAACTTATTCATTTTCGTCAGGATAGGCCTATATAATATAAACAACTAACCATACAAAAAATGTAAAACGTTTCTACTTTTGATAAATATATTCAGTTTCGATTTACTGATCATATTGTACGGTGCTTTCAATTAAAGTTAACCTGAAAGGCAACATTCAATAAATGAATTTGTGAACAGTGTCGAATTTCTTTCAATTACAATACGGAGCATCCACCCCAGGTAGCGGGACCGGTAACTTAACTTACCTCGTAAGACCATTATTCTTTCATTGACGTTGCTTTTCACAAAGTTTCGGCATCGTTAGAAGTACGCTAGTTTGAGTCGATGACATTCTTTCCATTCACCATAAGGTAGCCCAACACTTTAATAAGTAATAGCTGTCACTGAAGGCAGCACCGTGCAAGAATGAATGTGTATATTTTTCATTTTCCTTGGAAGCCCTTGGATTTCCATTGCTGGAGAATTGTCATAATACGGGCAATGGCCGAAGTTACTATTTGAGTGGTATTAAAATAACCTTGCTATTATTTCGCCTTCTCCAACCATTAATTTGGCATTCACCTTCTTAAGCTCGTTTCTCAAATTCACAATATTTAATTCTCTATACTTCTCAATAATTTATTAAAAACTAAAACACTTTAATAATAGACGACAAACAACGCTATGGAGCAGTCGACGACGACAATGCAAAATGTTTGTTTGGCCTTGGGATATTATGCGCATGCGCAGACACAAAATCCGAAAGGTGAGGAACCTTAGGGGGGTATTCCATATACGTACAACGTCAACGAAAAATTGAAAAATGACGTTTTAGCAGACATTAAAGACATACTAAAAATTCTGCTACCACGTCAATTTACGTCATTTTGACGTCATTTTTCAATTTTTCGTTGACGTTGTACGTATGTGGAATGGGCACCTAAGCGAAATAGCCTTTTGTCCCTAGTCGATTGAATGCTTGAATAATGGCAAACCAGTAAGCCACAGCAAAACAAACAACATTACAATTAGGCGGGGATTCCACCAACGTCAATAGTGATATTAAATGCTTTTTGACGTGGTAGCAGACATTTTTAAAGTCTAAAACTGTCTGCTACCACGTCAAAAACATTCAATATCACTATTGAGTATTGACGTTGGTGGAAACTCTGCCTTCATACCAAACGATCTATATTCCATGTTCATACCACGTCACTGTTTTAGTGTTTTAGGAAATAGCCCTTTGGCTCCCATTCCACATACGTACAACGTCAATGAAAATTATGAAATTGATGGTGGCAGCAGACATTTTTACATACTAAAAATTCTGCTGCCACCATCAATTTCATAATTTTCATTGACGTTGTACGTATGTGGAATGGGGGCCTTTTAGCCGTCAATGGAATGGGCGCCATAAAACTAGTTTTATATTTATTATGTCTATGTTCTGCTTCTGCGACTGCGTTCTGGCCGTTTTGCCCGGTTCTGCCACTTCTGCCTTGTTTCAGCAGTCAGTTTTCACTTTTCAGTTGTAAACTTGTTTGTCTTTGATTCTTAAAATATGCGGTTAACATTTTTCTTCGTTATCTACATTAATTAAATGAAATTGGAAATTTTCTTTATAAATAGGAAAGCATTATGGAGCAGATTATAAAGGAAGAATTTGGTAGGTGTTGTTTTACCTGACTAAAAAAACCATTAATGTAGCCGGCCTGTTTTTTTTATTTATTTTACCGATTGATTCCTTGTTATTAAAGCTAAATATTTTATGACATGAATAGAAATAGTACATAAATTAGTACGGTACGGATTTCTATAACAAGTTGTTAGCGTGTGTGTATACTACACGTGTCTCTACACGCCATACATGTTGTAACCCTACTAACCTACAGGCTGCAGGGGCCACGGAAGAGGTCAATCGAATATACTATTTAAATTGTATGCTATTAGCCTTTTTTTACTACAAATGGAAGAAATAAAATGATTTATCTTTCGTACCGCATTTTGTTTGCAAATTTCCATTCTGTCTACGAGTCAAATTAAGTCAATAGTAATTACCATCAAACCAGAATTAACATGATTTTAGGCTATCGCCAAGTGCATAGTTATGTAATATAACACTGTCTGTTACTCTGTACATTGTTCATTAATGCTAATACGTCATTTAAAAATAAAATTATGAGGTGCATCTTAAATCTACTGTGGGACACCTTTAAGGATAGGATGCTGCAGGAACTGGAGTGGTTAAAGTTTGAAGACCACGTATTTCTGGATGTTATGACTTTTGTATACAAGATTGAAAACAATCTGCTCCCGGAATATTTAAGAAAAATAAAAAAAATTGTCAGTCATGACTTCATTTTAGAGCAAAAATTCTGTGTTTGACTTTGGAATTAATCGTTATAATAAACTCCCGGCTGAAATCAAGAGGATCGACAAGTTGGACGCCTTCAGGAATGCTTTGGTGAAAATTATGCGGAATAGTTAATTGCACGGATTTTGTTGAACCACTAAATTAACTTAACTGTGTTCGATGGATTATTGGCAATCATTAGCATTAGCAACAAATTTGTACATAGTGCAGACTAGGGTACCATTATAAATTGCCTGAGCTATAAAGGCCCTATTTTTTTTTTTTTTTCAGTTGTACCTGATGACATCACTATAAAGCAAGAAGACCCATGTGAATTCAAATTTGAGGACTATAAAACGGATTTTCCCATTGTCAAAAATGAAATTCTTGATGATGATAATTATAAAAAGGCAGCCAGTGATGAAAAAAATTGGGAAAGCAAGGCGCTTGCAAGAAATAACCAACAATATAAAGTGTGTAAAACGAGGAATTACCCATTCGTCTGTATGCAATGCTGGGAATGTTTTCAGGTAATGCCCAAGCTCTTGCTTCATATTAAAAAACACGACTCAGAACAGAAAATAAAAAAATACGGCTGCCTTATCTGCAACAAAATGTATGTAAATAGGGGAGGTTTGGCTAAGCATATAAAAACCCATACAGGGAACCTTCCGAAGCCAAAGTTTCGATGCGATTTGTGTAGCAGAAAATTTGATGCCAAAAGAAATCTTCTCAGACACATCCATTCACACTTGGGCATTAAACCCCATCAGTGTAAGGGTTGCTTGAAAACTTATCGCAACAAAAGTTCCTTGAAATACCATAGATGTGGACATGTACGCAGACGTAAAAGAAATGGAAATTTGAACAATTGCTCTCGCTGCAGGAAGAATTTTACTAGCAATAAAATACTGAATGAGCACCTGATATTAGATAACTGTTATTATGGTTGTAACTATTGCGATGCGACATTTAATGATAAAACAAGACTGAAGTACCATATTATGAAGCACATGAACGAATGGCCGCATAAGTGTAGTTATTGCGGGAAAGGTTTCATTCTCTTAGCTGACTTAACCGTTCATGTTCGGTCACATACTGGGGAAACCCCGTACATCTGTCAGATATGTAATAAAGGTTTTAAACAGAATTCTAAGCTTACCAGACACATGATAGTTCACACCAAAGAGAAAGCACATGGTTGCTCTGTTTGCGGCATGCGGTTTTCATATAGTTGGGGTCTAACAAGTCATCTACGGACTGAACACGAGGATTAAGATTATAAGATAAGCAAATTTTTTTTGACATAAAAGGTGTTCCGGTTTCTTAGTGAAATAAAATTAATTTCTCGATACACAGCTACATTATCAAAGAATAGTCTTTTGAATATTTTAGTCAAATAATACAAACTTTCTCGAGACGTAGACTATCAACTCCGTTAACTTACTGCTATTCTATAGAATCTGTTTAAAACACGTTACAGTTTTTTTTTTTTTATTCAGATGAGAAAATTAAAATTATTTTAAATTTCCCGGAAAACATGAAGTTGCATTGAATAGAGGTATTCTTATTTTTTATTTTTTTATTTATGAAAATTACTTTCCCTAGATTTTGATACTGGCGGAATGACCAGTTATATATATTGTAATATATACTGTATGTAGTTATATCATAATTTTGGAAATTGTAAAGTTAATAAGGCGGCTACTCCACTAGTCAATACTCCGTCATTTATGCATTAATAATAAGTCTCTACCATGTTATAACTTAATTTATAATAGATAAGTTTAGTATCTAGATAATAGTCTCCTTAAAACAATCATCTCATAAATTTTTGATGCACAAACGACGGAATATCGACAAGTGGAATAGCCGCCTAAGGGGACGCAAGTACGGCCCAATATCACAGACATAAGCTGAGAGCAGAACCTAGCATCCGACTACACGGCTACATTGAGCTTATGTCTGATTCTGTCGTCCCATAATACGGCATTGTCGCCCACTAAGCTTAGAAATGCTTTTGTGAGGAATAGTGTAGGCCCGCTATGCATTGGAACATGAGGGTTCAGCCATACTACAAACTAGTCTGACGTTATTGTTATGGAGTATGGTGGCACTTCCTTCCATGTTCCAATGCCTAGCTTGCCTCGACTATTCATCACAAAAACATTTAGGAGAATCTTTGCAAATTTTGGGAAAAAACATGGCTTGTGAGCGAATTAATTAGATTCTCATTCCACTATGACTACATTGGCAAAATCGCTCTATGAACACCTCCTGAAATTTATAAACTTTGATAATACAAAATATATTATATGTTTAAATGAAATATTTGATATCTATAAAAGAAGATAATCTGAAAGTAATAAGCAGACAAAGCATTCAACAAATACTTTATTGATTTTTATGGATTAACGATAGTTCACAAGCCAAAATCTATTGTGTATTAGTGTATTATCACAATTTATGTATTTTAGGAGGTGTTGTATGACTATTTTTGTCAATATAAAGGCTCAGGACCGAGAAATTAATTAATTCTCACCCCATATTGTTTTTAAAAAAAATTGGGATGATTCCCCTTATTGTACATGGTTTGAAAAGTAAAGAAAATAACTGGACCTGCGATTGACTACGTCCATATTTGTTCAACGTTCCTCTTTCATTTCAACTAGCGGGTTACCAATTTGTGACAAGAATGGATGCCGATGTAATTACAAAGGCTTCCATGGCCGGAGTCCGTTGGTAAAGCCGTAGGCAATCCGGAAACATACTTCCAAACGTATCATCAATATCTGCGTTCGACATCTTCAGTGTGTAACTGTTGTCACTGAAAATGTTGCCGGTATACGTTGATGAAACATTGGTAAGCACGCTTTCAGACCCGGATTGTACTGCTTCATCGTCAATGGATGCGGATTCGTGATATTCCTGTCGCTAATTCGTTACCTGTAAGTTAACCAAGTATTCTTCTTCTGCTAATGCCTCTTCTCGAAGATGGGCGATCGTCATGGCAATCGTATTAATCATTAAACGAGTGAACACTTACGTACACTTACTCACGTACTTCGGCCTCCCCAAATGGAAGTCAAGTATGTAGAATATCGTAGAATATCGAATGTACATTGTCATGGTGACTACTAGAGAATTGTTATGCAGTGGTTGCATCCTTATTATGCCCTTGACTGTTGCATTCCTTCGCCTTCGGGGTCAGTTTCCCAACCCCAGGGCATAAGAGTGCCCTGCACAAAAAATGCTGTGTTTTTCGTTTATCACGGCTCAAACTAGGTCCCCTATCTGTTCAGTCGCCATACGCGTTTCCATGTTCCCACGAGGTGGTACCGATTCGGGATTTTCACTTTAAACCATAAGGCATTACTCAAAAGATCGGCTACATTGATGATGAACAAGTATGGACATAGTCATAAACCACAGTTTTGGAAGTCATGAGACACATCTAACTTACGAGTTTTCAACTACCGTTCGCTCATGAATAGTTCCTGTGAATTTGAATATTAATCACAATGTCTCTTATATAACTTATACCGGATAAAATGTTAAAGCAGAAGAATTTTTAAACCATAAACCACAGTTTTGGAAGTCATGAGACACATCTAACTTACGAGTTCTCAACTACCGTTCGCTCATGAATAGTTCCTGTGAATTTGAATATTAACCATAATGTTTCTTATATAACTTATACCGGGTAAAATGTTAAAGCAGAATAATTTTTGGAGCTTATTTTGTAATTTTTTATTATTGAAATATGATGTGAAACATGGAGAAGAATTTTGTTTCAAATCTAGCTTAGAGTAGAACTTCTGGTTTATCTATTTTTTTAAATTGAAAACTTCTTTAGGCGCGCTGTGCACTTATTTTGTGGGTACTGAATCAGACTGATTCGTAACGCTCATTCGGGTAGAGCCGGCGCGAGTCGACTAAGAGAGCAAGAAAGGTATGGTCAACGCGTCGCTGTTATACTCGCCCAGCGACCGTTATATGAAATAGCGTGACACGTCAGTTGTATTCACTATCGACTCAAGCACGATACGTAGTGTGCCAGCGTTTATTCAATTCAATATGTTATATTACTTACATCCCATACGCAAGCTATTACGTTATTATTGAGTTTCTATGAATTAAACAGAATTTTTTTTTTTTAAATTAAATAATACATAAATATTGAATTAAATTATTTATTTATTTAGCCTAATGTTTTTATATGATGAATTTCAATCAAATTTTATATTATTAAATATTGAATGGCAATTAAACTAAATTTTTCATTAAATAATTAATATTTTTGGTTATTTCCGTAACTTTTAATAATTTATAATTCTAGACTTAATGAAAAAAATTTATGTTTCATAGAGAAACAATAAATACATTGAATGTATAGCTTATACAGCATATAAAAATTTTACAAGTTGTACAAGTCATTCAAATAAAAAAACCTCTTAGAATTTCAATATTTTCATTTTTCGTTGATTTTTACTTTAGAAATATTTAATTATTTTCTGTTATAGACGATGGATGAAATAAATAAAATTGATGATAAATTGAAACGAAAAAGGGAATTAGCCAATGCGCGTGCAAAGAAATATCGTAAAAAAAGGCAGACTCAGCGGCTAAATTCTTCGATGCAGAATGACTCTACCGAAGAAATGAAGAGCAAGCAAGTGGATAATAAGATAAGAAATAATTCAGAACGAAAGAAAGCATTGGCAAGGGAACGCTCGAGAAGGTATCGTGAAAACAAGCGTCTTAATGTTTTAAAATTTGTTCCATCATGTCATTCCCAAATTCCTTGACCCTCCGAATCCACCGCTTGTATTAAGAAATCAACGAACTACGACACATGATTGTCAGATTGCTGGAACATCAACAAATGTGAGTATTCCTGACATTTACAAATAAAACTGGTTCGATAAATACGAGAAAAAAACAGAATTTTTAGAAAGTATTACGTTAGCGCAATATCAAAATACACACAAAATAGGAAACAAGAATATATTGCGAGGAATGAACCCAGGATATAATTCGGTATCGAAAGTACGACTTGACTATAGAACTCAACGAATACAAGCGAGGGATGGTGACACTGCACTTACCATTCCGAAACGAACAAGAGGAAATATTAGCAGATATTAAATTCGTTACCATTTAACATGATAATGTGAATATTATTCTACAGAGGAGAAAATAATTTGAATCAGACATTAATATTGACAAAACTATTCAAATTTGTAGAGAGCTGGGCCCTGAAGACACTCCAATAGACGGTGATGAAATACAGAATGTTGTCAACAGATTTCCGAAAAAAATCCTTTTGAGCAATTATACAATAATCCAAATTCAGATATAATATAAATAGTGACCTTCAACTAGCTACATTAAATAAACTCGGTCAAGGCCGTAGCCAGAAGTGGGGGTCAGAAATTTCATTGGATATATTACTTAGTGGTTTTTATTTTTCCTCCCACAATCCGATTCTACTTAGTATCAAGCCATTTCATTTGGGGGGGGGGGGGGGGGTTGAACTCGGTGCTATTGCTACAAGAAAGGAAAATATTACGTCTAGTGCGGATTTTTGTGCAGCTATGAGGATGGCTAATGGAAAGCAAAGGAGAATGTTGCTAAAACGTCATGTAATCAGCAGATCATTATCTACTGAGTACTGACAATAGTCCTTTTCAAATTTTGTTTATTGGGCCAGCTGATGGATGCGGCAAAACTTTCGCTATTAGACGTATTACGGAAATATTGGGCTATATGGGCTTACGCTCATCGCCGTCATTGATGTATTGTCAGAAATGTATTTATTTTCTCTAAAATGTAGTTGTCAATTTTAATAATAATAATAGTTTATATTTTCTGGTCAATACACAATTATTATTATTATTATTATTATATATAATCGGTTTTCTGACAGCAATGCCCACGCAATGCCAAGATCGCTTGTGCATCAACAGGAAAGGCAGCTGTTGCAATAAATGGGGCATCTGAACAGACCGCTTTGAAAATTTCATTCAAAATTGCTGCCATTGAGCATAGAAGGCACATCAATATAGATCGTTGTATACGATTAATGCGTTGACCAGTCAAAGCCATACTTACAGGAGTCATTTATATGGAACTGTAAATCTTCTTACTTTATAAGTATAAAACATGAACATAAAAGTTGTAATTTGTATTATTAACCTCGTCCTAATTACGTTTTCACTTCTGTCATGTGATAGCATACACAATTATTTATTTATTTTTTAAATAAAATTATGCATGTGAGCATGCACGGTGTCCCAATAATGATTTTGGGCAGGGGTTCCCAATCGTTTTTGTCCGTGGACCACTAGATTATTTTATGATTTTCCGTGGACCATCATGGCTATGACAAGAAAATCGTCAAATTCTAGCAGCAAGATCAAGTAGTTTGTGCCTAGCCTAGGTTAGGCGTAGATCGTGGGTTCGAATCCCGCCAAGCCCAGTTTTTTCCATATCCTCTAATTTCGGTCATAACGAGGAGGTTACCTCTTGAACCAAAGTTAATTTAATGTCAGTGTTATATATACCATATAATACTACAATGTAATGAATAAAGCATTGCCTTTATGCAATTAAGTCAGCTCACAGACCTGTTCGGTTAGATAGTTGTGTAGTTGTGCTAACCTGTCTAGCAACACGAATCATGTCAATTAGAGCATAAGTAGAGGATTTGGCATTTACTGGACTTGTCGGGGCTTGTGGTCCAGCGGTTAAGGCGACGCCCCGGTTAGGCGTAGATCGTGGGTTCGAATCCCGCCAAGCCCAGTTTTTTCCATATCCTCTAATTTCGGTCCTACAATTAACCCACGTGCTAATATTTGATTTGGTTTGGTTTGGATTGGTTGATTGGTTTGGGACTGATAACGGTTAGATTTTATTTTGGCCTAGTACCTAGTTCAGCGCCTTACGCCCGTACTATATTTTACTTCTAATTTGCAATAACTCAGCTGCTTATTTTCTTATTTCTTACTTTGCTCCGTGGACAACCTGATATAGGTCTGTGGACAACCGGTGGTCCATGGACCTCAGTTTGGGAACCCCTGATTTAGGGCATTGCTTACAATTTCTTGTTTCAGTTTATTTCATATTTTCACATTCTTTGTAACAATTCCTCACTGGTCCTGTCCTCCAAAAAATTATGTAGGCCCCATGTGTTTGGCTTTGGAAATTATTACTGATATAAAAGTGACATCTATGTGAATTTTGCTATGAACAAGGACAATAAAATTATATTTTTAAATTAAATTATGCGCTATTTTACCCAACCAAATTAGTAATAATTGATATCATTGTGATTGAAGGAAACATACTGAAAATTAGCTGTAATTTGGTGTGATATAAATGTAAATGCTTTCCCGGCTAGGTCAAATTATGATGATGATACAGTAGAATCTGGTCAGCCGTGGTCGACTTGAAACCGTGCTTCCAAAAGTTTTGCCCATGTCTGCCGCCGACATCTTAGTAGAACTAGACTTCTAAAATTTTATCTCGGTAGGCTCGGCACATAATATAACGTTAACTCAATGGTAATATTTTGTTAGGGAAAGGCCGCCAACTTTAAAAAAAAAAATCTATAGTTCCCGCGGGCCTATAGCGAAAAACGACATGTGAGTTAAACGCCCCTGGAGGTAACCTCCTCATACCCGAAATTAGAGGATATAGGAAAAAACTGGTTTTATTTATAGATCATATCGCTCATGCACGAGAAAAGTGACACATTTCTAAATATTGACTTTTGAGATGATGCAAATTTTAGTTCTGACCATTTTTTAGTACAATACAATAATTAGAGTCCCTGACCAGCCAGAGCCGGATCGACCGTGTCAAACAAAAATAGCCACCCGAGAGGGTTTTGTACGAAAGAGGGAGGAGGTACTTAGATAGTCCAGCTCCTGGGGTCGTACTCATCCAAATTATATAGTGAGGCGTCAATAAGTCTGCTCTTAATGTATGTTCTGAAACAAGCTGGATCCAACTGACTTACTAAAAATGATAGCTTATTGTAAAGCCGGTGTGCAAGTATCGGATAAGAATCCCTCGACTTGTTTAGGCGACACCTAGGCATATCAAACCCTTTTGCCGATCGGGTTTGATAGTTTTTACCTGTAGTACTATCGAGGCACTCAATACTTTTGAGATGTGACAGTTTACTTGAAAGAGAAGTGTAATTACCACGTCAACGCCTGGAGCACATTCCGAATTATGTCAGTATTGCCAAACCCGAAGTAGTCAAACTTGACAATGGATCAGTGACAAAACGCAATCTTATGGAAACAAATTAAACTAGATATTTGACACTACATTCATAAAATTCGCTATATTTTCCTCGACATTTTTGTATAAATAACTCAATTTTGCAATTTTTTGAAATGTGTCACTTTTCTCGTGCATGCATGCGAGCGATATATATACTGGATTATGATTTAGGTAGTCCAAGTTATAATCGGCTATATATGAGGTCTGTAAATAGAGTAATGAGACTGATGCTATAGCTCTTCACAGGTTTAAACGTGCGTTTTGAAATTTTTAGGTATTCAAGATTGATGTGTAATGAGCATTCAGGGCAATTTTGGAGTTCGTAGCGTTACTACCTCAAATTTTGTGTGTACTTTAGAAAAACTTGTTTTAAGAGTGTCACGAAAATGAGCGGGCAGAATTTAGCTTTGTGTGAAACTTCGGTATAGTGCGAGTGAGAATTTTGCAAAAATTAAACAGGCTTATAGGGAGACTTCTGTATCAAGGGCACAGGTTTATCGATGGTTTAAGGTATTTTCAGAGGGTCGAATTAATATATTGTTGCACCTGCACCTAACAATAATAAATTGTACTAATTATAGCCAGGTACCACCAAAACCTTAAAAATTACTCAGTGAAGTTTTAAATTATTTGCAACCTTTGATTTGGCGGGAAAATTTGCTACTGTCTACTTCTCATTAACAATGGCGGCGTTTGTTTATATTTATTATTTATATGCATTCATTGCATTCAGCATTAACTGCATTATGCTAATATGGCTATGGCTATGCACACCGACAGAATCCAAACCTTGGATTTCATTTTATTTATTATTTATTGCATAACAAATTGACAACAACCAAACTTTTCGTGATTCTATGATCTAGCTTTGTCTATCTCGGTGGAAGTGACACACTGCCACTACGGTAACTGGTAAGTTTGTAGGATTGTGATCGTAGGCACTACGTTTACCGGTATATACATCCAGGATCCAGTAGACCTACCGGGATGGAAGTTGCATGCAATAAGGTCGCTGATAGGCAACCTTTGAGTTTTTAGTTTGAGGCAGTGAGAGGAAAATAGTTAAAGGTTCAGTTTAGCTACCCCTCATAAAATCACAAATTTGGTTCTATATCGTTGATTTAGCTTTAAAGAAACCCATTGGCCGTTTCCAAAAGAATTAAAAGTCGGAAAAGTATAGTTTTTTAGTTACAGCCGAATGTAGTTCGAATTTTTGCATGGAAGGAACATAACATTTCAGAGGCATGTAAATAAGACAACCCTTGCTTAAAATATGAATTCCCTTGCAAATGGGATGTTTGCCTTCCATACTAAAAGCATTTTAATTCGAATTTTGATACAGGGGTAGATAAACTAGACCTTTACTGGAAAATATGTTGAACCAACAGTGTGACTAAATTACAACTATAACAATTATTTTATATAATATATACATATACAATACATATATTTTACCAAATTAAGTAAGGGTACCAATACAATACAATATATATTTCCTTTAAATTATACAATACATGTAAAGTATAAGATAAAATCGTCAGAGTGTCGTCAAAATCAGGTAGTTCTGTCATTGTCATTGTGCTAGTGGCTCAGTGACAGTGTACAAAGCCTTCTCTAAGAGATGGTTTCTAAGCAATTTAGGGAAGTTAGAAGCATTTCTCGCCGCTCTCAGTTCAATCGGGAGTTTTCTAAGGTAGGTGAAACCTTGTAGTATAGGATCCAGTCGCTCACACTTGGTGCTGGCCTTACTAGGTCTCCCCGTTGCCTCGTCCCGTTTTTAATGGGACAGTCTTGTTTTTTTAGCGTATTGTCCCGTGTCCCGGCAAATTGTTGTCGGGACGCGATAGTGTCCCGTTTTTTCATTTATGAATAAATTGATTACTTTTGAAAAAAATATGATATTTTGCTAGAAAAATTTCAGTAATTTCACTAATACCTACGGAATAAAATGGTTACAGTATGATAATGAACCGTGTTATTTTTTCTTTACTTATACATATTTATATATTACTTATATTATATATATTTACTTACAAAATATACAATAAAAAAAAAAAACATGTACCCCAAGGAGAGGGCGTACCCAGGGGGAGGGGCTCAGCCGGTTCAAGGAAGATGGGACGGGGGCAAACTTTCAAAATAGTCTAAAATGTACCTACACTAAAAAAGGTGAAAAAAAATGCTACTGCGTCGGTGGGCCTACTTTAGTGAGCTATAGCCTACTTTAAATGGGAATGAACACCACGAAAACTAATTTCAACTCTAGGAACCATTCTAGGAACGGCCTTGGTGTCCTGTTTTCTAGAAAAATGAAAATGGTAGCCTTAAAATTAAGACGTTCTTAAAACTAAGGCCCGGGGCTTAAATACTCGCCGAAAATACATTGCAGGCGTAGGAAAATACCTCGGTAGACATTTCTGCCAGTTTCAGTCTATTACCTGTGATATCTCACCGAGCGACTGCTGTTTCAAATTTGTTTGAAAGCGTCATGGACAAATGTTAATTGATTGATTGATTAAGACGCATTAAACCTAGTTTTGCGTGCCAACTGAGACGACATGCTTACCATTGACACAACGTAACAGGCGTAAGCATGACTTAACCAAGTTCGGGGTGCCAGTACCGGCTACTGGCGCTTGAAAAATTTGCCCTTGCGTTGCGTGGGGTAAATAGCTTCATAATCAATTGCTTCCCTTTTTTGCACTGAACATAATGTTACACCTTTCCATAAATTAACCAGCCAATAAAGTAGTAAACTTTTCACATTTCCAATAGGCTTGCGCCTATTTAAGACAGCCCACAATGCTGATTCATTCTTTTCTTTTAAAAACCGCATCTGTTGAATGTTCCCTTCTTTATAAAGTATCATCTCCGATAATAAAATAAAAGCCAAGTCTACGTTAATATTATCATGCGCAGACGTTTCTACTATAGGAATAAATCCTTTATATTCTATTTTATTCACCAAAGTTTCTGCGGCTTCAACAAACGGCCCATAAGCAATATCATTTTTGGTAGTAACTAAAACAACAGGTTTCTTGGTCTTAATCAAAACATTTAAAATATTGGCCACAAACTCAAGTTGCTTTTCAACCGGTCTCTCTGCTTTACTAACATCAAAAACACACAGAAACCCGTCTATGCTAATGGCCCCTTTGGGTAGAAGTTTAATCTCAAATTCGTTTTCCAACCCTAGCTGGTCTTTACTGACATACATAAGTTTTCCATAGGATTTAAGTTTCGTGGTTGCACATCGTTGTGCGTATTTTCTAACATATCCAAACGGTGAGAAGGTTTCGTCCGCTATGAATTCTGTATGTTCGATGATGCTAAACGTAACACTAGAGCGGTTCATAGTGTTGACCTTGGAAACTTCTCCCCAGTAAAGGAAATGATCTGTATTAATGATTCTGCTGCTGAAGTCGGCGTGGGAAAAAGTTGATAAATGCTCGGTGTTGTAATCAGTCGCCTTGAATCTGTTGCATAGACATGATTTTCCTACTCCAACTGGTTCTTTTTCTGTTCCAGAGAGCCCAACTACTGCTACGTTGAAAACCCTGTTATCCATCTTAATGTATATTTTCTGAAATAATATCGTAAAAAGGCGACTTACTAGTGGACAAAGCTTTTGGAGTAGATTATGGGTTAGTTTTAAAAGTTGTGAGCTTCATACCTTATGGTCTCAGAGGCGAAGACGCGATAATCGCTCGTGGTCAATATGGAAGAGTGTAGGTGACTGAACAGATAGGGAACCGAGTTTGAGCCGGGAAAAGCGAAAAACACAGTATTTTCTGTGCAGGGCACTCTTTTGTCCTGGGGTTGGGAAACTGGCCCCCTAAAGGCGGAGGAATTGCATAAGGATACAGAAGGCAACGGGAAACCACTGCATTACAATTCTCTAGTATCATCATCATGACTACAATTGCCATGATGATCGCCAATCTTCGATAGAAGAGGCATTCGAAGAAGATTGGATTGGTTAGTTGGTACATGGTTGGTACATGGTAGGCCTATAATCATAGGCGTAAGCATGGGGTGGAAACTTTTGTTTCTAGTCGAAACCGTTTGGGCTTTCTGGAATGTTGGCTTTTTATCGCCTTTGTAGCATGGGTTTTATATCGCCTCCTAGTTACACTTTCCCATAGCTGAGGTAGCTGGAGGAAGCCTTTTATTAAAGAAAAAGGGATTGAGGGACGAACTATTGGCTTAGTAATACCACCACCACCAGAGTAATATCAAACAAATCGGTCTCTTTACTCACAAAAAATAAATCTTTTGCTTTTCACTCCCCTCACTACAATGCACTGAACTATATATATATATATACACTGGAAATACACCAGGAGCGCTAGGGCTGTCGGCAACGGACAAAACCTGATATCTTGGATATGGCATACTTACGTGTAAATTTGATGTATTTCAATAATTTTTTTAATAAGATTAATTGACATTTTCTGCTTTTGTAATATTTTTTTTATTTATTATAGAACAATATTCTATGGTATTTATGAAGATTTATTAATATTTAGCTAGGAATATGTTACTAAGAAAAATTGTGTCAAGCAGCAATTTAACAAAAGATAGTCAAACTATTTAGTCCAATCTAACCATGTTCGTCTATTTAATTCCATTGGGACCAAATTTGAAGTTTTCACTTTCCTAAATTTAGGCTCCTACCTATACCAGGAGTAGATCCAGCCCATTGGGGGGGGGGGGGGGTAATTTGGCTCAAAATATAATAAACATATGTAGTATCCTTTACATTATAACGTAATAAGTTAGGCAACTTACAACAGGCTAGCTTATAAGATTTTGGGGGCAGCTCCCTCCTTTATCTGTCCTTGACTACACTTCAACTAGAATAAGCAGAATATAAAAAGAATAAGTAGTCACTCTGGCTACACCCCATGGACGGATACAGGGAGGCAGGTGCCCACCCCCCTGGATCCACCCCATGGACGGAGACAGGGGGGCGGATATCCCCCAGCTCCCCCCCCCAAAAAAAAAAAATTTCTTCGGTAAATCTATTTTATAAGTTAATTTTTATAACGCTCTGATTTAATCGATACTACATTGGTTTTTCCTTTTTTGACCCACAGCTACCCCCCCCCCCCCCCATGAGCTGGATCCGTCCCTGATCCACCCACACCTACATTCGAATTTTTAAATCTCATAGCCTACTTATTATGCTTACACGATGTGAATATTCTGTGTGCTATCATCGATGAAAAAATATTGCAGTATAGTAGGCCAATGCTGTTGATTTAGGGATGTCAATATCAATAAGCCTAATAATTTCTAGACATTTTACAGTACGTGTGATTTGCAAGAAAGCCACATGATTTTTTCGGGGGGGGGGGGGGGGTAAAAATTTAATTGGGTATTACATAGTGGTTTTTATGTTTCCTCTCAAGATCCGATTCTATCTAGTGTCAAGCCATTTCATTTCGGGGTAGGGACGGTTTCATAAAAAGTTTTCGGGGGCGGGGGGGGGGGGGCAGTGGCCCAAAAAATATCGCGTTTCCCTTACTTGAGTAATAATTTCTCTTAATTTCCTTCAAAAGTCCATTCTAATTAGAATAATGCTATTTCTCTCAGGGGGGGGGGGCGACCGCCCCTCCGCCCCCAAGGATCCCCCGTTGGCTACGGCCTTGAGGACAATTGAAAGTGTGCAATTTGTTAACATAATGATTAAGAAAACTGAAATAAACCCATAAATGTTGCCTCAACTAATGACCAAACCATGGGAACACTTACTAGTGAAAAGAAATATTTTCCCCCGTTTCTCGACATATCTTGAACCTATTAGTGCATTTATAAGCAGAGCAAGATATGACCATTATGTCAAACCAAAGAAAAACTCAATAAATGGGTAAATAGATTAAATAACAGGCAATGAAATACGTCTAAATCGCATTGAACGCAATGGAGTCAACCACTTCTTGCCATAATAACCTTTTTGCCACGTGACCAAAAGTGAAGACATTTGTTCAGCGTGGGCTAGGTGCCGTGGTAGTAATCCATGTATATCAATGTCGTAAAACTGTACAATTCTCTACCAATTGAAATTAAGTCACAAATCAATCATGAAAAGAAATTTAAGAAATCCATCAAGTCATGGCTAAGATCCCTTCATTAATCCATTACCTTAATTCAGACTTATGTTAAAATAAAAAATGTTAAAATAATTAAATTTCGATTTCCTACTTTCTATTTTTATTTTTTTATTTAGAAAAAGCTATTAATATACGTAACAATAATAGTGTTATTTTAACTATACTGCTCATTAATCCTCCTGTTACACATGTTTGTTTTATGTCACTCCCCTAATGCTAAACCAAATGGTTTTATTAGGGGAAGCCCACTATCTCATTACCTATGTACTGTATGTATGTATTTTATTCTTATTACTAATTTGTGGGATTCAGAGTTATATTTTGATTTTTGATTTTTTATGGTGTTAATTGAATTAAATTTTTCATACTTTCTTTCTTATTATGCCGTATATTCCTAGATTTAAAATAATCGCGGGCCTACTATGGCGATAATTTTTAACCTTAACGTGGGATTAAAAATTGTAAACAAGTTAATTTTACAATTGAAAGTGCTATTAAAAATTGTTTTGTTTACAGTTTTAACCCCAGGAATACGTTAATACCCAACGCCATAGTAGCCCCCAGGTACAATACTCAGTACGCTAAAATAAGAAAAAATATCTTACCGCTACCACTTCCGCTGTAACCCAACGTGATGACGGTATTGTGACAAATAGATGTCACAGTTGTTTGATGTTCAAAGTCATCGGCTCAGCTTATCTTCTGCTTACTACTACTACTACTAGTCCAGTCAGTGTGGCGTGATAATTTGTAAAAAATTCTGTGATTTTATTCTGCCATCATCAGATGAACTACTGAACAATAGGCTGTCTAATAAATAATATATTATACGAGCACACAACAATCCAAACTGTCATTTTATTTAGACGGCAGTTTAACTGGACTAGTATTGGAATGACTCACATTTAATTACCTGATAATAATGACGTGATTATATTTTACTTGGAAGGCATTGTTATCAATGGAGAGCTTGTAATAATCTGTGTTATTCAGATGGCACTACTGATTTATAACTACATACGTTATTAAATAAAATAATTGTCTTTCTTTTGAGGGCACAATCTTGCACAATTGCACGATTGGTGCACAGCAACTACCTCCATATCCTCCTCCAGCTCTCTCAGTTCTGCGCCTTCCTCTCCAGTTCTTGGTACGTTTGAGCTCCTGCGTCCTCTTACAGTTGATCCGTCAATTCCTTGTTCGGCCGCCCTCTTGGATTGGTTCCTTCCACTGTCCCTCAATGATGGTGTGGGCCAGATTTTCATGGGACAAAATATAAAAAAATGATTTTTGTAAACCTACATGCTAAATTTCATCAAAATCGACCGAGTAGTTTGCCCGGAAATCGATGAACAGACAGAGCTACAGACAGGCATTTCGTAAAAACCACTTTCTTGGGTTCCTGGTACCTCAAAACGTGTAAATCCGTTGAAATCTCTGAATCGAAAATTTCGACCATCACAAAGCTTTCCTTATACTACGTATAAATTGGAAAGCAAAAACAGACTCACTCCCCCCCGCCAGGCTGACTGGGTTGCTAAAAGCAGAAATGCTGAAAGCATGCGTTGAAAACAACAAACAACAACAGATTTTCTTGTCTTAATAAATGCCCTACCTATTTCGCTTTCCTACTTTCTATATGACATAGTAGCTGTCTGTCTTCTTCAATAGCCTCTAGCACTCTTTCATTCGTCACGTGGTAGTAGGCAGAAATGCGGGCACCTTAATTTATGTGCACAAGACCAAGTTTTAGAATACGATTTATATCTCTAGGTACTTATGTCTTTTTATAAATACATTTAGAAAAGGATTATGTAAGTTTAGCTAACTCATGTTTTTGGTTTTGTTAACTAGCCGATGTAGTGTATTTTGGAAACTGTATATTGATTTTTTGGACGTGTGTTAGACAGAAAAATACTTACTAGTGTTACGTCTTGTCCCGTAATTAATATAAGACGTTTATTATTATTATTATTATTAGAAAATCAATAAAAAGGTTAATCGCATGCAAACAAATTAATTAATGCATATACTAATTTAACCCTTTTTCCTCTCTTTCCCGTTTTTTCTTTTTCTTCTCGATTTAATTTTAAGTACTTATTAATAATACAATCTGTTTTAGGTTTAGAATGAAAAAAAGACTTTATATTCTTATTGTTCGCCTTTCGGCATTTCAATAAAGTCGTTTCAATTCAATATTTCTACGGTCAGCATTATGATAAATAAAGTTTTGTTAAATTCTGTCGTCTATCTTGTAAAGAACTAAACTTAGTTATAACTTGGTAGCTGAATGTTAGTCTAGTGGACGCTTTATCAGACTGACTTCGAACACAATTAAAATGAGGACAATAATGGAATCCATATAAGTCACATACACAAAATATATTAACCATACCAGATGGCTTGAAACAAAACATTAATTAAATATTAGAACATGAAAAAAGTGGAGACTCGGGTTGCTCATACATTCAGGAGGTAACAACCTATGCAATAGGGAGATCAGAAGAAACCCGGTGGATAGGCCTGTGGTTCAAGGGAAAATTGTATCATAACTGACTGAAGAACCACTAGAATCCGGGCTGATGGGCCGCGGTCGATATGAAAGTGAACTTCGGCCCCGGCCGTGTAAGCCTTTGCAGAACTTTACATTGCATCAAAACTAAATGAAACTAAAAAAAATTGTTGACATGCGGGATTTGATCTCATATCTTTGGCATGTTATCTGTCATTTTAAATAAATAATAAACAACCAAAAATCACATTTTTATTTAGGTTGATGGTGAACTAGACCACGTCTTGAAAACCGGATTTCTTCTAATTTCCCTAGTGCTTTTGGCCTTTGGTATTAGGCCTATATTAAATCTACGCCATCTTAAACGGAATGCTGATATTTGAGCCCGAAATTGGCCGAAACTAAATTCCATAACATAAAGTCCGTTCATCTATTTTGCGGCAACATAATGTGCCCTTGTTGCATGCTCTAAACAACCCCATCATTAGTTCACCTCTCACTGTTTGAAAAGTCTTATAACCGCACGGCCTTTCTCTGGGAATGTCAAGAGATGACCCTGCGGTTGCAAACCGTGACCTGTGGTCGTTAAGTAGATGAACGGACTGTACAAGACAGTGGCGGACACTACACATTGGAGAAAAAAGTTTATGCGTAAAGGGAATTTTTAACCCCCGAATTTTGCAGTAAGATAGCGTGTTTCTAGCAAATCGTTGCTTATTAAAAGGACTAACATCCCCCACATTTATTTTGTATTTTGCATTAAATAAAATGTTACCGGAAAGATTTATGGTAGAGCTGAGGACTCGTGGGGTAGAAGAAATGTTCCTCTACATTATGGTATGCAGTATATGATTTCCACTAATATAGTTTGGCCACGGTTATCCAGTGGGTAGGGAACTAGGCTATGAAACGAAAAGTCAAGGTTTCTAGGCTCATCATAGGAAATGAAAACTTTTCCGCCTGACCTTGAGGGTCAGTCAGATCAGGTCCAGTTAAATACATAAAGACTTTTTTGTTCTATTAATAAGCCAACCTAGCGGAGTTAGGGCTTACACTCAACTAGGAATACTCGGGACCGCCTGCTTTACATGCCCTCCGGAGCATGACCAGAAAATGTAGCAATTGTGGGACTCGAACCAACAACCTTTCGGGTGAAAGTTGTGGTCTGTACCACTACTCTACATGTTACTCTACAGTTGCCTTACCTTCACCGGGAAAAACGCCGCTTCCTAGTTCCTCTTATAATACCGAATAGAAGTAGTGAGAACGAACCAATGATGGACGCTGCCCCCTACCTAACTGCCCTGCCATTACACTCGGCCCACTGACCGCGAACAATGACTTCGTGGAGACATATCGCTTTTACTGGTCAGCGCGTCACCAAATGGCTAACTTGCCAAGAGTGGGCGTTGCCTAGTATGTAAGTAAGCACGTCTTTTATAACTGTGGCCAGACGCTATTATTGACCGCCACGTACTATTCATAAACACGTAACAGAACCGCTTCTGCGATCCCAGCTCTGTGTTCAATATTTCTTATGAAATTCTGCTGTGAAAAATGCAGATGTTGGGAGTTCATTAGTCTCCTAGTAATGGGGAGCATAGAAATTGACGACAAGGAGACTGCTTCGGAGCCGGTACACAATAAATGATCGGTGGACCCGGCAAAGTCAAGCTGGTTGAGTACTTGACTATGGCCCAGAGGGACCAGGCTCGAGGCTCGCCATAAATGGGGCTGGGTCCACCCAACCCTAACTTACTTTCACTAGTAGCAGAAGAAGTCGGCTGCCGGGCATGTTGCTGATATCACCCAAATAGAGGAATGGCTAAGGCGTTGAAAATCCTCTACCAGATCTCAAGCCTAAACCTAGAGTTCTATGTAGGAGTCTAGGAGAGATTGGACATTAGCTCCCACCTATGGTATTTTTTCTTTATTTCAGGTGCCACGTTCCTTTCGAGTTTAGACCAACCAGAACACGCCTTGGACATTTCCAAATAACAGCAAATCCCGTCGTAATTATTGCCTTATTGCCTATTGGTCAAAAGAAGACTTGCTAATCTACCGAAGCTCTGATTGGTCGATGAAGACTTGGCAGGTGGCCTAAGCAGTTAAAACAATATCCTTGGAAGCAAATGTCCCATCTCTACCTGAACCCTCTATGGGTTGTTGTGCCATTTTTTTTCTTAACCCGTTCAGCCATAATGCGTACATTATCCCCACTGTTCGATTAAGTAGCTACCCCGCACACCTCGGGTTAAGGGGGCCTACAATGTCTGGTAGAAATGCTTAAATTGTTAAAAAATATACACGAATTATTATTATTATTATTACTGTTATGGAAAAAACGGGACTGCGGGACGTGTAGCTGACCACAACGTCCTTAATAAAGCACCGATCAAGAAATATAGGTTCCTCTACCAGTCTCCAGGCCTTAACCTGCAATGGGTTGTCATGCCATGGTGTTTTTTAGCATCGGGCCTCCTTGGTTCACTGTTTTCTACCAACAGAGCTCGATTTGTAAAAGAGAAATAGACATTTCAAATGGGAAGAGGAAGTGTTAGGAAAATGACTAGACTTTTCAGCCGATTCGTCACCTCGCGTCCGGCGTTTCGGTAACGTTAAACCGCTTTCCCTTGTTGGCGGGGTCCCCGTACTCAGAGGCAGCTGGGCGAGATTCGATCTCAGGGCCTCGCAGCTCCAAACTTGTGATTTGGGTTTCCCCTTCGAGCGCGAGTACGACGCTTTGGCCCCCAATGCCTAACTCACAGGCTGTGAACGGTTTCGAGGGCGAGTAGACAGCTAGAAGTTCACCTGTGGAAAGGAAATTCTGTTTTTAAGAGACGATTTTTATTTTCACTTTAAGTTAAGTTTACCACTGGCATTTTGATTTCCGATTTCCATTTCGTAAAGACTCGGTTACCAAACTTTCCAGATTGCCAAACAGACGCATTAATAAACTTTATTGGAATGGACCCTGTCGAGTTACAGCGAGCTACGAGTAGGGCAAAATTTCTGGAAAAATTAAAATTATACTTAATACGGTATCAGAGGAGGGTGAACTAATGATACAAAAAATTAGAATTAAGATATAGGTCTAAATTAAGCCAAGGTGTTGGGGTGGTCTTGGGCTATATGAGCGTACGCTCATCGCCGTCAACGTTGTACTGTCGGAAATTTTTTCTGAAATGTATTTGCATTTCAGTGTTTTAAATGATTTCTGGTCAATACACAGTTATTATCATTGTTTTTATTATTATTATCCTACTTGTTTCAGTGATGGCGGCAGTACCTTTATTCAGACACCAGAGCCGAATGGATCTGTCGCGGTTGAGGAGATCAGCGGAAAGAAACCGGCCCCCGGACGGGTCCCTGCGAACCTGAGTAACTGGTGCTGAATGGCCCCGGAGACTCCACCGGCAATTCCCTGAAACAGGTACGAGTTATTTGCAGTGTCGGAATATTATTGTAGCTTAGCTAATTGAACCTTGTCCTGCCAACGACCCCATCAGTTTTCAGACATTTTGTTTCCGAGTGAATTTCTAAGCATATGCAAACTGGTTCACTCCTCGATGTCAACCCACACCGAGTACAAGTGCCATTGGGCTAGCCCAGACATGCTTATCATTGCCATTGTAACAGGTTTTAGCTCGACATAGCCAAGTATAGGAACGAGTCATTGTCGGAATAAGAAAATAAAGCTCTATCGTTAGGTGTAAAATTCATCGCTGAGTACAGTATTGACAATATTAGACAAGGGTTTGTAATGTTGTTCTGTGGTACAGTACAGGGTCAGCTTTGTACCTGCCTCTCTCCAGATATCCCAGTCCTAAACCTGTCTCTGTCATACCGCCACTGATATCTCCCGAAGGCAGAGACTGATCCAGCCCATTTGCGGGGGGGGGGGGGGGGGGTGTCAAAATATAAGAAACATATGTAGTATCGATTAAATAAGAGCGTAATAAATTAACTTACAATAGATTACGAAATTACAGCTACTTCTATTAACGTAGGATTATACAATATTAATAAGTAGCATGTACCTGTTACCAGATCCCAAACGAGGATGCGAGCGTCATCCATGCCGGATATAACACAAGAATCTTTAGATGAGATGTCCAGTGATGTAGTATCAACGCCAGGCTTCCACTTCTTAAACAGAGTCCCGCTCTGCAGATCGTACACTACAATGAAGTTGCAGCCTGGCTCGTCTACCTCCTGTAAGTAAATACAGTATTAGAACTAGTGGTTAAAGTGTTGGCCCCTGCATCTGAAAGTCAAGGTTTTGGGTCGCGAACGTTCACCGGGTCTTCCTTTTTTTCAAAATCCATAACTTTGGCGTTTCTCTCATAAACTTTACTGCGCATACGCGCACGTAGGATAAGTTGTAAGAACGACTAAATTACATCTGGAAAATATAAATGAGTATATTTGGCGTATTCCCGGGGTTCTAAGGAAAGTGTAGATACCCCATCTGTGTAGTTTGGTGAAGGCTGGACTTTTTTTCGGTTCAAAACCTTATGCAATACAGGTGTAAGAGAGATTAGTGTACCTGGGCTACACAGCAGACATAGTGACCCTCGTGGGTGATGGCACTCAGATTGGTTAGGAACTCGTGGTGTGGTATTCTGAGGTCGTACAGAAGTTTGCGGCTGGTCAGACTCCATACGAGCAGCGGGAATGGCTTTTGGGTCTCGTCTCCACAGACCAGGATCCTGCGAATGTAACAAATATATTGCAACATGTAACATACGTTAAGCATCTGTCTCGCTTGGTGCTTCGTAGCTTCCCATGTAGAGGGAAAATAAAAACTTTGCGTGACCGAGAATGGAACTCAGGTCTTAGGCATTCCATTTTATAACTTATCCGATCAGATGGGACTGTCAAGCAAGGGCATTTCTAAGACATCGGGCAGTCGGCATTTCCTGAGCTGGAAGGCACGTATAAAGAAGTACAATAAGTGAGCACACACGAGTATTTATCACGGCGCGTTGCAAGAATCTCAGACTGTCCGGATCGGAATTAATGTTTATTTATGATTATTGATTATTGTTGGCAAACAAACCTAAGACCGTATGGAGTGGAAGAAGATGAATGAAGAACTCTATCTGGACGTAGAAAAAGAATTAGCGACACGACAACTCTGAAAATGTTATATTTTAAGTTTAAGATTTTACTTAGAAATCCTGTATTAGTCTACAATCGAAGATAGTAGTGCCCATTAATAAACAACAATTTTAAGAACAGTCGACTGTAATGATGATGTAGTCTAAGCAATACTCATCGAAAATGCTGGAAGGATGAGTTGGAAACTGACCTTAGCGAGTTGGGAGCCCGTAATCCGTAGTCCGAGATGAATGGAGGAGTGTTGTTGACCAGGCCAAAGCCCATCAACGGCTGAACAGTCAGAAGAAGAAGTCTAAGCAATACAGTTTGGAGACAGTAGTCACTAACAACAGACGGGATAGCAAAACGCAAGCAGATGAAATTAAGTTCATGAGAATAGCCACTAAGTTGACGAGATTCAGGAATGAAGTGATTCGAAGACAGTTTGGCGTTGAGGAACCATTGGTAGAAAGGAAAACGGTAAGAAGGATGAAGGAGAAAAAGACCAAGGAAGAGTTTCAGAAATCAAAGGAATCCACCTGAACAGAGTCTGTAGCAAACTAGGTAATGTGCTCAGCGTTGGAAGAGGGGCATGGTGACATGTTTATGCGCTGAGACTGCCAGATTGAGGGCCTAGTATGGCGGTTATTCTTAATATTATCCTGGGATTAAAAATGTTAGCAAGATAATTTTAGAATGGAAAGTGCTATTGAAAATTGAGTTTTTTTTACATTTTTAACCACAAGAAAAAGTTTATACTAATCAGTATAGTAGGCCCGCTGGTCACCTCAGACTTTACTATATTCCCCAAGTGGTTTGGAATCCATTATAATCAGGAGGTTCACCCTGTCAGTCAACTCCCGTTCTCCCTGAGGTGAAGGATTCTGCCATTAGGGTACCTCAAGCTAATAAATAGACTCGCTCCCCCCGCCAGGCTGACAGGGTTGCTTAAGAAGCAGAAATGCTGAAAGCAGGCGTTTGAAAAACAAAAACTTGTTGCAGAAGCCAAATTGAGGACGATGTCAGGAGATTGGGACTGGAATCGGAAGAAGTGCTGATTGATCAGAACTGGAAGAGTGTTCTACATTGCACCCCGGCAACTAGAATTGTAGACGGATAATGAGGATACTGAGTCTAAAGAGGCAGAAACATTAAAAAAAATCTTCAATTGGAGCACCCTTTTGTGTATCAGAAAATCTAAGGTGCATTCCGAGTCAGAAAGTAAACCATCCGCGAATGGGCTTCTTTTTGATTACAATGCTATATTCCGGCCTTCAGCTAGGTTCGAACCACCGCCCTTTTGGTTTTCTTTTGTTGAGCTCTCCTACTTGCACTTACCGGCCATCGCCAGAGACGAGCAGCGAGTTGAGAAATCTGTCCTCGCCTGCCTTGAACGTGGCAATGCAGTCCCCGCTTTCCAAATTCATGAGATTGACATACATTCTGTTTCTACTTAACGCCACCAGGTGGTGCAAGTCGTGGAGACCGAAATACGCCATTTTCTGATGCATGAGACCTAGAAATTCGCAGAAAAACTGCTAAGTTACAATGATTTGTCGGTATTTTAACTCAAGGAGACTTCACTATCAGTGTTAATCGCATAATGTGCTTGCTGTTAGTGTCGTTGACAGACATTGCGCCGAAGTTTAATCTCGTATGTAGCCAATACGCATGACGCAAACCGCAACTTACGTAGGCTTACCCGCTGGAACGTTTACCAAGATATGGTGCGAAAGGCCCTAAGTGCAGAATATATAAGAACTAGAATAATTAGGTACCTTTTAACTTGTTGAGGAGGACCCCTTTATCAAGATCATAAATTCGTAGTTCCCTTCCGCAAAGTACAATCGCTCTGGTGTTGTCAATCATCTGCATATTTAGAGGCTGCGTTACAGAAGTCAGTGTCCTCACTCGCTCGCAACTGAAATCACAAAATGTATAAAAAGAAATATAGTTATCAAGCCTACATGTCATTTATATACGTTGTTTGGACCGGCTCTTGGAAATCCCCGCTTAAATGTACAGTTACACGATGATAACAACTGAGCGCACTTGGTTTATATTGCTCTTCTGCCATGCGTGACTGCATGGAAGAGTTTAAACATCTAGGGAGGGTCACCTAGAGTTTTATATGAGGGGTGGACCATTCGCTTCCCACCAAAAGTGTTAAAATAGTCGCGACGCTTGTAAGCAAATACGAAAAATTTTAATGTTTTTTTTTCAAATTAAAGGTCCAAAACACTTCCGTCTATGGTTAACATGTGTAACAATTTACAGTAATTGACTATTAATTTTTACCCTAGTACTAAAATGTATTGTAATTATAGTGTAGTACTAGTAGTACAATGTTAACTTTATTTAGAACTATCCCCAGGATATAGTCGGATAACTTATCCTTTTGTTTTCATGCTACACCTGCTAATGGCTTAATTAACTATCTGAAGTCGGCCCCGCCATCGCTCGAAAAGTATCCGTAAGGGATACTGGACGGCGGCGCCATCAACCATTGCGTGACGGTGCCGTGCTGCATTCCTCACGCGATGATTAGAACCACCCTGAGTGTCTACAAGTCTATGTAACGTACGTGTTTATATTCCAGACGCAGAGCTCCTCCTGCGCAGTGCACAGCGTGACCACGTAATCGGGGTTCTCGGGAAGGCGGAGTATCGCATTCGGGGCCCCGTTGGTTGGGGCCCCGTCCAGCAGGGCCCCGACGGGGACTTGAATGAGGGACAACCGAGGTGGGTTTCGGGCGGCCAACGTAAACGATTCAACGGGGTGACCGCCTGTGGCGTTCATCTCCTCGTGCAGCTGTGAGTACCACTGCCGTCCGTCGTGACTGAGCCCAGCGTGACGCCGCTGTAGGATTCCCCGGAGTGTCTGTAGGTCTTCGCTACGGTGCGTTGTGCTCCTGGCTGCGTCTATGTCGTCTAAAACCTGCCGAAAATCGTCAAAAGGTGAGGTTTTCTTCTATATAAGTCTTTTCAACATTTTAGTTATCATCGTTAATATTAAGCTCATATTTCGCTTTGAACTCGGAAAGTAAGCTTTTCAGGTAATGGTGGGATATATGAAAACACTGATTGGCCTTTATATAAGTTGTGGGACACACTGGGTGTTTTGGGGCAGTTTATCGAATCGGACATTTGTTATAAGGCGGTGAAGAATACCAGCCATTTGGTACATAAAGTAAATAACGTTTTAGGGAGAATGTTAGAATCTGCCCTTAGTCTACCACAATTAGCAGATAATTTATCGGACAGTAGCCTACCCAAACATACCTCAAATACGTTGCATTCGCAAATCTTCTCGTACAACCATGTAGGGTCTAAAAGGCAGTCATCTATATTTTGAGCCTGCTTTGTTCTTTGGTTTGTCATTTCGATGAGCCTCCGTTTCGGGAAGCATCTATCCTTGCTTTTCCCTTCATTTTCATCCTGAAAATGTAAGCAAAGCAAGAAAGTAGCATTTTTGCATGCTAAAATTAGTTTGTTTACATTGCTATCCCTGGGAATAAGTTAATTCGGTACCTCGTGCTACGGCTGTAAGTAGGCAACTATGGCAATTATGGGTACACCTGCAAAAACTTGCTCCTGGCTCTCCGTGCTGCCTTTCGCCATTCTTTTAATACGTTAAAGTCTATTTTTTTTAGAATCATACCTTATAATAACCGCTGATTAAGTTGCTATAAACATGATTCTGTTGCACGTATCGTTGTGTAACGATGGACTGAAGGGTTGTGTCACTTATCCGGAAGCTTAGATTGTTGCCGTCCGATATCCAGTGCAAGAACGGGTGTAGGTACTTGGTCAGCTGGCTCAGGTGTATGCAGGCCGGTGCCCATTTCACTGAAAACAAAATGAGTAGGTTCAAAGTACCTATTCAATATATTTAGCCATTTTTAACAATAAACAGGTACCACAGTCCCACAGCCCGTATTTGGATACATGGTTAATTGAAATCTCAAAAATTAAGATACTACTGTCATATTACAGATAATCCCGTAACTTACAATAGGTGGTGTCACTATGGAACGCAGCCTCCTGCGACAAAATGTCCTGGAGTTCCGAGTCCCACAGCCCATATTTGGACGTGGTGAGAAGAGAGAGGGATATCTGCAGTCTGTTTCGTTCCAGAAGTTGTTCCAGGCTGTCCAACAAGGAGTTGAACTCGTGCGATAAACTCTTTCCAGGCTCCAGACTTGTGCTCCAAGATCCACGCCATGCCAGCACCTGCAATCGGGTCGAATAAGGTAAGTCTGATATTTTTACCTGGCCCTTTTGTCATGGAAAGTATGAAATACATGGATAAATTGGGTGACCTTGGGAGGAGCATTGCCCCCCATCCTTTCCAAGCTTTTGAAAAAGTCCTGAGTTATTGTAAGCTATTGGGCTATTACGTTGTAGTAGCTTCAGCATACTTACCTTAACATAGAGAGGAAGAGTACAGTTCTGTATGGCGGTTTTCACGCATTCACTTGTGCTTGTACTGACCGAGTGACTGTATTGGCTCACGGAAGTAACCAACAAAGTCTCAGCTTCGGTGACGCTCAATTCATTCAGCTGAAACACGTAGCTTTAGTTAATAATAATCATGTAGAATAGTGCAATAGTATAGGTAATGAGAGGCCAATGCAGTCAGAGCGTTTTGGAGAATCCCCGTCAAAGGACAGGAATGGTCAGGCTTTGAATAAAGTTTTGGGATGAGGAACCAATTGTTGAGAGAATATATCTGTGGTTAGAACTCATGAAGATTATGGATAACAACAGGTGCGCGAAGAAGTGGGTTGGTTGAAGTAGGAATAGAGGGCAAGAGGGTGTCGAAGACCTAGGAAGGGGTACAGAAACCAGAGTGAGGACGATCTCATGAAAGTAGGACTGGAGTAAACGAACGGATTATACGCCTGGGGGGCCGGAGATGATTATCTAGCAGAATCTAGATGATGTGATGATAAACAAAAAATAACAAAAACTTAGCTTTTTAGAAAAACCCGAATTAGTAAAACCTAAATAATCGTTAAGAAATTAACTTTGTCTAAGAAACCCACTGGCCCCCATGACACCAATTTCTACGATTCTTGGCGTATATGAAGCGGGGTTAGACTCGATCTTCTGACCACAAAACGGAAGAACAAGGTAGTTCCGGCGGTTCAGAAGTCCGTCGGGGTTGATAAGAGTACCAATCTAAATCAAGTCAGGGATGGAGTAGACCAACCCTCAAACTTACTTCGAGTAAGGAAGACTCCGCTGGCCATCTCTCGCGAAAGAGTTGCAATAATTTGCTGTCCGTGGTAGCGGAAAAAATTATTTTGGCATTGTTTGGCAGTTTGTCCGGCAACCACCGGAGATCCGACACTTCCACATGGTCTAACCCGTCAATGACGACGACTATGGGTCTTCTAATTGATATCGCGTGCAGAAGCTCTATTAAGGATTCTTCATAGGCTTCGATAGTCTGAAAAACAGCAGGTGTTAAAATTACCATGGGTCCAAGGTTTTTTTTTTTTAAATGATTTATTATATGCTCGATGCCTGCAGAACAACAGAATGGGTCGTTTGACCAGCTACACTGAGTGAATCGCTGTCGCCATAGTGAAATAACCCCAGTGATTTGGATGAGAAGTAGTGCACTGGTGCTATTGGTCAACTTACGTGTGGGCAGTTGAGTCGATACGGCGGAGTCAGCAGAGCTAGGTGATCACAGATGGTTTTGAGTATGGTCAGTAGGGAGAAGCTCAGGTTGGAAATGAGTGCGAACCTGTAGACCATGAAAGCGTCCGGCAACCAGTACGGTATACAGTGCACAGCCCTGGCCAGGGTGGTGGTTTTGCCGCTGCCCGCCACCCCTTTTATCAGCAAAGGGTGTAGGATATCGCTCGTCAGATAACTGAAATTAGACATTTTTATAAGAGGCATAATAAACTATTCATCGACTATTGTTACTCAAATTCACGGGAATGTCGAGAAAATCGTCCCACTGTCTTTTTTTTTCTACAAGATCAATATTCATTAGAAATTTTGATCGAAAGTGGCATTCCATAGAAAAGTGTTAGGTACTTTACATTTCGATATGTAATCTACTAGCGCCTTTTCTCCTCAATTTTGGATGGCGTCAAAAAATTATAAATAATTATATTGTAAGATTGACAGACCCGTCTGGACTCTGGACTACAGTAGTTGTATCCGTTTTATATTCTTAATGGAGTGCTCCATGCGATATGGTAAACACTGTGAAAACTGGAATCATGCTTATCAACAGCAGAAACTCTAAAAGGCAGTTTCGCAGTATTTACATATGGGTAGTGTTTTCATGTTTTGGTCAACAACAAGTCAACATAACAGAACGGCTTTCTAGTTTTTTCTACGATAGATTTACTGTAGAAGTAAACGTACTTTTGAAGCTCTTGAAAAATATCCTTCCTGTTGACGCAGCTTTGTGCGGCTTTTTGACAGAATACGCTCTGCCATTTGAGCTCGTTCAAAAACATTGCCTCGATCCCATATCTCGACCTTACTACAGCCTGAAATAGGGAAAATTAAGTGTTATAGGAATTGGTATCTTTATACTTGTTTTCAGTGTAATGGTAATTTCCACTATGCGAAGTTCATCTTTATAACGAGTTTTAATATGGATCTCATAATCATGACTGATGATGTTAGACAAAAGTGCTAATGTTATGTCATGATGTGGAACGTTCTCCTTGATCTGTTTGTCCGTTACCAAACAATTCTGTTAAAGGCATATAAGATAGGCGGAATGTTTCTTTATTGGCAGAGATTCAATCGTGCCATCTGTCGGCAATGGACAACTTTCGTATAGAAATATATTGTATCGTACTTTCGCCCAACCAATTAGATCACGGGTCCGACCGTGCTCATCCAATACCCCTGAATTTATACAAATATTTGGATTGTTTATTTTTTATATACAATTTGAGTCTGATTTAATTGAATTTTGGTACTAGGCCACGTTCCAATTTTTTTTAGACCCATATTGATGGAATCGAATATTGAAACAATATCTCTGTATACCTGTCTATGATGACGATGATTACCTTAGATTGGTCTTCATCGATGATATTGAAGATGATGGCTTTGAGATGCTTCATAAGGTGAGACATGACGTCGTTGATGTATTGTGCGTGTTCTGGAATGCTCTTGTCAATACCATCCGGGGACCATTTTACACTTAGTCGAAGCACGTGTTTCTCAGTTAGTTGGCTCTGAAAATGAAAAAAAAAAATGGTAAAACCTGCACCCAATCACATCGCAGTTAGGCTATGTCAACTTCTAATGAACCACTTTCTTGCAGGAAAATGCTTGCGCCCAAACAATCATAAAATTGGTAAGTTACCTGATCTATCTAAGGTTACATGTGTAAACGGCATTTAAAGTTTATATAAGAAAGTAGGGGCATTGAGAAAAGAGCGCGTAAAGCCAAGGTGGACACTCAAAAAAAGAGATTGATTTTAGATTTTTTTTCCTTACTACTTCTTTCCTTACTACTACTTCATCTGTTAATAAAAGATTGGCGATCATTATGGGAATTTGGACCTTGCTGACTGCTGCTCTGAAATGGGAAGTTCATTTGTTTATATGGGCTCTATGTGTAAATAACGGGTCTTATCGTGCCCATGTCGCGTATACGACACTGTGCGTGTTTACTAGTTATGGCCAAAAATGGCCCTCTTCCCTAAAATGGATTTCACCTTTTAAAATAGATATAGATATCTTGTCAAATCACTGCCTCAACTTTTCAACCAGGATGTTTTGTTCTGCTGGGAGCCCTCAGTCCTTATATCTCCCCATTTATTATTACATACAGAAGGCGACATTATTCGTTCCTCATCACATGTTAGCTTCCGTTTATTTACCGTCAGCCGCAACTCGGCTTCAGTATTCATTCGTCTCAGGACCTCAGCATTTTTTTTTCAAATGCACTGATTCTGTTCTCCATACTACATGTCTTAAATTGCAACGAGTTTGGCTCCCAGTAGCAAAGCTAATCTACATCCTTGAAAAACTGAAATGTAGCCACACAGATCCCTTGACATTTTATGACGCATCATTAGCACCAATAAGAACACAAGCCTGGCCACTAGCTGTCTTCGTTGTCGCCTACTAGGCGATACTTACTCGTAGATCTTTGTAGAGAATATCCAGTCGACGTTTCTGCTCCTTTTCTACTAATGATGGGTCCTGATTGGACTCTGGTCTTTGTGTGTAAACCCGATACAGCCATAGACATCTTCTTGCAAGCTCTTGTGACATGAGAATCGTATTGTGCACTTCCTAAAAGTAAACGTAAATTTGTTATCTTTGTAAATCATATCTAGTCGACGTTTCTGCTCTTATTCTACTTCCCGTCCCCGGCTGAGCTCTGGCTGAACTCTATGGTCGAAGACAAGCTCTTGTGTATTCAGTCAACTACTCACCTGCTCAACAACCGTAGTAAGATAAGTGTTCCTGAGTTCTTCTGAGAACGCCGTGATCATAGCTGTGAGGGTCCTCTCAATTTCAGTTCTCCATTCTTCCAGTGCGTTTTCTTGCTGCTCTCTTGAGTTCTCCTGAAGAAATCAAAAATATACATTGAAAGTAGCATGAAAGACTAAACGAAATTGAGTACCGGTATCATTGTTTCGAGAATTTCTGAATTGGAAGCCACTTTTTAAGGCTAAGAGGCTATATCTTGATTCACACCATTTCTGGGAACTGAGTCTCGACAGCCTTTGTTTAATGAAAAGCAGTATAGAATTGTTATAAACCGAAGGCACTTTTGAATAATCTACCTTGAAGCCTTGTATGTGGGAAGCGACCGGAAGAAGGTGATAGCAGGGTGGCTGTGCGTCTTCGTCCAGCTTGTACCACTTCCGGAGACTGTCCTTGTCTTCCGCTTGGCTGAGTGCCATCTCGAAGTCCTGCGTCTCGACAGTCTTTGGCAGTAGGGGTGTCCCTAACGAGTTACTGAGGAAAAGTATTGGGATCACGTAGGCCACCTCCATTTGCCCTGAAACATACAATGGATGAATTACACCCCCATGTTGCCTAGTTAGACGAAATAGAACGAAGCGTGATTTGGTTTGGTCAGAGTCCGTTCGCCTCTCGTTGTGTTTCATTTTCTTCAGAAAACAGAAGCCAAAGCGTTGACTCCTAACTATTTCAATTGCGCCCTAATCAATTTTTCAGGGGGGGGGGACTTTGTTGGATGAAAGCATTCGCCTCAATATTTTGCGACAGTCTGTAGGGAGGTTCACGTTCCTTAACAATTTTACTCGAATAGTTGAGATGATTCCTTACTTGTTAGCTCTCCTAAGCATAATTCGGGGAATTCGTGGTCTTGCTGCTTCTCAAGCCCTGTGCGCCAGTGCAGGTCGGTAATGTGCAAATCGTAACCCTTGTCCTTGCAGTATGCACGCAGCTCAGGCACCACCATCTCGTGCAGAACAGCCTTTTCCACGCAACAGTCTGAAAGAGAAGAAACCAGCCGATACAAAGTAGATGGGTAAGAAATCGTAAGAAAATTTAGTTGCGTCAGCTTCTGTTGTTGTATGCCTTGTGAAAGCGTAAGCTGATATAAGAGGTTGCATATTTAACTCAGTGGGACTTTAGCCGCTCTGCCGAATCCCAAAGCGTCGTCGCCTTGCTCGGTCTTCAGCTGCAGCTTTCCATTCCCTTGTATTCCAATAATTTATTAATTTGAATTTCCCGTGCATGTGTTAACACCGTCACGTGACACCCTACTAATGCGGTATTAAAAAATAAACCCCAGTATTATATTAGTATAAACCCCGGTGTTACGTTTATCCCAAATCGCCGTAATAGGGCTGCAGGTGTGGCGTTCTGGTTACCCACCTCCAGGATGATCCAGCCATCGCATCTACTGAGCAGGGCGTGGCTATTGATTTAGACTTACAGCAATTTTGCTGTTAGGAGAATCGCTGCGGCTTACCTTGAGAGTCAGCAGCGCAGACGTAGAGGACAATTTTGCGCGTTTTAGATGACAAGGTCTGGCTCACTATTTTCCCGGTGGCCAGGTATTGGAAGGTCTCGGACAGGGAGAGAATCTCTACTGGAAGCATGGGCTCGCTTTTCTCGCGCGGACTCATGGTAGGTGGTGACGGATTTGAGATTGTGTCTGTAAGCAAATGATATTCTATTGATACAACCCCTGTGGCTGGAAATTGTACTATTGAGTCAGACAGATAGGGAGGTATGCAGATCTGTCGATCTATGGAAAGATGGGAAATTCGGTCCCGGAGAGGAAATTTTTTTCTGGTGCCTTGTATTCTTCGACCAATCAGAACAAGCCTTGCAGCCACGATGGGATTTGTTGTAGGAATGCTCTGATTGGTAGAATAAGACGTGGCAGCTTACACTAGAAATTCAAAACAATATCATTGGCGGAAGTGAGTGTCCTGTCTTTCCTCTATAGAACATTAGGGGCGCGTGTCAATGTTCAAGACCTGCGAATCTGTCTTTCTTTCCTTCTTCATCTTTATCTATCTTACTACTCTATCTACTCTTCTGTGAGTTTTTTTTTTTTACACTAATATAACTTACCTGAGACACTGCCAGTGAGCTGCCGAGAGCAGCCATGTTGAGCAGGTTGTGACGTCACATCCGCAGTCAAGCCCTTGCCATCTTGTTTGCTGCGCAGGTCGTCTACAGCCGTGGCATCAGACGCTTTTTTCACAATCACTTGATATGGAGGGGACCTGGAAGAAAAGAGTTTGGTCTGAAATGTCGAGCGATTTGAATTGACGCCCGTCCGCAGCCCGCACAGTTGACATTTCTCCCCCTCCCCCCCTCTTTTAGGAGAGGCTGACCGAGGGGACTGCATGATGATCGTCTGAGTAGCTTTTCGGCTTCTTTCGCTCGAGCAGGCCTTCAGGACAATCGGCTGTTATTACGTACTTACTTCGCGTGTCCAGGGAGACATGTATTTAATGGCTTGTCCAACATTGAGCAGATTGGACGGCCATGTCGTTAGCTTCATGCAGGTCGTCAATCGGGTTTCAACCGCCTACCTATCCTTCCAGTGTCTGATAGTCCTTAAACCGATTTCGATCGGCTGTTCTTGAAGAAGGCATAATACTCGCCTGCTGTGCAGAAAACTTCTTGATTCTCTAATTTCAGTTAGGCCCTACTTCATCAGAGTTGAAAAAGTTGGTTCAAATTCACCAGAGCCTGGGAGGATTGGACATCATTATTTTTCTGTTATGTTTTTTATTTTTGCCACAATTTTCGCTTGCAATAATTTGTTTACGGCTTACGCTGACATCTTGGATTTGCGATGTGGTGACTAACAAGTTAAAAGTTAATGTGACTTTTTATGGTGTTTAATTTTTTAGTTAGTCGGAGACGATTTTATATTTTAGTTAGTTGTTTTAAGTTATTTTTAACCATGACTGATATTATGAATTCTTTTCTGGGTTGGCGCCTTTAATTTGAATTCATGTCTACTGCTTAGATTAAAATATCATAATATGCTCATTTAGTTACATTTTTCACTTTTCCTCCTGTTCCTTGATGGGTCCAACTTCTAACATGGTTTTGTGTTTAAAGTCAAAATATTCGTGTAATAAAATACGCTTATAATATACTATTATTATGGTTAGAATCTACAAGGTATAGATGGAAAGGATGATACAACGTGGTGGGCCTCCGCCTCTCTTTCGTATATATTATGATATAATGAGCCAACCCTCTGATTGGTGGTGGGTAATTGCTAATAGCCATAAGTTAAGTAGCGTGCGGCGCATGCCAATCAGGGGCGGTATTTCTATGCGAAAGTTCCGCATAAAGTCAGTAGAAAAGGACCTCATCAATAATAAAACAAATACAACAAGATAGTAGCCAACTTTGCTCGTTAACGAATTTCAGCATGGAAGGAAACGTGAGCAAACAGTATTGTTATAATTTTTTAGTTTGATTTCGTATCAGTTTCAATAATCAATAGGTTGGTTGGTGCCTTTATTCAATGAAGTCATATTGTTCATTTGTTGATAGGTCCTCGGGAAAATAAGGAATCTGTCTGAAATGTCAATTTTGTCAGGTACAAAAAGGACAATACCAAACTTTGCCAGTTAGCAACTTTGAGAAACACCAAGGGATAATACTATTAATTTTGAATTGACTTCGCGTTGGTTTCTATATAATAATAAAAATAATAAAAACTGAAAGCAGAAGGACTTGTTATGGATTGCATTGTCCTGTTACACCGGTGATTGTTTATTTTTTATTATTATTAAGATTTGCAGGTGAGAAAAATGTATTGAAAAACGTTGTCATAGTTTTAATTAGATGTTTTCGTGTTTCAAAATTACACGTCTCCAAAAGAGCTTTCATTTGATGTGTTACTTGACACATGTTAACATTTGAAATTTCCGAGATAGCATCTATTGCCCCCCCCCCCCCTCCCAAGCCCCTTTACGGTCCCGAAGAACATTTGATTATAGCATAAGATGGTTTGCCCCCGACTTTGTTATTAAAAATGTTACCAGATTTTACAATTTCTCAAAATAACCCAGATAAATGGGGCGTTCGGATGGTCTGGAACACCATACTACTACTTGTATCGTATAATCGTACAATCGTCTATTTTTCATGTAATTTGCCTGCAGCTCGACCTCGTCGTAAAAACAAACTACCATCAGTATCGTAACGTAAACGGAAAGCGAGCCCAACAATTATTTTGGAATAGCCAAGCTATGCTAAGCAATAAAAGCCCATACAATGCTTGCTGCCTAGGGCAATTCTACTGGGACTTACTCAAAAATATATCAAGTTTCATGCCGCCGCTTCCTCCTACAGTCTGTAGGTTTTCGTCAACAAATCAGATCATGTGGCCAACCAGTCAAAAAATTTGCCCAATAGGGATGCGACATCTTTCAATCGCTGCATGCAAAGAATTTTACTTGCCCTTATGCCAAGTACCACCATGAGGTGCCTATGTCTATATATCTTCAAGATGAAGCTGGCCGTACACATTGGCCACCCCTGCAAATGGACCACCCCGAAATGGGTTGATTTATATATTTTATTTAAGTTAATACTTAAAATTATTAAGATGTGGTCCACTTAAGTGCATAGTACTACGACAATGTTTTTTAGTTTTGGTGCAGGGGTTCGTAAAACTGATTTGCGACGGAAATCTACCAAATTTTCGAATTCATGGAAACATTGTGTGTATAATTTATACATGATGATTTATATACTGTAGCTATAAGCATGGGCGGAAATTGGGGGTCTTGCCCCCCCCCCCACATGGGTCCTAAATAATCATAAAAATTGATACGTGAATCCAGTGCTGTTGGATAGGATACATTGAGAGATCAAAAATTTAAAAATTTTACCCTCGGGCAATTATTTACCACAGAGCTATAGTACTCGTACGGTACATATAGAACTACGTAATTATAAATAGGAAAACATGTGCGAATTCACTCGCACCGGATCTCATAATTGTCCAGGAGCGCTGCATCCATTAAGCGAATGAAGCGATCACTTAAAGCCTTAAGGCAAAATCTAAAATTTTTTGCTCCGTGAAACCGCACTATTTCAAGCCAATTATCTCGAAGAAATTCTCCCGGGCCCCTTGCTTGCAGTATATTCTTCGCCTTTAAAATCTAACTTACTGCTCTCAAAATGCGTAAAACGCTACTATTTCAGGTCTATTTTTTCACCCAGTAACATCTAAACGTTACTTTGTACTATCAAAACGCGTAAAATCCCAATATTGAAAGCCAAATTCTCGAAATATTTCAACCGGGGGTTTCCCCCGGGCCCCCCCCCCCCCCCCCGATCCCTCCTGCACAAAGGACAGTAAGATGCTTAATTTAAAAGCTGCCTTTCCATTATTCCATTTATTCGGGACCTAGCCCCCCCCCCCCCCCCCCCGAGACTTTTTGTGATTTTCCGCCAGTGGCTATAAGTCTTTTTTTTAATTTGTGGGTTCTCTAGTTCATGTCCGATGAAAATTACTATATTCGGACCCAGTTTGCCGCATCCGAATTAAAGTGATTGCAATGGTTTATTTTTTTCAAAGAAGCTACATAAAAAAGCCACCAGTTATGGATGTGCTTCATTAAAAATAATAAAAAAGTATCATAGTTGATGAACTTTAGCTATTTTTACTAATTTCACATTAGTTATATAATACCTACTATATGGCGGCATATAGGAATACAAATGGCTTATGACAATATAGTGTATGAAGAACCAGTAGAATCCGGGCTGATGGGCCGTGGTCGAATTGAAAGTGAACTTCCAAACGTTTCGTCAACATCTGCGGTCGACATCTTCAGTGGCGCTGCGTAGACTTCGAAGGTTGTACCTCGGTGGCTCCGTGGCGAGTGACTGGGTAGGGGGCTGCGCACTGACCTTTATACCCGGACGTTGTTGTTGTGTTTGTGTTGAGACCGAGGATTCGCTCGCTCTCAACACAGCATGCCCCTCTGGGCACATAGTGTATATAGTATGTTACATGTTGCAACAGGCGAATAACGAGGAAAGCGGCGACATGAAATGGCAATATAGTTTTGAGCAAACTTGTACTGTTACTTACTCAGCCGGCTTGTTCTGATCGGGAAGAGTAGTTAGAGGATCTGGGTGCACAGCTGAGATGGTGGACGATTTTCTTTTGCGCGTTTTCCCTGATGATGGCCTCCGAAACCGCCAACAGAATGAATACGAACGTGATTTTAACCTGTGAAAAATATTTTACCAGTAACGCTCCGAGACTTTTTTTTACTGTCGGAATAGATTCGTATCAATTATACATACTGTATTTTCGCCCATTTGAAGATGCAGTGTATTTTCGTCTTGTCAACAGTTAGTGAAAAAACAACTAAACTAAATTGATAGATGGTAACCCTTGTCGCCAGGTAACTCACTTGATAAGGGGCTCACTTCGCGTGTTTATTATACGTACCGGTATATAAGAGTTAACCAGACAACCCATAAGATTGCTCGAAGTTAAATTTCCATTAAGTATCGAACGTAGAACCATAAATGAGGTGTGATAAAGTAAAAGAAATGTTCTTGTACATTTTGATACATACATGCAATGTATTTGGCTCTCATTACCTCCGTTTGGCCACAGTTTTGGAAGGTGTTGACTTAGTCTTACTTTTCTTGCTTTCCAAAACGTTGGTCCAACCGTGTTAGTGGCGGTCAGATTCCCTATATTAAAATGTAGAGAAGCATTTCTTCTTTATGACGTCTCATTGATCTACGATTGATATTTAATGTGAAATTTGACAAATTAAAAAACAAACAAAAAACTATAATGGTTGTGCCCGATCTGCACTTAATTGTTGTATTTAGTAGTTTAACGTATAATTTTTTAGTCCAGTGAGAAGAGAACTAGACTATGAACTAGAAGAGCGAGTTTCGATATGAAAAGAGAAAAAAATTGCCCGGGCTCCCCCAATCCTAATAGGATCCTTGTGAAAGTTTCCTTGGTGACTTCGTGGAACTTAGGGAGAAATAAGAACGCAATGGTCCACAGACCCTAATAGGTACCTTAACACCTTCATCGGTAAGGGAAAAATGCGGCTGCCGGGAATGTTGCTGACCAAAACATCTATCATTGATCAAGAGAGAGGATTTTCTACCAGTCCTAAGGCCTACACTCTCATTGGGTTGTCGTGATGGTGTTTGATTTAGCTCCCCCCCCCCCCCCCCCCCGAACGAAATCGCGTGCTATTGAACCACCCTGAACGCCTACCGATTCAAATCTAAATTGGAACAGCTGTCATTGGCACACTGTTATAACAAGAGGGCTTCTTTGTTTTCGCAGTTTGAAAGAAAATCATTCATTCTCTGTGTTAGTGAAAGTTGTAGCTCGGTGTAGACTTTGTTGTTGATGCAAATAGACACAGACGTCTGTGCTTTGTTCTTTTATTTGAAACTAGGCATTGTTTTTAAGAATTTAAATAAATAAATAAACATTTATTTGCAATTAGACCGAAAAGCCCAATCAGACGCAAATTTTATACAGAAAATTGAGTACAATTTAAAATTCCTTCATGGTACAATTTTGTTTTACAGTTAAGTAAAATATACAATAGACAATAATTATTATCAAACTATCGAAACAAAAATGTAATTATTTTATATACAAGGGAGCAATAATATCGGTCGGAGCTTTAGCGGGAAAATATTTTCCGTGCATGGTGCATTAAAAAAAGGATCAGCCAATACAATATTAAGGCTAACACGTATAATTTTTGTTGTTTGTCCGTAGAATTTGTTATTGTTAAACTACGCTGACTTGAACAATACGTCGCAGCGAAAAAATGACGGTAAGCTGACTAAGGCATCCTGTGCATGTTTTAAATCATTTGCGGAACACTTGCACAGTTTGCCACACCCTGATTGCTGCTGTCACGTGTGGCTCAACTCCGGTTGAAAAAAAAAGGATTTATCACAAAATGTTTTTGCCATCTTTGAGGTTACATAACGTAGAAGAAATGCTCCTCTACCTACAAAGTCATTCGACTGTATACGGCCCCCATTAGCAAAGCGAATACGTTTTGATCCACACTATGTAACCCCATTAATTTTGGGAAAGGCCTTAATTCTAAAATACTTAAATATTAGGGTATTCCCACGTATTCTGTAACTGACCAAACGGTGTGGTGTTAGTGACGTTCATACACGAGTGCTATGATGTAAAATGTAGAAGTACATTTCTTCTAGAGTACCTCATTAGACTCGTGTCTGTTCTTGGTTAAGTCATGCTTCCACTTGTTACACTGCACCAATGGGAAGCTTGTCACAGCTTGTCCATTATCGCTTGTAACCAGTGAAGGTTGACATCGAGGACGTATATCAGTTTGCCAATAGCCCATAACTCATACGGAGACAATATAAATAATTTCCGAAATCCATGGCATTGGGCAAGGGACAGGGACGGTTTCAGAAAAAGTTTTCGGGGGGGGGGGGCGGTGACCTGAATAATATCGCGTTTCCCTTACTTGAGTAACAATTTCTCTTCATTTCCTTCAAAAGTCCATTCTATCTAGTATAAAGCTGTTTTTCTGGGGGGGGGGGGGGGCGACCGCCCCCCCAAGGATCCGTCCCTGGCAAGGAACCAATAGGCCACTATACGTAGGCCTAGGTTCATAAAAAACGTCCTTGAGCGCTAATACCTATATTATAGGTTGCTAGAACCAGTCTGGAATAGAAGCAATCGCTTGTTGTTCTGATGGGAGTTGGAGATTGTGTGGGACGGTTGTTGAGGGGTTTCGCATGGTCAGACATAACTTAGCGAAACAAATAGGGGTCTTGGAATAGAAAAGAATCTGTAATGTATAGTATGTCTGTATATCTTATATCTGTATTGATTCATTCTGAATACAATAGGCGTCTAAATCACTTAAAACTATAACATAAATACCGACAGCGTGCAAAACACGACAAAATTTAAATATCAATTCTATCCACATTCACTATTCAGCAACATACGAAGAAAATCAGATTTTATCACGAACAGTTCCTTAGTTTCTCATCATGTCCTCCACTTACAAACATCAAGAAGTTCAGCTACTTGAGTTAAAAAATTAAGGAAAATGTTCACTGGGAACAAGAGTAGTAGCAATACTCAGCAGGGTCATGAAATAAGGCACTTGCACTTAATAAGGGGGCTTAAGTCCATACTCAACAACATATACTCTAAAAATAAAGAGATAAAAAAATACCTATATTTCCTGTGAGGTTCGATTTTGTTCAAAAATCAGCTGGTGGGGTGTCCGATTATTCTGTATTATAGTCTGATAACTCTACAATAGACAATACTAGGACGTATGATACCAAAGCCGTAGCCAAGGGGGAGTTCATGGGGGTTCAAACCCCCCCCCCCCCCCCCGAAATGAAATGGCTTGATACTACATAGAATCGGATTTTGAGAGGAAAAATAAAAAACACTATGCAGTATCCAATAACATTTCTAACCCCCCCCCCCCCGAAAAAAAATTCTGGCTACGGCCTTGTATGATACGATACGTATGACACAAGGTTCGTACATGGAATTGCTTCCGGCTCCCCTATTTATTCTAATCATAATAAAAACAGTCAGCGGTTATTTCCGGTATAAATCCTGTCTCCAACACCGCAGTCAACAAGTCTTCAGGGTTTGGTAATACAATTATAGTTGTAATAAAAGCTTATTAAAAAGAGCGCTAAGTTCTATAAATAACCGTAATATAATGCATGAATGGTTTCCTGTTGCCCTATATTACCATATTCAAAACAAAGTCAGTGTTTCCGGTATAACTGCTGACTACGGCCCTGCGGGTCACGTGTCAGTGAGCAGTGGCAGCAGTCAACAAGTCGTATGGGTTTGGCCGGGAGAGCGAGCCTCCTGTAGTATTCGTCTACGTCACGCGCCCCTCTGACGTCATCGTGACGTCAATACCTCTGAAGGCGGCACGCAAAAGCTCACAAACCTACCCCTGGGGGGTTCATAGGGCTCCATTAGATGCGATGTACTGCGTAGTATAGCGTCACAGTGGGCAGCTGAGAGACTCCGGGAAAAGGTGGCTTAGAGTTTAGAGGAAGATGTATATTACAGGATGCCATACCTAAGGGGACCCTTATGTAGGCCCTGTGGGTTTGTAAGGCTTGATTAGATCCATTAGATATTATATTCTACTGTGTAGTATAGCATGTTAGTGATAGCAGAGAGGTTCTGGAAATAGGTGGTTCAGAGGAAGGTTTCTATAACAGAATGCCAAGGCTCCATTAAATACAATGCATTACGACTACGCAGTACGAGCCTAAGCTGAGACACTCTGGCTAAAGGCGATGGCGGGAGGTACAACCATCCCTTCAGGTAACCATTGTGGGGAGGCGGGATTCATAGGGGTTGATTACACACAGGCTATCTTAACTGAACATTGCGGTTAAAGTGTAACATCCTATACTTAGTACATCCTTGTATGTGTGATATCCGTATTACATGTACAACCAAGGGTGTACAAAGTATATGATATTACACATCTTACCCCTTATGGGAAGATTATTACAAAAGTAATAAATTTGATTGTCTAGACTACGCACATGTTTGGACAGCCAAGTCGCACATCAATTCAAATTTATTTGTCTAGAAGCGATTCGGACAAATATTGTAATGTACTTTACACCTCTATTTCCATGTTTTCCCCCGACCCGACCCCCGAACCTCTCATTGTATAATAAACCGTCTCAGTTTGGGTGCATGAGGGGGGCAATTTTTCCTATGCCCTAGGATATTGGGGGCTAGAACCCCCCTTCCCAGAAATAATAAATAAAATAAATAAATACTCGTTCCCATACTTCGTTAATTCGAGCTAACACCTGTTACAATGTCATTGGTAAGCATGTCTTGGCATGCCTTGGCACTTGTAGTCGGTGTGGGTATACCAGTTTGCCAATGGCTAGAAATTCATTCGGAAACAATACCAATCATGGAGTCGTTGGCGGGTGAGGCTCAATGGTTCTGGTCGACTACTTGTTGATTACTTGATTAGGTTATAAATAAAGAACCGGTCCGAGTTTACTCGAACATGCTTTCCAATTTATCAATTAGTAGGTAGAGAAAATGAGTAATTTCATGGTAAATAATTTTCCTATGATGAAATTTCCGATATCTCGGGGGGGGGGGGGGGGGGTGTCCACCTGACGTCACTGAAGGTGAGGTAAATTCTAGATAGGTCAGACCAACATATTACCACACAGCAATAATGGCAGGACACGCAATGCATTTGAGGGCGAATTTTTTTTCATTTTTTCAAAAAAATAAATTTTTGCACAAAACCAAATAGTTTTTTGGGAAAGCAACCTGTCCGGTTTCGTTACTCAATTTAACACCTAAAACATGCCAGAAGGTAGAAATCATCTATAGAAAGGTTTCGCAGAAAAATTATTTTCAGTCATTTTTCATTCAAATTTAGTTATTTTATTTTTTTACCCCCAGAAGCAAACTGTCAAGGGGCTAGCGACCCCCCGCATTTTGTCAACATTAATAACGACTACAATATAGGTGAATTTAAAAGAAATAGTTGGAGCAGTTTTTGAGAAATAATTTTTTTAGATGTTTATTTGGAGTTTTTTGAGAATAAAACCCCCTCTAATTGAGATGGCCCAAAATATAAATAAAATGGTCTCGAGGTATGATTTTTGAAAACCTACATGCTAAATTTCATCAAAATCGACCGAGTAGTTTGCCCGGAAATCGATGGACAGACAGACATTTCGTAAAAACCAATTTTTTGACCTCAAAACGTGTAAATCCGTTGAAATCTCGGAATCGAAATTTTCGACCATCACACAGTTCTCTTTATACTACGTATAAATTGGAAAGCAATAATGTATGCCCCCCCCCCCCCCTATGAACACCCAACAATCCAAACTGTAATTTTATTTAGACGACAATTTAACTGGACTAGTATTGGAATGACTCACATTTAATTCGTTGATAATAATGACGTGATTATATTTTACTTGGAAGGCATTGTTATCAATAATCTGGGTTATGCAGATGAAACTGTGCCGATTAATAACTGCATTCATTATTAAATAAAATTAGTGTCTTTCTTCTGAGTGCACAATCTCAACGATTGGTTGGCAGCAACTTCCTGCATTTCCCCCCTAGCTCTCTCTATCCTGCGCCTTACTCATGTTAATTAGAGTAACAAAATCGAACAGTTTGTTTTCCCATTTTCCCAAACAAAGTTGATTTTGTTCAGAAAATTATTTTTGGAAGAAATTTGATAATTTATGCCTTAATGCATTGGATACCCTGCCATTATTACTGTGTTGTAATGTATTGATCTGCTCGTTCTACAGTTTGTGCAGTCATCCTGTCAGGCCCGTAACCAGATGGAGGGCTACAGCCTCCCCCCCCCCCCCCGATTTTTTTTAGACTTTATACCAGATAGGATTGAACTTTCCAAATGTGCCACCTTGCACTATATACTATAGGATCGCAGCCCTCCTTGAAATAAAACGTTCCATCGTTCAATTCAGTGCTTTGGGATAGGGAATTTCGAGGCTAATGATATTTAACCATATAAAATTTATTTATACTATGGACATATCATATTATTTGTCTCGGTACCTATACTAATTAGGTAAATAGGAAAGCATGTTCCAGTAAACTCGGACCGGTTCTTTGAAACATTAAAGTTGATGGAAATAGTTTTTTTTTTGTACCAGATTGAGTTGGATTCTCTCAAACCCTGAAACTTTTCATGTTTCTCCCAATGGCATCTCCTTACACTATTTCGATATCTCATCCCATTTCAGAGATATTTGGAAAAAATGTATTTTTTTAGTTAGTTGATTGATGCTGTATGTAGTAAAACTACGCTCAGTTCAGCCATATACGTCATATTACAAAATTCACGGTAATTTGACTGAGGCAAACAGTGCAAATGTAGCGCGAACAACAGTCATCTTAAAATTGAAGTATGTGATGCGAGCTTATACTTGTCTCGTATCATTTGTAAGATGCATGTTGATCGATCGCAAGGCACTTGCAGAGTATGCCTCAGTCAACTTACCGTTTTTTTTTTTTTTTTTTTTTTTTTGCTGTGACGTATGAATCAACCCAGCGTAGTATTACTATACTTGAATTTGAGATCCCATACTGCAGTGATTGAGTTAGGACGGGTTCGCGGTGCATCCGAAAATTTAACTTTTAAGGTTAAATAATGCGGGGTGGTTACTTACTGAACAGTTCCGATCAAAATGTACCGAATTTTACTGAACTGGTATTGGTAACCGGTTCGAGGCTCAACAACAAATATAGTTTCAATTATTACATTTATTAATACTGTTAAAATAAAAGTAAATTAAAAATTTTCATGCAGAATATATTATACGCTTGTCAAATGTCGGCCCGGTACAGTTCTCGCAGTCGCGATTTGCCGACGTCTTTTCCAATACAGGGATAGGGTTTGCTGAATAGTTGGTGAGAACCCACCGGGTCTATTTCAGAAGATTTCTATGATCTCGCCTGTCTAGGTCCAGTACTATGGAACTCTTTACCAGCAGAGATTCGCTCCACCACAGCAACATTTAAGTCCAAAGTATTAAAGTTCCTTTTAGCAAAGCAGTCTGAACAGCATTAGCCCGGGTTAAATGGTTAGGGATATGAATGATGGATGTATGTAAGTACGTATGTTAGTATGAATGGGTAATTAGAAACAATTATACTCTCCAACATGTAAAGGCAGTTTAGTGTAAGAAAGGGCCATTGGCCCTAACTCCGCTGTTCAATAAAGACGATTTAGTATTATTATTATTATTCACTCCAGCTTCCGACATTGTCAAGAAATCGACAAGAACTGTTCTGTTACCCCTATCGTTACAATGGAAAAGACGTCGGCAAATCATCCATGTGTACTGGACCTAAGAGAAAGTCTGAGGGGTAAGTGTAAACATGAAATATCTCAAGAAATATTAATATATTAATCGTAGAGCTGTCAAAAATATCAGGAAATACAGAATATAGCGGTGAAGATTACGCCCCGGGTAGGCGTACAATCTACGCCGTAGATCGTGGGTTCTAATCCCAGTCCCGGTTTTTTTCTGCATCTAATTTCGGTTATCAACCAAAAAAGTAAATGCAATGTACGAATATAGAGCATTTCTGATAATATAACGGCTAGATATTTTAAATGGCTATGCGGTCGACACTTCCGAAAAACGCGTAGTGGGGGTCCTACTCCGATTTGCTCTAAAGTTTGAATGTTTAAATTACTGATGGTTAATTGTGCATTTACTCGCAGGAAGTTTTACTGTTTTCCAACGAAATGGTGGAAACTGCTGACTGCTCTAAGTATATATTTTGTACTTACTCCTCGGACTTGGAAGAAATGCTTTCTTTATCCTTGTGCGCCTGCCCCGTAGAGCAAGTGCTGCCCATAATGGCCGCCCTGACTAGAGCGAGGTATCACCGCACCTGGCCCTCTCCTGTCGCACCTCCATCGTCTAGGCCCACTTCCACTCACAGTCCCTGCAATAACAATTCCGAATGAGAAACGTTCGCGAAAGCAGTGGTGGATTTTTATTATTTAACAAAGGGTTAGTTGGACTTACATCGCCAGCTGTGTTAATAGTCATTAGAGCTAATAATAATTGGGGCGGAGTCCATTGTCAAGGGAAGAGGGCGACATTTTGGGAGTGGGTGCTACTCCCAACATCAGACTTATTCCTGAAAACGACTGACTCATTGGTCTTGTATTCTACTCTGAATTATTCAGCAAATCCGATCCCCTTCAGTATTTGAACTACCGTTCTCCGATTGAAATGCAAGCTCTCTAACCACTCGACCAAGGCCAGAGTATACTAGTTTGAAACTTCTGCTTAAACATCACTCTTTCCCTAACTTATGGCAACAAAACCGCGTCTATAATCTCGTGCTGGGTTGGCTTACGGGATCAGTTGACTGTTGTTTCTTTTAACTTCCTCTGCTTGAAACCTGTCTCCCTAAGAATGATCCTTGCTTTGTCCCATTTGATTTTATGGTCTTCAGTGCAGATATGGTCTGCTAAATGGGATTTCTCTGTTTCTCCTAGTCTAACACACCGTTTGTGTTCCTGAACTTTTTCTGCTAGTGACCGACATATTTCTCCTATGTTCTTTCGATCCCGTTCACAGGGTATTCCATTGACACAGTTCATGGTGTCATTCTTAAAGATTTTTATTATTATTACAATCTTTGCCTCTGTTGTTAAGCCTTGTTGTGGCCTCTTATTCTTCTTGTGGCTCTACAGCACTGGGTTGGCTGGCCAACAGCACTCTTCTAGACACCTCGGTTTTTCACGACGCTCCCCAATCTACGGACTCCCAACTCGCGGAGTTCGGTCTCTAATTCGTCCTTTCAAAGGTTTCTAGTATGTCCTGTAGTCTTCTACCCCTCATGCTTGCTTTGTATATTTTGTTCGGCGTGCTATTGCTATCTTTTGACATTCTTGTGGAGTGTCTGTAGTGGCTTTGTATTACTACTACTTTTCCTCAAGATTTCTCCTGATTGCGAATTCAAACAGACACTTTCCTGCATCTTTACATACAATGGTGGGAGGTACCGTTGCGTTGGTGTAAGCCTGTAATAGTAAGCTTGACACCTACGTAGAAAGAAATCATAATTTTTCTTTCTAATTGGCTGAAAATCCCACGTGCTACTATATGAGACATTATACGACAGAAATAAAATTAGGTAATCATTCTTCCAAAATGGCCGTGGGGGTGTTTTTGGAGCTCAACGCTCAAATATAATGCTATGGCCACCTCTGGCTCTTCCCTACTTGCATTGGTGTCAGTGGCATAGCCAAGGGGGGGGGGGGAGTCCCCAAAACAGCTCATTTTTCAGATATTTATTTATTTTTACTTCCCAGGGGAGACCCCGGTCTCCCTGTTTCCAGTTTTGTTAATAAAGTTATCGTCTGCAAAATCAAAAACATTTTGCTGACAAACTATTTCAGGCCCATCTTTTAAAAAACATTCCCCGGGTTTGCCCCCGGGACCCCCTTGTTAGCTGTAATATTCTTCACATCTAAAATATAAACATAACTGCTTTCAAAGTGCGTAAATTCCACTATTTTGGGCCTATTCGTTTTCAAAATAATTCCCCCGGGGGAGAGCTCCGGGCCCCCCCTTTCTTGCAGTAGGCCTACTATTCTTCGGCTGTAAACATTATTAGAATACTTATATACATACATATACATATATAATACAAGACGTATATACATCAAAATGTGTAAAACTCCACAACTTTTTTTTTCAAAAACCTTCCCGGGGGACACCTCTGGCCCTCCCTTCGGCCTCCCGACCCCTCGGGTGGGGAAATTAAGATCATGCCCCTAATTAGACGATGCGTACGTCCATGAGAACTGCTTTCCTCTTTTTCTACTATTTTACGAAAATACGGGGGGGGGGGAGCGCCAAATGAAACACCACCCCATTCGAAAACCTATCGTAAGCGGGCAAACGTTATGTATTGATATTGCATGAGAACTGCCCCCCCCCCCCAAAAAAAAACTGGCTACGCCGCTGATCGGTGTTCTACTGTATATACTATAGTTGCTTCAACTCTACTCGTTTTCTGTACTAATTCGAACTTCACATGAAATACTCTTTGTAGGTCTAAAACAAAATCACAGCCATTAAAGGAAATACTATACTTATGTCTGTACATTATTTTGATACATGACGTGGGACCGTCACTAACACCCAAGGTTGTAGCCAAGGGGGGGGGGGGTGTGGCTTGATACTAGATAGAATCGGATTTTGAGAGGAAAAATAAAAACTACTATGTAATATCCAATTAAATATCTGAACCACGAAAAAAAAATCCTGGCTATGGCCTTGCTAACACCGATTGGCCATTGTTTTCAAATGTATTAGAAACTTTCATATTGTTTACTGTACAATTAGTTTATACTTTTGCACGTTGGATCAGCCGAAAAGAAAGACGAAAATATATTGTAGGAGGGCTGATGATCAGAGCCTTCTCCCAAACATCTCTGCAAATGCAGGTGTTTGCAAAGGTCCGCACATGCCGTTGCCCACTGTCAACACCGCCAACTTGAATAATTAAATATTGACTTTTTGTTCTATTACTAAGCCAACCTAGCGGAGTTAGGGGCATAAAGCCCCCTCTCATACTCAACTAGGAAAGTGTGGGACTCGAACCAACAGCCTTTCGGGTGATAGTCGGAGTTAGGACCACTACTCTACATGGCCAGCTTAAGTTTTTCGTCATCAAAGTGGAAGAAGCCTTGTTCGTCCGCTCAACACTTTCGATACCCGTTTGTAATACCAACTACAGTAGTATCGAAATATTAGGTCTTGCAACACTTCAACTACCGGTTGATTCTTACTGTGGCGAATTAAGTCTCCCGAAAAAAGCTCACTACCGTACTTTCTTCACTTTATTGGTTTAAATAAAAGTAGAATCCGTGCCCCAACCACGGTGCTTGTTTTTTGCCCCACTATGGCTAGGCAAGAACTCAAGAACCACTATAATTTATCACCAAACCTGAGTTACGCTTTTGACAGGTGAAACAACTCGTTATGTGCTATAAAATAGATATAAAATAGATCATGTTTCCAATCCAATGAATTTAATTTTTAGAAATTCATTAATTTGATGTCATGTCGAAAGAAACATCGTTAAATTAAGTCCACCAAAATTATAATTATGATTACATGATAATATGAATATTTCTTGTGAAATTCGACTATGTGCAAAAAGCGTTGATGTCCCGGTAGAAATTTTGTTCGAGGAGGGGGGGGGGGCATCTGTCGTTACAGGAGGTGAGGTAACCTCAATATATTTACAACTCCATTTTATCTAGTAAGTAAAGTAAGTATATTTATCCCAATTTTACAGATTACAGTTTTTTTTTAACATTTTATTTTCCTTTAGCCACAGGCAATGCCTTCTTGTGTGGCTTAATTACTGGGAATCGTTATTAGTATAATATTAGTATAATTAAGTTAGTCTGTAAGTGACAGGTTAATGTTAGTTAGGATATGGTATGGTAAAGGTTGGTGATGTTGTGTTTCACAGTGCGCGTTTTCAGTTTTAGTTTTTATATCATTTACGTTTACTTGCTTAGATGCCTTTTATTAATTTTTTTCATAAATATTTTTAAGGTAAGGCTGTTTTTTATACTTATTGGTATGTTATTGTAAATATTAATAGTGGTATATTTTGCTGATTTAATAATTCTAGTTGTGTTGGGTTTGTTGATAGTTAGAGGTATTCCTTGTTTGTATCTGGTGTTGTGATTATGTAGTTGACGGCCGTTTATAAAGTTGGCGTAAGGCAGCCGAAAGGAAAGTTTGCTGTATGTTTTATTCGGGACCTTTGCAATATTATATAGTTCAGTAGTGGGGAATCGTTTTGGTTTTTTATATATTATTTTTAGGATTCTCTTTTTGACTTTGGAGAGCCTTTCAAGTTCATTATATGACGCTGCGCCCCACGCTATAATTCCATATTCTATGTTTGAATGTATTAGTGCATAGTAAATGCTTCTTAAAAGGTTTAGATTTGCTATATATTTCTCATTTGTACAAATTTGTAAATTGTTTTTCTTTTTTTCTTTTTTTTTACAGTGTTGTTAATCTGCTCTTTCCAATTGAATTTGCTATCTATAACGATACCGAGACATTTGGTTTGGTTTACTTCTTTGATGAGTGGGAGTGAGTGGTTGTCATGTTTGGTATTTTGGTTTGTATTGTTAAATTCTAAGTAGTTCGTTTTTGACATATTAAGGCGCCCATTCCACCGACCGGCTAGGGCTATTTACAAAAACGGTGACGTGGTAGCAGACATTCAAGGCTTAGGCGGGGTTCCCACCGACCTCGCATTGCAGAATGCAAATGACATTGACGGAAATTAGAATTTTTCTTTTTATAGAAATCTATTAAAATGTTTGTCCTTAACATATCCCATGACGCCATTTTTTAATTTTAGTTTGTTTGTTTGTGATTTTACTGTATGATCATTGATCAATTTTTACTATGGCATAGAGGAAAATAAACATTTCCGTCAATTCTGCAATGCGAGGTCGGTGGAAACCCCGCCTAAGTCTTGAACGTCTGCTACCATGTCACTGTTTTTGTAAATAGCCCTAGCCGGTTGGTGGAATGGGCGCCTATGCGTAGTGTGCACTGCAGATATTTCGGAAAGGGTCCGGGACCCCCACCCCCCCCCCCCCTCTGGCTACGGCCTTGTGTCCCGGGATGTGGAATTGTGCAAAAAATACTGGGTGGCCTTCTCCTTTGGTTTCAATCTAACGATTGGTTTTCAGCAAATATTTCCACCTTATTCTTCTTCTGGGTATTACCAGTATGTATTGGAACATGGACAGTGCCGTCCAGTCGTCGATTCCTTTCGCATACATTGACCTATATATTTTCAATGAAATAGTTATAATAAAAAAGTCCCCATACCAAACCATTGAACTTTAAATTCGATAAATTGTTTATGTTTTATTGTGTACCGTAGGCGAAGTAAATTGGCAGCGGCGCAAAAACATCCCGCTGGGTGCTGTAAGAGTCGATTGTTCACTTAACACTAATATTCGATATCACAAGTTTGACTGAAAGTTTACTAACAGAATTCCGATTAGATATACCATGCTCATCACTCAGCCCTTTGATTGGCTGTTAGTCTATGATTGGTTACATTATTGCTTATTGTCAATATAATAGTGTAGTGGTAATGTCTCCGACTTTCACCTGAAATGTTGCTGGTTCAAACCCCACTACCCTTTTTACCCTCTTTTCCACATGCATTTGTGGTGGTAATGAAGTAGTTAATTCTAGTCCCGTGCTTCTCACATTGCTGGCTTTGCTTAGGAGGCAATGTAAAGCAAGCGGGGCCGAACCAACTTAATTTACAGTTTTATAGGCCTATCCGTAGATTAATGATAGATAGCCGAAATTAAATAAATAAATATTGACTTTTTCTTCTATTACTAAGCCAACCTAGCGGAGTTAGGGCTATAAAGCCCTCTCTTACACTCAACTAGGAAGACCCGTGACTGCCTGCTTTACATGCCCTCCGAAGCATGGCCAGAAAGTGTAGCAAGTGTGGGACTCGAACCAACAACTTCCGAGTGAAAGTCTGTGCCACTAATCTCCATGTCCTGAAATTAGAGAATATAGAAAAAAAAACTGGACTTGGCGAGATTCGAACCAACGATCTCCTCCTAGCCGGGGCGTCGTCTCATTCTGGCCCACAAGCGCTGAACAAGAGTTTAGCAATAGATTTCAAGTTCATAATTTTTTTTTAAATATTGTTTTATGCCTTATTTAGAGGGGGCTGGGGAGCAGGCTGTAAAAGTATAGTAATTCCTGATTGTATTGAAATTCATTTTTCGGTTGGTATTTACACACATTTGATATATACACATACTGTATATACCGGCCGTACTTTCGAGTACTTTCGTCCAGTCCGGAGGACTTTTCGATCTTCGATCCGCGGTCTTTGGTCGTGGGCCGTCCATTACTGTTCCCATTTCCCAGTTGAGTGTAAGTGGAACACTTATCTTATACGAACACTCACCATTTAACAAATAATATAATACAATACCAGTAAAATTAAATTACCGTGAAATCGTTTTATTTAAAAAGAAGATAGAATGTGGAAAACGTCTGCTAAAGAATAAGGCAAGTGGGAACTCATCCAGCTCTTCAGCTTCCCCCTCCCCTGCCCACCTCTCCCTACTAAAAAGCAGCTAAATAAGCACTACAACATACAATAGAATAAAAATTTTGAGAAAATAACTACTTACTGTATAACGTATACACCCTAAAAAGAACACTGGTGCCTAGGGGCACTTGTTATCAGGTATATTTTTCATACTCTTATCTACTTATGAATGTCCTACACCTGCCTTTCAACTGGAAAACGGCTGAACTTAATTTTTTATGCGTGTTGTAGGTGTTCCAAGGTACAGCTCGGCATTGTCACTAAACAAACTGAGAAGTCTGTCAATTGGTATGCCGGCTGCATACCTCATCATGACATCTCGGCGACATGTTTGTCATAACTGCGTGGTGATATCAGCCAAATGCAGATCGAGGTGACACTTCACGAAGGGGTTAGATATCAAATCAAATTTATTAAATTTAAACAACATTTACATAGCTCACAATATTACAAATGGAAGGGGGCCCAAAGGCCAAAGAACAAGTCCCGTGCCTTTGCAAATATAAATGTAAAATTAGTGTCTAAACAAATACTGGTAAAGAATGAAGTATAAATTAAAAGTTAATAAAAATAATTGTGCATGCAGATAACTAAAGTAATGTAGGCTAATAATAAAATATTGATTGACAATCGACACTGAGAGAACATCCACTTTACAGTATATCCCAATTTGCTAAACTGTCCTGGATTTTACTTGGGGGTGGGGGTTAAGGTTTTATGTACATACAGGTACATACAGTATGTATTTTTGCGAAAAGTTGGTACGAGGCCCAGTAAGAAGAAAAAATTTGAAAAAATAAGCGCCGAATAGTGGAGTGTACACACATTTCGAATTTGATAGTGGTAACGATTAGATTCATACAGACATAACTGCAAATTCCTGGGTGCCGGCAGGGACGGTTTCAGAAAAGTTTTCGGGGGGGGGGGGGCGGTGCCCTGAAAAATATCGCGTTTCCCTTACTTGAGTAACAATTTCTCTTCCTTTCCTTCAAAAGTCCATTCTATCTAGTATAAAGCTATTCTTCTCGGGGGGGGGGGGCGGTGGGGGCGGTCGCGACCGCCCCCACCGCCCCCCCCCCCCAAGGATCCGTCCCTGGGTGCCGGAGGGCAGATCCCGAGGGTACGCTTTTCTGGACTGGTCGGATGGCGGATCATTGTGGCGGCAGCGCCCAATGTTCATAACCCGGTTTAGTTGCAGCAAATGCAAAGCTAATATTCCAAGAGTCGTTTAAAAGTGTCTGTTTCTGATAAGGCGAAGGGTGTCGATAATCGCGATAGGCAAACTTGTATTATCTATTGGGACCGCGTGCTTTGTTTATCTTGTTTTGGTAAACAAATTTTCAAGTTCATGGTACACTTCGCATCATTGTATTACAATGCAGAATGCCGTGCATGCAGGCATATTGACTTAATGGCCGTCTGTCTGTCAGATATAAGATACACTGCATAATTATTCTACTCAGGGTGGATTCAACATTTTGTCATATAATATATTTTTTAGACGTCTCTGTATTAAACATGGGCGAATGAATACAAGGCGAGTTTCACCGATTCCTGAGCATTCTATCAAATTATTACGAAACACAAGCTCTGCAGGGATTCGATTAGCGACAAGCCTCAACGCCGATTTGTGGAGCCTCCTCTCGTCGTGACCCTGCCACAAGCTCGTCGCTTTGGGCCCCGTGACTCCACACGAAAAAAATTTACCTCGACCAGAACTCGAACCCAGTTCGCATGGTTGGTCTTGGACACTTCAAAATAACAACAAATCCCTTCCTCTTATTAAGAAAAAAGAAAATGGCCGATAATCTTATAGGATCTTCTCTATTGCTTTCCTATTTATACGTTAGGGTAAAAAAACCCATGAGATGGTCGACATTAGGCGGGGTTTCCACATACGGCAATGGTCAATGAGAAATATGGTTTTGACGTGGTAGCAGACATTTTTAGTATGTCTTTAATGTCTGCTAAAACGTCAATTTCATATTTCTCATTGACCATTGACGTATGTGGAAACCCCGCCTTATCGATTTTAGCATTCCAACGGATATACACGTTTCTAGGCTCAGGAACTAAAAAAAAAAAAAAACAGTTTTTACGAAATGTCGGTCTGTAGCTCGACAAAGCTTGATGAAATTCGGCATGTAGATTCAGAAAAATATTTTGCAGTGCATTTATTTTTTCGATAACTTTATTTTGGGGGGTTTTATAGCAAAAAAAAAAAAACTAGGCCTAATTAAAAAAAATATCTGAAGAACAGCTCTGACGATTTCTTTTAAATTCACATAGTATATTATGGTACTTATTAATGTAAACAAACGCCTTGATAGTCTGGTTCAGGGCGTAAAAACATTGAAAAGGCTCAATTTTCATGAAAATTCACTAAAAACATACTTATTCTAAATGCTTTTTAACTTCATGTACGTTTTCGGTGCCAATACATAGAGTACCTAAACCGAACCGGGTGCTTTCCAAAGCAAAGTTTTGCTTTGGAAGACAAAATTATTTTTTGAAGATATTACGGATGGATAATCCGCGCCATAATGCATTGCATATCATACCATTATTGTGGATTCTATTATATGAAATAATTGTCCCTTCGATCAATCCATTGCTTTAGGATTATGAAAACCTCTAGGTAGCAAATATTTAACCACGGGACAATTATTTACCATAGAACTATTAAGGTACCTATACTAATTGATAAATAGGAAACCATATACGGGTTCACTCGTACCGGTTCTTTTATTACCTGTAAATTATTAAAAAATAATACGGGATAGACTGCTCAATGGATTCAGCTGTGCTGCCAATATAGAATGTTTAAAAGTTACAAGGGCTCAGTACAAAATGAAAGTACACGATAAAAAAGCAAAAGAAAGAAAACCGAGGACAAATTACAATTTCCACGCACTCAAAACGCTCTAATGAAAAACCGCTCAACATCAGCAAAACGAGCACACAGGCGCATGTTAAGAGGCTGTGGGATCTATAGGACGTTTACCACAGTAAAATACCCTTTTACTAATTAAACCACGCTGTAAATTGCGACAAACCACCATTGACCACATAAAAAACACACAAACTCAAATAGTTTAAAAGAAAAAACGCGGTAAGTAATGCGGGGAATTAAGATAGATAAATAGATTTACCTGAGTTGAAAAAGTTCCATTGGGCCCGCAGACAGATATCGAACTGAGCCGGTACTCCGGCAGATACATCTGGGATACAACAGATTGTTTGAATATGTAAGAGAGACGCTGCTGCGCTTGCGTGGAAGCTGCGCGTGCGCGCACGTGTCTTGCACCCGGTCGAACGCCGCGTCCTTCACACTCTACCCGTTCGCACTGTTCAATACCAATTTACAATTTATTCTCGGCTGCTGCTGCTGCTGGAGGGTCAGCAAGGATGTCTGACAGGACGGTGACCCTTTTGCGCGGCGCATTGCAAAAAATATTTCTTATTCTTTGCGGATTACAGTCTATTTTTGCTTTCCTATTTATTTTATACGTTAGTAGAAGGAAAGCTTTGTAATGGTCGACATTTTCGATTTCGGTGGATTTACACGTTTTGAGGTCCCAAGAACCCAAAAAATTGGTTTTTACTGTCTGTCTGTTCGTCGATTAGTGGGCAAACTACTCGGTGGATTTTGATTAAATTTTGCGTGTAGGTTCTCAAAAATCATGTCTCCAGACCATATTCATTTTGGTCTAACTCAATTTTTGGGGATTATACCGTCCAAAAATGCCAAAAAACTGTTAAACAATTTGTTTTAAATACGGCTCCAAGAATTGTTTAAAATTCACTAACAGTATACCTAGGTATATTGTAGTCGTTATTATATAATTTAAACAAAACGAAATAGGTCGCTTGCGCTTTGATAGTTTGGTTCTGGAGGCAAAAAATTAAAAAGATACAATTTTAAAGAAACATTACTAAAAAATAATTTTTCTATGTAACCTTTTTATCGTTGCTATCAATTCCAGGTATGTTTTAGGTGTCAAATAAAATAAAAGAAAAGAAAACCGAACAGGTTGCTTTCATAACCAAAGTCTTTGTTTTGAATAAAAAAAATTATTTTTAAAAGAAATTATGGATAATCCATTTCCCAATGCATTGCTTACCCCCCTCAAGGGCGGATTTTAGGGGGGGCGGGGTCAGAGGGCCCGGACCCTCCCCCCCCCCCAAAAAAAAAATTAACTTACACTAGATAACAATGGGTTTACAGTGGGCATTAAAAATAATTATGTTTTTTATCGTTATAATCCACTGAACCTGCCCGCTGACCCCCTCCCCCCCCCCTAAATTGGAGGCAAAATCCGCCCTTGCTTACCCTGTCATTATTAATTTGTTGTATTATACTGGTGTGCCCCCTGCCCGTTCTAGACCGTACAATCTTTCACATCGACCAATTTCAGAGGGTTTAGGATGGGGAATATTGAGGCAACCGAATTTCAACCCTAGGACAATTATTTACCATTGACACGAAAAAGTAAGTATTTACCATGGACCATCAAGTTGCTGCAGAGATTCTGCACTGTGTTTCTACAAACTCTACCTACCAATGTCTGGTAGTCTATGCATTGTAGCTATTTCTCAACCTTTCAAATAGTGCATAAATATTTAAGCTTATGTCGATGACGTCTTGATGTCTAATGATATTTCTTATTCTTTGTGGATTGGGTACCAATGCTATTTCGGCTGACTGTTTTGTTTCATGTTGTGTACATCATGCTAGAGAATCTACAGTTTCTTTGTTGTTGGGCGAAGTATACAATTATTTGATTTTCTTACGTCGATGACATGTTGATTTCAAGAGATTTTTCATTCCCTATGGAGTACACAAGCTTTTCGGCTAATTAATTGTACTTTGTGCGTGTAAAAGAATCATCAGTATCTTTGTTGATAGTCCATGGATATAATTATTTGATCTTCATACCTGTATGTTGATAATATGTTGATTTTTAACTAAATGTTCTCAATGTACTCTTTGTCTCTAAAGTCTAGGCCTAATTGTTATTTTGTATGATAACATACTTAACTTAGGTAGGCACGTCCAGCCCGGGGGGACTTTTGGCCGCTGCCACTACATTACGACATTAAAAACTAGGGCGTAAAGGTTATTATTTCGCTCTGTTCATTTAATTGAGAATTTGCTGAAAGATCAATGTGCATAGTTGCATAGTCATAAAATTGCAGGAAAACATGAGTTTTATTGAGTGCAGGCTATTTGACTTACTTACCATAGCTTGTTTTCCATAGGATATTTCCATTGCGGCTTATGATCTCGAAATGGTTCATGGATGAGACATAGGATTCATTCAGAGTCCTACCGATAATGGGTGCACGTCTTAGGGTAAGTGAACCTTGGGCGCCCATTCCATTGACCGGCTAGGGCTATTTCCAAAACGGTGACGTGGTAGCAGACACTCAAGACTTAGGTGGCGTCTCCATCGACCTCGCATTGCAGATTGCAAGTGACATTGACGGAAATGTTTGTTTTTCTTTTTATAGAAATCTATTAAAATGTTTGTAATTAACATATCCCATGAAGCCATTTTTTAATTTTAGTTTGTTTGTTTGTGATTTTATTGTATGATCATTGATCAATTTTAACTATGGCATAGAGGAAAATAAACATTTCCGTCAATTCTGCAAGGCGAGGTCGGTGGAGACGCCACCTAAGTCTTGAGTGTCTGCTACCACGTCACCGTTTTGGAAATAGCCCTAGCCGGTCAACGGAATGGGCACATCTACAACCTGTGGCCATGATTCGCAGAAGCAGTGGGGCTCGACTAGTGCGACTGGGCGACCTAGGGGCCCAAATTGTGGCCTGGGTCCCGGCTACAAGTTACTACTACTGGGTACTTACCATTCTTAAAAGGGGTTGGTCAAGCTGGAAGCCTAAAAAAGCCACAACCACTCAGGAAGTCCTCAGTGTCCGTTATTTTTTACCAATCAAGCTCCAGAACTGTGGAGTTTTTTTTCATTCTGTTGTCCCTTAAGGGGCCAGCATGCTATATGAGTTCAGAAGGCTTGTACTGTTGGCATAGACCACAACAGGCTGTCGGCAGGCTGTCTGGTAGCTGCGTCCCATGATTGCTAAACAAACTGTATACATATGGTACATAGCCTATGTGCGGTGCAGGTTAGATACATATAAATTGCAAATAATGTGACGCTTGTATTGTCATTACAAAATCCTTTGCTTACTCTTGTTCTATTGACCTAGCTTTATCGGTTTACCGCACAGTCCTGATAGGAAAGAAGGCATTAATGATAACTACCAACTGCATATTGTATACGTAAGGCTACAGTACACTGCATGTGTATTTTTATTGGTTTACATACTGTATGCATATAAGCCTACATGTACATTGCACATACAATATACGAAATTAGAGAATAAAGAAAAACTGAACAAGACGTTACTCAAACCCACGATCCAAGTCTTATCGGGCATCATGCACCTCTACAAATTATGTCCGCCTGTAGCTGCCCCCCCCCCCCAAAAAAAAAAAATAATAAATCTATTGTGAATTAATATAACCTATTATACGCTCTCATTTAATCGATACGGTACTACAATACACATGTTTCTTTTTTATGACCCTCGACCAATGGATCCGTCCCTGGTTTCATATACCGATATTTCAGTGGTGTTGTCTGATATTGATGATAATATAAGTATATTATGCTCCTCAAAAGGAAACAGTCTAAGTCATAGTTGGTTTACTTAACCACAGGGTAGGCTACACTGTACAACGTACAATACAATAAAATAAAATCCATAAAAGGAATTAAATCATTTTACTTTATACATTTGGCGCGAATTCTTCCGTGGCCGGGTTTGCTTCGAGGAGCAAAAAAGCTGGTTTTACAAAAGTAAAAATGTTAATTTTCATTGTTAAAACCCCCCTGAAAATTTCTGTGCTTCTCTGTATCCGTCACTGTCGATGAAATTGATTGGAAATACTTGTGTTCTATCACACCCGCCCAACTACTAGTGATAACAAATCACGTGAGTGTCATAGCAAGGCTATTACTCATGTCATTGTCTAATCACATCATGCTCAACAATTACCTATACCGCATAAAGTTCTCAGTCTTTCATGGCTACTATTGCATATAATGGCGGCTCTCAGTTTTCTATTGTGCTGTTTCGCCCTCCTACTAGCTTTAGCTCTGGTATGTTAACACATATTAATTTTACTAATAAATCCTTATTCCTTTCCTGTTTATAAAATTGCGTTAATGTAAGGAAAGGCTTGTGATGGTCGAAATTTTTCAATTTCGATACTTCAACGGAATTATCCTCAGTACTCGATGGGTTTCGATGAAATTCTTTTAACTTTATAGAATATTCGACTAATAGCGACCTCTGTAATTAAGTCACACGGCAATTCCCTGTGGCCATAGAAAAAATAAAAAATATGGATATATTACTTAGTTTGTGTTGTTGTTTCAGGGAGAAGCCGAGCTGCCCACATACCGAGCTGCAGTTGTCGAATTTTCCCCAGTGACATCACCGCCACTGGCGAATTACCAAGCAAATCTACAGGCATTTCAGGAGTTCATAGTCAACGCCAGTACTCAGGTACCTTAACGATTTTCACATTGTTAAACCGGTTTAGAGAAAACTAGGTGAAGGTGAACGTAAGGCTAAGGTGAAGGTTGGCATCGAGGATGTTGTCAATGTTTGCCAATGGCCAAAAATTCTTTCGGAAACAATACAAATAATGCCCAAAATCCATGGGGTCGTTGGCATTGGACAAGGGACCTGGGTCCATAAAAAGTTCGTAAATAAATACCTAAATAACTATTGTTTCAGGATGTGGACATTATAGTTTTCCCTGAGATTGGACTAACCGGATATGGCGAGTGTTTTGACGAAATGTACACCCTCGTCCCTCACCCCCTGGCTAAAGTCAAACCGTGCGATGATGCCAAAAATATCTACAGCCCTGTAAGTAACATTAATATATAGTATAATGCATTTAGCACATACGGAGAGCCCGTGTTTGAATCACGATAATCATCTGTAGTCAGCTCCGGTGTGGTATGTAGTAAGCCTCATCCACTCCTTTGTCCTTTCTGTCCTTTAATTTCTTCGTCTACTATTTTTTTCTTTTTTTTTTAAGGTTAATTGGATACAAACAATTTAATGAATGTATCCTATTGACCTCTTCAGTTGCCTCTCTAGGTTAGCACCCGTGTTGAGTTACGATCGCATGGCGTATAGAGACTCGCACAAGTACAAGCGCGCTACCACCTTGCCATCGAAGTCGACTTACTAGCTAACGCCACCCTTGGCAGATTAGCTATTTGGTCACGCGCTGACCACTATAAGCTAGATGTTTCCAGGAAGCCGTGTCAGGGCTGGACAGTTATCGGAGGTAGGTGAGGAACAGCGTCCATCCTTGGTTCGTTGCATAGGGGGCACGCTCCTGATTGGAGAGGTACAGATTGGTGGGGAGGTAGGTAGTCGTGGCCAGTCCTGAATGCCGCAACACCTGCCCTTGGAAGTGTTCTTGGAATTGATTGTCGATAAAGTGGGCCCAGCTTTTCCCTGGCCATCATTTCCAGCACCGATTCCAATCCCACTCACCTACAAATATGGCAACTGATGCTCTACAATTTCTCAATGCCTTTGCTGCACTCAACTCAGTCAGCTAATGAGGCTGCTACAGCGTTTGCCTCTTAGTCATGATAGTCCATTAGCTTAACAGCCGTCCACCATGCCTCAATTTAGCCACCAAACTTGCCCTGCAATTCGCCGGTGTCTTGAAACTCTTTTTTTGTATGCTGTGCTGCCTTACAAAATATAATTCGCAGGAGTCGTTATTCACAACGCATGCAATGAAGCGGAAAATAGTAGTTTTCTAGTTCTCGCCATAAGCCCAATACAGTCAAAGTCAAGCTATAAAGATTGTCAGGGACGCGCAGAACTTGCTGTATTCTTTTCTCAACCCTTCCTGTTGGATTATTACTTTTTTTTTTAATGTTGCAACCCTACAACCTGGAAACGTTTTTTTGCCATTTTCTTTGACATAACCTATCGGCTATACTTAGTTTATGGTTGTACGTCATCTACTCTATTTTATTATCATTGCTGTTTTGTTACTGTTGCATAGCTTTGCTTCTGTAAAGAGGAACAAGTGCAACCTAATCAATAACTTGTTACTTTTAGGAATTGCGGGAGCTGTCAAAGTCGGCCAGAGACCATTCCATTTACGTGGTGGTGAACCTGGTTGAAAAAGAAATGTGTCGTGGTGGCGAGCCTTGTCGGGAGAGTGGAATGCATCTCTACAATACGAACGTCGTTTTTGACCGAACTGGACAGGTCATTGCCAGGTACGAGTTATAGCTCTAGGATTGATTAAAGATGACAGCAATGACATGGTTATTCAATGTTCAACCAGAGAGGAAAAGCCTTATGGGTGTACAAAATGAAATGTCCCCAGGTTTTCCTATAAAATTTTCCGATGACCCAGCTCCGGACTGCAAACAACCGTGGTTATCGGGAGCCCACCGTAAACTAAACATGATCGGAAAGCCCTAAGGCATAGCCTTATCACAGGTTTTGAATCTAACGGAGTTAAGAAGCAACTGCACACCCTCACTCCAAATTTCACATAAAATATCTATCGTAGAGCTATCATTGAGAATTTAGCAAGTAAAAGAAATGTTCCTCTACTTTTTTATGTATGTCACTAACACTAACATACGGAACGCCTTCCACCGTACACCAAGGGTTTTTAGTTGAAGCGCTTAGAGGCCAAGGGGTGCAAGTGACAAAAAGAAACAGGCTAAAGTTTGTAAATCAAATGACAATTTATTTAGTAGTTATAACCCATTTTCCATGAATTCTAGCTTTGCCTAAATGACAGATACCGATGTTCCTGTTAGTTTGTAGGATAAAGAACAGCTAGTGTAACATAATGGTGCACTTAACTCCAAAACGCTAAAAATGTCACTTGCACCCCTTGGCATCTAGGCGCTTTAAATCAAGTTCCCAAACTGTGAACTTTGGCGGCAACATTAGTTTCTTATTTTATTTAATTATTCCTCAATTTCTTGTGAAATTTATACACCTTTACCCTCCGGTTGTCTCGTATTAAGTATAACAAAAACTAATTTAAAAAATAAATAAGGACTTTTGTTCTACTACTAAGAAAATCTAGCGGAATAAGGGCTGAATAACCATATCTTACACTCATATAGGAAGGCTAGGCACCGCCTGTATTACATACCTTTCGAAGCATGGCCTGAAAAAGTAAGAAGTTTGGGACTAGAACCAATATCCTTTCCGTCGTAAGTCAGAGTCCTTACCACTACTCTACATGTCCAGTCTATAAGATGTAAAATCTATATGGGCGTTAGTCCAAGTACTTTTTCAGATACAGCAGGCAGTACCTATTGTAAGTAACCTTATTTATGGTACGTTTCAGGTACCGAAAATTCAACTTGTTTGGCGAAGACAAAAATATCACACCCGAGCCTGAGCTCTCTTTCTTCGACACCGACTTTGGTGTTCGGTTTGGAGTGTTCACATGCTTTGATCTTATGTTTGACCGGCCGGCCAACCAACTGGTCCAACAGCTGGGGATCCGCGACTTTGTGTTCCCCACTGCGTGGTTCTCCGAACTTCCATTTCTAACAGGTACTACTAGTAATATTAGGTTAGTTTAGCTCTATAGCTGAAAAACGTGGCGCGTTTAAGAGAAAGAAGAAAAATAATTTGGGATCGTTTGAGATGAAGTTTTACAGAAGAATCCTAAACATATTACGGAGATATTACAAATCAGACGGGGAGCAAGAGGTGCTCCAAAGGATAAACGAAGAAAGGCTGCTAATAACCACCATAGCCGTGAGAAGAGCCAAAGGCACCTGATTAGACATGATGTACTCCTTAGCACCATAATGGATGGCACCAATGGGCAGACCCAGAAAGTATCAGAATAAATGAATTTGATAAATAAAAATAACAATACAATTGGTAACACTTAAATCTAACAAGTTAACAGAAACAATATTATGAGATGCGGAACCTATTTGTGGCCCAAGAGAACGGCTCATGACAGGGATGAATGGAGAAAGATTTACTGCAAACCAATCGATAGATGTAGAAGACTAATATTAAGGTACTCTAGACAGGCTTTGGATAACGTACAATCTACAGTAGTCACTTTAACCCTATCGGTCACTGTGTCCAACCATCTGCACATAATTTTCAGGAATTAATTTTACCGCGTAAACTTATCGTGGCATTGGATTTCTTTTCACGTGTCATTAGAGTAATCTCCCGCCATTTCATTACTGCTCTTAACATGCTACAGCGTCATTGGGTTCTCTGGCATTCCAATAAGTTTGCAGACGGTTTTAATAGTTTGTGAAGAACGAGATTTTTTTTATATTATTTAAATATTGATCAAATCAGCATGTTTATAAATTGTACCGGGTTCTCTTTAGATATAGGGTTGAATAACTAAGTTATAGCATTTTAGTGATTCCTGGTATTTTCACTGGCCTCCACCATCCCCCAATTTTTGGTGTCCATGGGACTGGACGTTTTGACTCACGGGGTTGCATCATCCTAAGCACTTAAAATTTCGTTTTATTTAGGAAAAGCAAAATGTCAGGGAAGAATGTTTTTAACATGAACAACCCGAAAGATGTTGATAGAATGATGCAATATCTTAACGAAACTTCCGATTTGGAGCTGGAGTCTGATGAAGAAAGTGACGAGGAATTCCAATTGACTAGCCAAATGCTTAAGGTTGACGATGGCAACAGTGAAGAAGATTTTGTTGAAGATCAGTCTGTTCCGCCTGAACCAGCTCTACTTTACCACTGTGGCTTCTGGCCACGAAGTCCGCCCAAGAAGAGAGCTTGTGTTTCACTACATTGATACCTACCGATTTTTGACGATAAAAAAAATTACTCCAGGTGCAAGTTGGCCGGATGTAACCACAAAACAAATATTTCGTGCCAAAAGTGTACGGTGCACGTTTTTGCCTGATAAAGGATCGAAACTGTTTTCTCAATTTCCACCAAAGAAAATAATTAAATTATATCGTTCAAGCATCCTGTTTATTCATTGGGTAATAATGTCCAACCAGGTGGACATTCCATATTTCAAGAATGAATGAATGAATTTTTTTCATTCATTCATTTTTTTTCATTCAGAAAGCCCATACTAGTTCAAATTCCGAAGGGCAAAATTTTAGCGTAGTACGTAGAAAAAAAGTGTGACTGAAAGGGTTAAGAGCCCCCCCCCCCCTCAACATGTTTGTAAAAAGTCGAATTTCACAGGAAATATCCATTGTAGAACTACCGAAAATGTCGCATCCCTTGGAAGAAACTCCTCTCTGTTTTCATGTATGATGTGTAGCCGTGTGGCCTCAATTTTTCAGCGCCTTCGGACAATCGGCCAAAGTCAATCGGTGTTATAGACGGGCACATATCATAATTATATCAACATGTAGAAGAGCATTATATTTTCTGCTAAGAGATTCGATATATTTTAGAGTGCATTCGAAATTTCATGGGATATTTAATTTTGTACGCTTGTAAGGCTTTTCCTCCCCCTATTGTCTCTTAATGTATTATGTACCATACAGTACTAAGAGACAAGTGAAACCTCTACTGTACGCCATTGCTAGGTGTTTAACGAAACTAAATTCAAGCTCATTTTCTTCTTTGTCACAGCCGTCCAAGCTCAACAAATGTGGGCCTACACGCACGACGTCAACTTTCTCGGCGCCGGCTATAGCAAGCCGCTCGTCGGCAGTGGCGGCAGCAGCATTTACCGACGCCTAATGGGCGCACAAAAGAAAATATTCCTGGCACCAGCCGGCAGTGAAATGCTCATCGATGACTTGCCTATTGTTCCCTACGAAATACCTCCGACGCCACCACCCACAACGACATTACCCACAACGCAGTCGACTACAGAACTGGCCGACTTCCAAGACAGCAAATCGATTCCATCGCTGGTGGTCGAATTAAAGCAGGAAAACCTTAGAGCCTACGCAACAGCCCCGCTTAAAAACTCTAGCTTTGTCGACCCCGTATGCCACGGAGAGTTTTGCTGTAGAATTAACGCTACATACAGACCCACCCGTCTAATGCCTGACGAGCCTATCAACTACCGAGCAGTAGCGTTCGATGGCGTCCGAACTTTTACCGGCGTCGCGACGGGAGGCATCCAAGCATGTGCTATTGTAAGCTGTTTAAATGAGACTGCCGATTCGTGCGGTTATAGAGTTGATTTCCCGCCAGTTTTTGAAGAAATATTAATTTCCGGCAGTTTTGATGTGAATTCGACACTGATTATGCCGTCAACGGTTAGGAAGGACTTGCTGCCGCTGATGCCGGACGAGTTTTTTTTCGAGAAGTCGTGTGACTCTCAAAAATGTAATGTTACTATGATCATTACGGATGATACTGTCGATTTGTTGACGTTTGGTGTTTACGCGCGGGTTTATTCGCGGGATGGTCAGCCTGTAAGCGAGCCGTCTTCTGCTAGTTTTAACATGTGCTTGCTGTCTATTGTTGTGTCAGCTGTATTAGGGATATTTTTGTTTAAGTAAATGTTATAACAGTACGCTGTAAGCAATTACTTTTTATGACTGTCCAATGTCTGGGAGAAGGGAGTCGAGTAAAATCTGGACAAAGCGGGACTCGAACGCAGGATCTATGCCCATAGATTGTGAATTAGTAGTCCCATTCTGTTTAGACTTTTTTCTCGACTCCTCTGTCCGGGTATAGTGCCCAGAAGAGGTTGCCTCTTCAAACATAAGTCAATCTAAGAGTGCGTTTGTCGTGGTGCTTGTCCACTGGTGCTACTAATGGACCTCTATCGTATAGAAATCCAACATGGCGACTATACATGCAGTCTTTGCGAAATCCATTTGTTGGGCGCAAACATTTTCTTATCAGAACTGATCATACATTGAAAATACAAGGCCTGGGATACGACATGTATTTAGGGCTGTTATTTCAGTATATTTTGTAAACATATGACGCCCCTGTCTGTTTGATTTAATTAATTAATTTGTCGTTCTGCAGCCGTCAACTTATGAAAATGATCTGACGAAGCTTTCTCTAAACGCAAACTATTTACAGAGAGAATTCCAACTATTGCATAAACATCTGTATAAAGTACTAAGAACATGTTTTACGCGTAATACATGTTTAATTATTGTAATTTTTCATCTCACCCATTTTCATATCTTTGCGACTGAAAAACGAGAAACTATAATATAATCTTGTCAAACAGACTGGGTTGTCGTATGCTTACAAAATATTTCGTAAACTTTGCCTTAATTCCTCTAATTTTTGTGTAATAGTCGAAGACTAAAAATAACCGAAAAATAGCAAAATTTCACTTTAATTTCATTATTTCTACAAATCAGATAAATTTACTTAAAAATTACTGAACCCCTTCAATGGAATACTTACAATTAGAGATCACTTACTGTTCAATTGTCATGGATTACTCGCGCTAACGCAACATAACTAACTTTACTGTTCATGTCAAAGTATCCGATGGGCCCCACTTCACAGTCCGCACATGCTAAATACTTGATTTGGCCCACCGTATTGGAAAAGCCAATGTTCTCGAAAATGTACATGTCGGGCACGCTCCAGAAATGCGTTAATTGCTCGTAGATTACTGGTCTACTTGGACCTAAACTGGGTGATTTCGGTTGTTTATATCCGATTTCCGGCAAGTCAAACTGCAAAACGAATACATAAATTATGTTTATGCCTATGATTTAAGCCTCTATGAACATGGAGAATGGTCGTAGGTAGCTGCGGAGAGTGGAATCTCACTTCTATTCATGACGATTGGCGGCTTTCTTCTTAGGCTGCTGGCGAGGTGTAGCTCGTTCAGTCACAGTAACAAGATGAGATTTCTCTTCACACAATCTCTGCGTTCAGGGAGCACGACAAGGACCCCACCCCTACAGGAGGAGAAAACACCTAAAGAAGCTTTTGTTATTAGCAGAGGTTCACCATGTTCAGTATGCTAAGGCGTAATTTTAAAAAACCTTTCCGTAGCTGTACCGACGATTGTGAAGCCCCCCTTCATACGAGTAATATTAGTGCTTGAATAGGATTTGTAACGTAGATATTGGTCACCCAAAAATCAGTCATTTTCTATTTTTTTTTATTTACTTTACTACGTATGCTATAAAGATTTGGTCTAAGTGGAAGAAAACTATTTCATACACAATATCATAGTGTTTTTACTTTTTGGTGCTGCCATTTCTACATGACGTTGAGAACACGTGAAATTTTAGTCCTCCGTTAAGTTCATTAAATAATTACAACACCAAAAATTAAACATACCCTATGGTATTGTGTATGAAGTAGTTTTCTATAGTGTCCATAGACCAAATCTGTAACTTATGTAGTATATTAAATAAAAAATAAAACGTTCGTGGCTAAATGTTAAACAAAGCCACAAAAAATATCCATTAATACCAATACGTTTAAACTGTGTTAAACGTTTTTTTTTTTTTTAAGTACTACCTTTGTCATGCAAGACTAGAGAAATTAGGTACAATTAGTACAAACATTTTAATAGATTTCTATAAAAAGAAAAATTCAAATTTCCGTTAATGTCATTTGCATTCTGCAATGAAAAGTCGGTGGAAACCCCGCCTTTATTAATGATATCTGCTACTACGTCACCGTATGTGTATTTTGCACTTAGAGGTCGGTGGAAACCCCGCCTTTGGACAAAGAACATCTAGTCGGTTGTCACCAGTCCGTTTGCTTCTGCATTTTGGAGGGAACAACAAAGTACAAGGTGAACATTGGCATGCCACTCCGCAAATTAATATTCAATAGATCTGTCTAGACAACAAACGGCAATAGCTTACCTCACAATTGTAATATTCGCCGCTTCCAGGACTAAGAATCTTGGACGGGCAATACTTGCATTTAATTAAACGTCTATTTTTTCCATTTTCTGTTTCATCTGCCACAGATATTGCTAGTTCGTTACTACTTGGTATACTGTCATCGTCCAATGTAACGGTAGATGGCCCCGATGCAGCACTTGTTGACCCACTTGGTACCGATCCAGTATGTATTTCAGCAGCTTTTGTTTCTTTGGGCTCGGGAGATTCACTAGAATCGCTCATGTTTAATAAAAATTATAATTTTTAACCCAATCAATCAGGAAACAGCGGACATATTGATTGTTTACTTCTATTTTGACGTGCAACTAAGTGATTGGCATTTCTATTGACACGATCAATTTAAATTTATCGCGCTAATTTTCGTAAAAGAGTTAGTAGTTAGGTATCCCAATTTATTTCCCCGAATTTTTCCTCACCATAGAGTGCACCTTCCTTTATCTCCCACTCAATTTTGACCTTGAATCCCGAATGATCTTTATATCTAATGCTACTGGATAAGGCGTAGTGGTACAGTTTATTACGATTATTCATAATAACCGCAGTAGCTGAGGGGTGCGAGAGTTCCCATGGTGGAAATCCTTTGAAAAGTCGACCCGAAATAGTGGTGGGTTTACGTATTAAAACAGCAAAAAAATTTATAAAACTAAAAGCTGGGGGGGAGGCGGGATCTCCCACTCGCCCCTCATTATACGGTTTTATTGGAAAAAAGCAGTGTGCATATTTTTCCCGAAAAAGGAAATAGGGAAACGTATAACATTTAATAGCCTACCTACGTAACAAGATTAATCCTTGTATAACCTCCCTTTGGTGTGGAAAAGTTAATAAGAAAGCCAATAAAGGTTAGCTGGTAGAGTAGCCCTTCGGGGCTGCCCCCCCCCCCCCCCCCCGACAGATATGGGTCAAAGTAGGCCTAATATTATAAATAAAAAATCAATAATTACGATGAATCCTCCTATTTATTATATTTATTACAAGTGGCCAATTGGGCGGTTTAAAAAACATCAATATGAGAAAGAAAATCGGTTGGCACGTTTTTGTTTAAAAGTCTAGAAAAGTTTTTTTTTTAATTTCTTGATTTTTATGTTTTTCATAGTAATTATGTTTTGTACCTAATTATTACCATTTTTTCCGGGTCAATCGAGGTGGGTCAGATGACCCACCTGCCCATAGCTGTGGACGGCCATGTTTTCATTTCATTTCAATGAAAAATTTGCAATGATCCTTTAACATAAACACAAATCTGCAGGCGCAAGCAAGTGATCGAAAATTACATTTTTTTCACCGAACTTTTTCTTCTTCCTCTTCTTCTTTTCTTCATTATCTACCTCGTTAGTTACGGTACCCCTTCATAAGACTCTCAATTCATTCATAACACAATCTCTGTCGTTCCCTAGATTTTTGCTTGGGCATGGGTTCAATTATGGACCTTAAGTAACACCAAGACTCGTATATCTGTACTTGGTTAAGTCATGCTTTCGCCTGTTTCATTGCGTCAATGGTAAGCTTGTGTTAGCTTGTCCATTACGGTAACGCTTTTAGCCGGTGTAGGTTGACATCGACCAGTTTGCCAATGGCTTCAATTTGCTTCCACAAGCTGTAGCCAATGGAAACAGAGGATTTTTCATTCAAACAAAAGCTACAGAATATTACAAAACAAAACGTTTAATTGTTAAACTAAACCCTTCAATGATATTTACAATGCATCATTCTTATAGATCGGTTACTAGAATAATCAATGACCAAACAATTCCAGATTATCGGCAGTGGCGGCGCTACGGGGGTGCCCGAGGGGGCCTGCCCCCCCCCCCCCCAACAGTTTCTCCGGCCCCTCCGGGGCCCCCCACTTTTGAGATATTTTACATGTTGTTAAATTGCAGAATTAGTGAACGGTATACCTACTCCCAATGAAAAATGTTATGTTTTTTCATTGGCCCCCCCAGATAGAAGTTATGCCCCTCCATGGCCCCCCCGCCTTAAAATTTCTAGCGCCGCCACTGATTACCGGTAGCATTTTCTAATGGTAACGCAGGTTTAGAAAATTATGATGGTAACTTTTTATTATTATAGTTAGGTAACATTAATATTTGTTGTAGACTGGGTACGGTAGATCCAAACTAAACAGTCGCATGGTCTGAATAACTGGAAGTTCCAAGATTTAAATGTTCAATTAATGTAGGTAGATTTGAATTACCTGCCCCACGGCTTATTAGCCCCGGATGTGGAAACCGCAGCTATTATACACCAGCCGTAGAAGTAAGTAAACTATTTGCTATAAAAGTCTTGCGTTGGCAGTGGCAATTTGTAGGCCTATACAATAGGCCTACACTGTTGTGGCACAAAAATGTTTTCAACTACAGTAGCTTACACAGTATCATATATTATATGTCAAACCTAGAGTTGTAGTTTAACCCATTTTATTTAATCTCGACTTGTAGGCCAGCACAGTTTTGTGTTAAGTCAAATTTAAAAATTCAGTGGTAGGTTTTAGTGTCACCTTTTGAAAAACATTTTGATGTTAGTATTTCAATTAACTTCTTGCATAAAGCTGCCCCACGAGAAGCCTTGCTAGTTACAGAAATAAAAAATGATACCCCAAAACGGATCCGATAGCATAACCTAATTTTTGCAGTAGGGCCTAGACATAATCAACGAACGTGATCCAGTAACAAACTAGCTTATACAACACAGTAGTTTGCATAGTGACCTATGGTGAGAAACATTATGAGTATTTTTGGGTAATTTTCGTATATGTAGAGTATGTATTATAAAAATACGCTGAGTTGAGTCATACGGCACAGCAGAAAAATCGCGGTAAGTTCACTGAGACATAGGCTATTGTGCAAGTCAAGCAACAGTCAACTTACAAATGATTTGTGCGATAGAGCTTTCGTATACGATATGTCATTTTTAATATGACTGTTGATCGCCTAACACTTGCACAGCATGCCTCAGTCAACATACTGTGATTTTTCTGCCGTAACGTATGTCTCAACTCATTGTAGTTTACCTATAACTAACGTGTCAAAATCCTTAGCTTATAAAAAGACCTAGTTTACTCAACTTAATTATTTAAACTTAAGAGTTAAATTACAAGTTGAAACCAATGGCGGTTCCCATCATAGTTTGAAAAGTCCCGGAAAGGAATACTACATGGCACCACCATGCGTTGGTAGGTGACCGTGCCGTTCAGTATTCCTTTCCGATATTTTTCAAGTGAAGGCAGTCGTTAAGAAAAAGAGTCAGACTAAGGCGGCTATTCCACCGGCAAATTTGCTTCACTAATTCACTTGTGTTTTGAGATGTTTTGTTTAAAGGAGACTATTATGTAGATACTTAACTTATCTATTATAAATCAAGTTATAATATGGTAGAGACTTATTACTCTTGTCTGCTACCATATTATAACTTAATTTATAATAGATAAGTTAAGTAACTACATAATAGTCTCCTTAAAACAAAACAAACAAATAATCTCAAAACACAAGTGAATTAGTGAAGCAAATTAGTGTAGCAAATTTGCCGGTGGAATAGCCGCCTTAAGCAGCCAATCCCACCACTATATGTCAATCAATTGGAATTTGTTGCTATGGCAACAAGAAACAGGACAAGATGCGTTGATGGCATTGGCTAGAGTTCTATATAGGAGAGGTTGGACAGTCCAGTGCGCCAAAAATATTGTTTGAATCCTGGTGCCACCTGCCACGTTTTTTCAATGACTGGTCATGGGCCCCAAAAATTCAAATACACATTTTTGGCGGGAAGCGAATGTCCAGTCCCTCCTACATAGAACTCTAGCATTGGCTGTGTTCATCTTATGAAGGAAGGCTCAACTTCATTCACAATTTTTCAGTTCTTTTTCTGTATCAAGTCTTCACAGCTTACTCCGTGATCTCCTCTGCACTTTCAGCCAGAGGGTCGCTGAGAGGACAGATGAGCCGACTAGGAGGGACAGAAGTACTAGCGAAGATAGCAGGAAGCCTCCCATGGACATGCATACACCGTCACGGCCTGCAATAACATGAGCAGGAACATATATTTAGTAGGAATTCTAACTCAAATCTTAAGAGACAATGGGCGGAGGGGGGGGGGCTTGGGTGAAAAAAAAATCTCATGAATCATTGCCACAAATGACATATGTCATAATGACGTGTTATTTATATAATATAGGCCTACCTAATCCTACATTTTGTAGGACTCCGATCGAATCCCGCCAAATCCAGTGTTTCTATTCTATATCCTTAAATTTCGGACAGATAATAATAATATATATTATATTTCTGTTAAATAATACGATCAAGTCAACAAGAAAGTTTAAATTAACATCGTCTAAAGAGTGTCATACTCCCACAGAATGACAGAATACTCTGTTTATCTGTTATGTAAATGTACTATTTATACTATTAGTACTATTGTCTATCTATGTTATGTAACTTATAGAGGTGGGTAGTATTTCCAGTAGCTGCTATTTGTAGCAGCTCCATAGTGAGGAGCAGTAGCAGTCTGCTCCTTAGTTGGAAATACTCCTGCGATTTTCTGTCACAGCACAATGCACAAGTCCGGATGAACCAGCGACCTGCTCCTTTTTTCTATGTTCAGCTTATGAAAACCTGCTCCGAGAGACCTAGCCTCCTGCTCCTGGTCTGGTTGCTACTTTCCAGTTATAGTTTACAATGAACTTAGTTTTTATTACTATTGCGTAGACGTAAATGGTTTTCTTAGGTTGGTCAAGCACATTTTTCTCTTGATTTATATGTTGAGGCTTTTAATAATTAGTCGCGCGTATTTTTACAACTTTTCTTATATTTTGCCTTTATTTTAGCTAGGTATTTATATAAACTAAACATGGAAACTTAGAAATCGCATGTTGCTGTGTTACCAATAAATAAATTATCAATTCGCCGCTAGGGGAGGCCCAACCCGCCAAACTTCAAATCCTAGGACACTGAAGCTTAATGTTTCATGATAATTTTAGAGAATAGGCTGCAATTAGGTATGGGATTGTTGCATAGATAGTTCTTCTTGGCATGTCTCCCAATTTTGTATGTTGTTTATTGTATATAGTCTGTGCCAATAGACTACATTTAGATCATATACCGTAACCAGCCTATTTATGTACCTGCATATGCCCAACTCTGTCATGAATGATATTTGAGAAATTCCACTGCAATGAGCAGCTCAATACGATAGAACGGTTCTATAGTGAACCCGTATAGGCCTATATGATTTCCAATTTATGAATTAGTATAGGTACCGGGATAGATAATATGAGTAGATCGTGGTAAATAATGGTCCTGCAGTAACATTTCGGTTGCCTCGACATTCCCTATACCAAAACACTTCCAGAACTAGCAGGCCAATACTGTATTACAACACAGTGTGGCAGCGTATACGGCCGGTACTTACGTAATGTATTTTGGAATGAATTACCCATAATTTATTCAAAAAATATTATTATTTTATTCAAAACGAAAACGCTGCTTGGTGAAGCATCCTGTTTGGTTTTGTTACCCTGCTTAATACCTACAAGATGATAATGTTAACCAAACTATCAACTAACTATAACAACTGAAATATATGTAGTAGGCCTACCTACTGTTTTTCAATGTAAAGTAAAACGTTCCAGCCGTTTTTGAGGAAAAAAATTAAAACGATGTTTTGGAGGGTAAACCTCCCAAAATTGAGTTAGCCAAAATAAAATGTTCCCGAGATATGATTTTTGTGTGCCAAATTTCATCAAAGTACACCGAACAGTTTGACCACAAATCGACAAACAGACTTGATATAATAGCAGTAGCAGCACGAGTAAAAAACACAGCTGGATAAAAGTAGCAATGAGTAAAAATTGCAGCGTGGATAGCAGTAGCAGCACGAGGAAAAAACACAGCTGGACAAAAGTAGCAATGAGTAAAAATCGCAGGTATTTATACCTGCTACTTTTAAATCGCAGTAGCAGTTGGTCCTGCTCCTTGAAAACATAGTCGCAACCCACCTCTAGTAACTTATGTTAGTTTATAAAGAAGTTATGTAAGTATGTAACTCCTTAGTCCTTACACTTTACTCGGTCAACTGCTACTGTGCCAACTGCCAGTGCTAAGTGTTAACTTTCATACTTGTAATCAGTAATAAGTTATTAAGAAAGGGACCACTCAGACCGCGTCTCCCCCATCACAGGGCCCGTAAGAACCCTGCTGAACGGTCATCGATGACTGACTCAGCGACTTGCGCCGCCGAGCAGTCTGCCTCACGCTCAGGGAAAGACACCACGTATCGTCATCGTGGCTGCGATGCCTCGACACTTTCGTGAAGAGTCAACGGAAGACACACTACAGAAATGATCCTGTGAAGTGTGGTCTTAACTTAAAATTCAAACTCTCTCTCCCACCGGTCCCATTTCATTTATACATAAACGATTATGAAACTTACACCAAAAAATGTAAAACCCACCCAAATTAATTTAAAACTATGCAAAGAAAAGTCAAATTAAGAATAAATATACCGAAATAATTAATTAATCAAATTACACTGATAAAAGTAAAAAAGTAAAATAAATGTAGAATAGGAACTTTCAATATTGCAAGCATTGCCATCTAACGAGTAAGTGGTGAACCAAGTCTTGGAACTTGACCTCGCAGTCTGACACCTTATCACGTCTCGGTGCAATGAATGTTAATGCAAAAACGATTCAACTCACTTATTACACCCGCACTCAATTTTGATGTGGACATAGCATTCGACAGCATGCGCTGCAGTCTAGTTCCCCCAATTATATGGTTCTGTACACTTAGAACAAGCCATGCAGAGTTTAGGTCTGAGGACTGGTAGAGGAACCTCATCGTCACCACTACTCTATTTGATGTTGTAGTCAGCAACATGCTCTCCTGCCGCGTTCCTTTTTTGATAGGGTTGGGTACACTCAGGCAAATCGCCAAGGTTCGACAACGACAACCCATGGAGGATTTAGGTTTGAGAACTGGTAGAGGAACCTCTTCATCGCCACTGCTTTAGCCTATTAGAGATGTTATGGTCAGAAACATGCCCAGCAGCCCTGTTTCCCTTATTATAGTGTTGTGCGGACTCTGGAAAAAGTCAAGGCACGACTACCATTGATGATGAGGGCTTAGGACTGGAAGCAACATGCCCGGCAACGCTGTTTTTTCCTCTCCCTAAAACTACGACCCATTAGTGTTGGGTGAACCCAGGCCGGTGGAAAGTTATTTTCCTTTTGGATGCGTTGAGTCACGAAACTGGGCCAGAATAATGTGTTCTTACCTGGGACAAAAGCAACGACTTGTTCTCGAAGTTCGAGTTCTGCTACATCATCTGGGGCGATTACTCGAAACCTGCCTGAGACTCGATTGCCTGTCTCAGTGGAGTTGCTGAAGCTGGTGTCTCTTCTCCTTCGGCCAGGCTCCAATTTCTGTTCTTGTGTGCACATTTCGCAGTCTGCCTTGCAGAGTTCGACGTTACATTCGATGATGAGGTCCATTTCATCGGGGAATTTAAAGGCCTGTGGGAAAAATATTAAATTGCTGATACATGAAGTAGGCCATAGGCGCGTTTGTACATAACATCCGTGAATCTTGGACTTATTAGACACACCTTCAACTTCATTAGGCACCCAGAGGCGTCATCTAGGGTCCCAGGGGGGGGGGGGCATTTGCCCTTTCTGCGATTGGTAAAAATACGACAGTGACCCTGACTAACTAGGAAACAGTTACAACCTTGTTTCAAATTTATTTAAAAAAATAAAGTTCTGATAGGACGATAGGCCCAGCCTACTGTCAAAAATTATAATAAACTGTTTAATATCTTATCTTATTATCCTGGTTCTACTAACCATCCCTTGCAATGTGAAGGGAAATAGTAACTTGTTAGTAATCAATTGCAATCGCGCGCAATTAATGTTCATTGGCGTAAATTCCCAAAATTTCGGGGGAGGGGGGGGTCTCCCCCGGAGAAAAAATTGATAAATAGACCCAAATTAGTGAGGTTTTACGCATTTTGCAAGCACTACAGTTGAGATATTATAACGAGGGATAAAGACACCATTGAGGGGGCCCGGGGGTCTCCCCCGGAGAAAAGTTTGGAAAAAATAGCTATGAAGTATTGGTGTTTCAAGCATTTTGAGTAGGTAATACATTGTACTTGGTCAATATGTTGATTTTTTCATGTAAAATAAGCATACTAAGAATTAATTTCCCTTTCGTTATTGTGGATATTATGCCTTTAGCCTCCATGACGTCTTTGTCATGAAATCCTGGGGGGGGGGGGCTACGGGTGGACCTGGGGGGGGGGGCTTAGCCAATTTACGCCAATGTTAATGTTACTTGCATGACGTACAATAAATGCACGTGGGAGAAAAGGGTTAGTGACCCCTTCCGACACTACCTACCCCTGCAAATTTGTGATTATACTCTATTGCAATTTTGCAACATTTAGGTAGAATAATTCACTCAATGAAATTGTGTGGGTCAGTTTGTCGTGTGTTCCACCTACTGTTTTACACGTGGGTTACTGTGGTCAGAAACTTGTCCGGCAACCCCGTTTTCCCCCTACTGGTGAAGGTAACGGAAGGAGAGACCCAGACCCGACAGAGCTTTTATGTGAGGCTCTGCGAGACTACTTCGACGTAGCCAACGAGAATAGTTCTTGGTCTCTAGTCATTTCATGGGTTATGAGTCTTCTAAACAAAAACGTACCCGGAAAATGGCATTGGCAATAGTACCAGAGCTGGAAGGCGCCGCACAACGTAAACAGCCCGCTGTTAATCGAACATTTGGATGGATTTCCGAGCCAGAACTTCTAACCATCACGCCATGTTCCTGGCACTGTTGGACGACGAATTCTAGGTAGCATACTTTATAATTAAACACTTACCGAGAAGAACGCATAAGCAATAACACTAGCTCCAGTGTTGCCAGTGTCTCGAGTCTTCTGGAAAGCGCCGAAGAGCTTTGGTTTGAGGACGCAGCCCAGTTCGTCGAACAGTTGGATGGAGTTCTGGCCGTTGGCGTCACGAGCCTGACACTGTCGGACGACGATGTCAAAGCCTTCGTCACCCTCCACGTACACGACCAGAGTCATGGGTTCACCAATTTTGACGAGGCCGTTGGCAGGTTGGGCGAATGGACCTCTCCCGACCTGCATATGAAAGTTAGCCTATCATTGCAGTAGGTCTACCTATACTATCAATAAATATGCCTAACACGCAGGAAACTGTTGTTCAGTCGGCCCTTTTACAATAAAGTTAGCGCTGAAAAGAATTAAAGTAGCGGTGTGGACTCCGACTTTCTCCCGAAAGGTTCGAGCCCGAAACGTGCTTCATTTTTTTTGTGTAAGAGAGGGCTTTACAGCCCTAACTCTGCTAGGTTGGCCTAGTAATAGAACGAACAAAGCTTTCCTTTTACCATGTATAAATAGGAAAACAAAAAGTCATTTATATTTATGATTGTAAAGGGAGTAAGGGAGATTTGTAGCTAGCATTAGAAGGATCGTATACCTTGTTGAAGGCTAGCGGCTCGTTTTTTGAGCAAGGTACGATGGAAATCAGGAATACGGTAGTAGGTAGTTAATAACGAAATTTTAATGACAATTTTAATAATCAGCAGGAGATACCAATCTTCGGTATACATCTACCATATAGTGTATTTGTCACTCTAAAGGTCTGGTCAACATCAATGGCTCATGGTATTAATTTATCTGTAGCGCCAATGAAGACGTGCCCTTCAACTGTCGACGAAACTGTTGTAAGTTCCTTTCCCGATAGACAAGGGCTCGATCGCCGGAATTCTTCTAACTCATTAATAAACGTGGCATTGACAACTGACCATTGTACTAGTATTTTTCCACATAATGCTAACTAATAGACTTCATTATTTGAACTCATCCTTATAATACTGTAGTTAGTAACTTTACCTGAATATCTAGTCTTGCTCTGCCGGTATCTCCGCTGAAGGTGACCACTTCTTGAGACAGCATGCCGATAGCCAGGGATACCGAGAGATCCTGCTTGATGCTGCCCTCCCACAAACACCTGACCGTCCTTACTGTATCCCAAACCTACAATACGTCAATATATCTCCAGATTTGCAATATATTGCTACAATAGTATTCTACGGTAGTATTGGGTTAACCGCAAGGCCTACGCCAGTGTGTATTCTACATAGCATGGATATAAAGAAAAAAAAAAGTAACGCTATGTTTGAAATATACGTAATATTATAAATTCCGCATTCGCTAAAAAAAAAAATAGACACACCATTCCCATTTCTACGAGTCTTCATATGATTCTCCGGCACCAAGGCCAATAAGAAGAATGGTAGAAATGGGAAATTGGCGCGAAACATGGACTTATCACATGAAACGGAACACTTAAATCAATTTAGCTTTCTAGATGTTTCTGTGAAGGAGTTGGCTCATCTTGAGTAGCAAGAGGAAAGACCCTAACCAGATCTTAGACCACACTATCAAAATAAGACACGACTATCTTGAAGTACTACTGAAAAGCGGTCCCAGGATATTACGGGGGCGGGGGGGGGGGGGAACTTTCTAGATGTAGGTAAAAATATATCTTTGATAGGCGAATTTATTGCTAACCTCTTGAATTCCAGGCTCATTCTGCAAGACCAGCACATTTTCCAAGTATGCCTGTCCGCCCTGAGCAAATTGATCTATAAATTGTGTACCACATGAGTCCAGGGACACTGTGAACGTGTAGGTGGTCTGTCCACTGTTTTCCAGCACGTAGCGACACTTTTCGGAACTGTAGAAACCCTGGAAAAAAATGTGTAACTCTGTAATAAAATGGGAATGCACTTGGACGCAGGTACAAGAACAGAAGGATAGATAACACGCGTATACTATAGGCTGTTATAGTTAGTTCGTTACGACACGTTAACATTATTGTTAGGTTGATGTGCCACCCCCCTACGATTCGGCTTGTGAGGGCACAGCTTTGTAAATTTATGCTGTACATACTTTTTGAAAATACACGGATTTTCTATCTATTTACAACATTAAATAGTTGCAATGACTTTCACGGCCGGCGTTACGTGACGAAGTATTAGACTAATATGCAGTGGACCCGTGGTCGATCTGAAAGCGTACTTCCTAACGTTTCGTTAACATCTGCGGTCCATATCCAAGGGCGGATCCAGCAAAAAATTTCGGGGGGTCACATATTTTTTTTAAGTTTACAAGGTAATTTTTTTGTTGAAAAGTGAAAATTCAATTTTTTTCAACTAGGTTTTACTATTTTTTCTTATGAATTTACTCATTACCACAATCAGCAGCAACTGAACGACTTTCAGAACGACGAATCATCCCGGATTCTAGTGGTTCGTCAAATCTATTTTTCAGTTAATGCTAATAACAAGACTTCCATTGTGTCTGGTTGAATTCCGGTGTACATGGCCACAACCATTCTGGTTAGTTATTCTTATCTTTTGTAGCTTGGAAGTAATCAGTTTGCCTAGTGGATGATTTTCTAGACAAACTTTGAACACACAACTTTGCTCCAAAAAGTAATGAAAGTAGTTTGTTCTTTATAGCCTGTAGGAAATTTCGTCCTCAATATTGCATATGGTTTTGAAACTGTGCTGATTCTTCAATATTTTTTTCACAATGAGTTATTGATACATTAGAAGTATTTTTTAATAGCTCCATTTCTTGTCAGATTGAATAGAAAATGACACCAGTAGTAAAATCCGTGTGCACAACAGCAAAAAGGCAAATTTATATCAATCTTCTTCTTTAAATGCCTATTATATCGAAGATATGACAGGACAATAATAATGATATCATGATGATAAAACAATACTAAGCATTGTAATACAGTAGTTTCCCATTGTCTTCTGCATAGTTCAATATCACTTTCATACTATAATAAATTACTTTTTTAATTTTTTTTACTAATTTAGGTTCCTAATTTCCCTCTAAAAGCTAAATTTTATTTTTTAGTATAGACTATATGATATAATGTAAGTACAATACGGAACTATAGTATCAACGATATTACTATAGTTGCCAAGAGAATTTCAAACGGTAAAAAAATCTGATGTTATGTTTAACCCAATTGCATAATTAAATAAATGCAGGAAATCCCTATTCTTGTTACTTGTATACTTATAAAGTGACAATGAGAAAAGAACCGGTCCGAGTTCACTCGAACATGCTTTCCAATTTATCAAAATTATTAGATAGAGAAAATTAGTAATTTTATGGCAAATATTTTTCCTATGGTTAAATTTCCGATATCTCGGGGGGGGGGGGGGGGGGGGCGGTTGTCCACCTGACGTCACTGGAAGTGAGGTAAATTCTCGATAGGTCAAACAAACACATTAATTACCACACAGCAATAATGGCAGGGCGTGCAATGCATTTGAGCGCGAATTTTCTATCATTTTTTTCAAAAAATAATTTTTTGGGCAAAACCAAATATTTTTTTGGGAAAGCAACCTATCCGGTTTCGTTACTCAATTTAACACCTAAAACATGCTTGAAGGTAGAAATCATCGATAGAAAGGTTTCGCATTTTTTAGTCATTTTTTCATTAAAATTTAGTTATTTTTATTTTTTTACCCCCAGAAGCAAACTATCAAGGGGCAAGCGACCCCCCGCATTTTGTCAACATTAATAACGACTACAATCTACGAGAATTTAAAAGAAATCGTTGGAGCCGTTTTTGAGAAATAATTTTTTTAGACGGTTTTTTTGGAGTTTTTTGAAAATAAAACCCCCCCAAATTGAGTTAGCCCAAAAAAAAAACAATGGTCCCGAGGTATGATTTTTGTGAACCTACATGCCAAATTTCACTCAAATCCACTGAGTAGTTTGCCCGGAAATCGACGAACAGACAGACCGACCGACAGACCGACCGAGAGACAGACATTTTGTAAAAACCACTGTTTTGGGTTCCTGGGACCTCAAAACGTGTAAATCCGTTGAAATCTCGGAATCGAAAATTTCGACCATCACAAAGCTTTCCTTATACTACGTATAAATTGGAAAGCAATAAGATTGTTAAATGCTATGTTGGTTTCAGGTAAATTATTGATTTTAATTATCCTGAGGTGGGTACTTATTTGTTTTTATTATTAGCTCTGGTTGTTTTGCAATTTTGTAAACTTGCCTTGCTGTAGATGACTCCGTTGAATTCCCTATTGAACTCAATGGTGATGGTCATGCGGTCCTTGGCACATTGTACATTGATAGCGTGAATATGAGGCGGGTGTTTGTCTTCATCATCCTCGATCGGGTATTCTTCATTCTGCTGCCCCTTGTTTTCATTCACATTTCCGGGCAATTTATCGACTATTTCTTCTTCATTACCTAACGAAAGACAAAGCGTAAGACAAAACAAAAAATCATATGGACATTATTTGTTGTCTCTGCGAAATCATGGCTATGGGCTCTGATTACACATGGCCTAATATTAATTATTCCATCCAATATTCTTTAGATCAAAGAAATATCTGGAATGTTTATGGTGAAGTTTACGATTTGAATCTGACAAACACAATGGTAGCATATAAACAACGTACCAATACTATTGGTCAAATTGTCTTCAATGACTTGAGTTGGGATGGCTTCCGTGATTTGCTGCGTGTACCTCTTGGTAGTTGTCGTGGTGGGATACCTGAAAGAAGAAAATGCAATAACAAAGAATAAAATTAAAATTAAAATAAAATAAAAAAGGTTCTTGTAGCTTGATGGACGCTATTCAGGTAGGCTGCTGAGGAGGTACGAGTATACTCGATTTACCCTATTTGACTGAAGCAGCTGGGCTTCTGAGTAATGCCTTTTGATCTCAGAGGCAAAAATCCCTAATTTGTACCTCTTCGTGGAAAAGATGGAAGCGCGTAGTGGCAACTGAACAGATAGGGGACCGAGTTTGAGCCGGGATAAGCGAAAAGCCCAGTCTTTTCTCTGCAGGGCGCTCTTTTGTCCTGTGGTTGGAAAATGCGCCACGAAGGCGGAGGAACTCAAAAAAGAGTGAACGGCAGAAATGCAGAAGGCAACGGGAAACCACTGCATTACAATTCCCTAGTATTGTCGTAATGACTACAAGTGCCGCATGATGAGCGCCGATCATCGATAGAAAGAGGCGTAAGAAGAGGAAGAAGAAGATACTTACGTAGGCCTAGTTGTTGGATATGCGAATCCAGGTGTTGGGCTAGGACCAGGTGCGGGATACGGCTCCTTTCTAGGCTGGTCTGACGGTTGGGGATACGGCCCTTGCGGCTTGATCGAAGCTGCTGTGTACGTAGGCTGTTGAGGAACGTTGGTGGGGTACTGTTGAGGAATGTTGGTGGGATATTGCTGCGGCGTATTAGTGGGATACTGTTGCACTGGTCGCTGAGAAGGGCTGGCGTTGGTTGGGTATCCCTGCAGGGGCTTTTGGGGTGCCGGTATGGGGACTTCTAGGGGGCGCTGTAGTGCCGGGGGGTTCGTCCCCTGGGGACGCCGAGTTGCCTGCGGGGTCTGGGGCTTTTGGAATGGCCTAGGTCGGCCTACTCCGCTGTTGACGTCTTCTGCAGGAAGGTAGTCTCTGCTGGGAAGTTGTTGACGGGCTAGAATGATAAAATATGATTTTTTTAAAGCTTTCTGTATAGTTACAATTACTCCTAAAACAGGGATCAGATTAGGCGCTTATTCCACCAACGTCAATAGTGATAGTAAATGTAGTATTGACGGAAATTTGAATTTTACTCTATGCCATAGTTGCAAACAATAACAAACTAAAATGGTGTCATGGGATATGTTAAGTACAAACATTTTATATTTTATTGTTTATAAAACAATTTTCATCCATTAACCAGATCGGTGAAGGTCGATCTTACTTCGGATCTCCTACTATTATTAGGTATTATTAAAAATAATAAGTGTACGAAGAAAACAAATGCAAACAACATTTCAAAAATTCGGCGCATACGTGTCATTAGAAGAAAAGTGTTAGATAGTTGAAAAGTTGAAGCGTTGAATAGTTGAAAAAACCAGTGGAATAGCGTGTATCAATGAAAAATTCAAATTTCCGTCAATACTACATTTACTATCACTATTGACGTTGGTGGAATATGCGCCTAATTTAATGATGAAGAAGAGTAACGGATGATCATTGTGGACAATCTTGGGGTTGTTAATAATCAACCAGAAACCGCCGCATGAAAGATGTATATGGATGGTCGCAGCGACCGCTTACCTTTTCTTGCGCCAGCCTGGGCGTCGTATTTCCCCTGCAGCCACAAGAGAAGGTTCTGTACTGTCAATTCTGACGGGTTATCAGTCTGTCGGATCATTCGTGCCACTGAAAATAAATAAATGAACATTAAAGTATAGATCAGTATTACCTTATTCTTGGACATGTAGAGTAGTGGTGTAGTGGTTTATTGTAAACAACTGACATGATGCACAACAACCTACTTCACATTTACTTTTTTGTGTCCGAGGTTGATTAATTGGCCACCTTGACGCCACCATTGTCTGTGCACTCCCAAAGATTGTCTAAAGTGCAGGTATCGGACATCCCCAGATGGTAACGTTAGGCTGTTATTATGCCGGCGACCAATGCTTCCTCCACCAGATCACGTGAAACCAAGCAGCCAACCCTGGCAACCATCTCTGCACTACAGCAACTCACCTGAGTTAATTTCGTTCCATTTTTTTCCAATTTCTTGGGGGCGGGGGTCACCCTTATATACGCCACTGACTGTAGCATGGTACATAAGTTTAGCCTGCTATACTAGACCTAATAGGACTATATGTTATATCTTACGCTCTCTTATTTGTTCGATTTCTTCTTTCGCTGTTCTCGCTGGCTGTATTTGACAGTATCCGTAGCCTATGGATATCTGTAACATACGATAATTCAATTCAAAATTCCATAAAAAAGGACGCCGGGGACACAGTGCCGGGTTTGGCTAGGGCAAGGACGGATACAGGGGGGGGTAGGGGGGTAACTGCCCCCCCCCAAAAAAAACTTGGTAAATCTATTGTAAATTAAGTTATTACGCTCTAATTTAGTCGATCCTACATATGTTTTTCCTATTTTGATCCTCACCTACCCCCCCCCCCCCAAAATGGGCTGGATCCGTCCCTGGGCTAGGGGGCAGGAGGGCCATGGCCCTAGGGCCCCAAAAAAAGCCGCAAAATACCAAATCGCAATAGATTTAAAAACAAACTAACGCAATTAAATAAACTTGCCGAAATATGTGGCGGGAAATGTGGCATTAATGATAAATCGCCTTACTCTGTTCAATTCTATTTTACATCCTGTGTCTCTATTTTATAAATGATAATGAAATATAAGGGTGCAAGACTTTTCTACCCGAGAAAAGGCCCCCACACAAATCCGGCCCAGGGCCTCACGAGGGCAAACCCGGCAGTTTGAATACAATTATCAAATCACCGGGTATGGCAGATAAAAAACCAGACTGAACCACTGTACTATAAAAATAATTTTTCCAACTAAATTCGATTACAAAATAGCCAGAGAGACTTTAACTGTTAGTTGAATATACCCCAATATGTATTATGATAGCCAGAGGTATTCTTTGACAGACAGACAGACAGACAGACAGGCTTAGTCAATTAATTTACAGTACTAAAATAAAACTACATTGAGTCACACTTTAAAATTCACGGAAGACTGTGCGATGGGAGCTTTCGTATACATCCATTGGTAAGGCGCCCATTCCACCGACCGCCTGGGGCTATTTACAAAAACGGTGACGTGGTAGCAGACATTCAAGACTTAGGCGTGGTTTCCACCGACCTCGTATTGCAGAATTGACGGAAATGTTTATTTTCCTCTATGCCATAGTAAAAATTGATCAATGATCATACAGTAAAATCACAAACAAACAAACTAAAATTAAAAAATGGCGTCATGGGATATGTTAAGTACAAACATTTTAATAGATTTCTATAAAAAGAAAAATTCTAATTTCCGTCAATGTCATTTGCATTCTACAATGCGAGGTCGGTGGAAACGCCACCTAAGTCTTGAATGTCTGCTACCACGTCACCGTTTTTGTAAATAGCCCTAGCCGGTCGGTGGAATGGGCGCCTAAGATGACTGTTGTTCGCGTAACACTTGCACAGTATGACTCAGTCAACAGACCTTGATTTTTATGCTGTGACGTATGCCTCAACTCAGCATAATTTTACAATACTACTAGTGGACTAAGGGAAACATCGTATAGCCTATACTTCCCCGTTTGCTATACATTTTGAATTGTTTATTAAAAGTTCAATGTTGAAACTACATATTTTAAAGTAATACAATTTACACTTAAATTTTATATATTTTCAGTCCCCAGAACACCCTACCATAACACCATACAACCAAAGGTCCATCACAATCGGATGATCAGTGGTATCTCGGTATATAATAATATATAATATATAAGCAACAAGCTTCTAGGATTGATTTTCATAATTCATAATTCATTTACATACTGTATGCATAGAGATTTTTCTACTTACCAACAGAATAAAACCACATATTCTACCCATTTCTCTCATGGCTTTTCAAATTTCCTGAAACAATAGAAAAATATTCTAATTAACAAATTTAATACGGTAGGCATAAATAACATGGAACATGTAACATTAATAACATGTAGTTTCGCGTTTCGGCTACATAGCCTCGACAGCAATACGCCACGGTAGGCCTATCTAATTTTCTTTTTTATTGAACGCGGGAAACCAAAATATTTCTGAGTTCCTAAGCCCTTTATCGCCCTTTATTCCCGTGACCTTTACTGCCTCTACATGACCCCATCTCATTTCCGTACATGAGTAACCTTTATAAAAATTTCTCTTTAATAACACACCCACAAAAAAACAACTACAAAGGATCTCAACCATTGAGCCAATCTATCAAACTCAAAGTTAATTTGCGGAATGTCCACAGATTGTTTTGTATATTCTGATATGCCATTATTCAAAATTGAAATACTGTATAATGGCAATGGGAGATCATGTCTCCCCATGTATATGCGTGAGTGAAAGTGGCTGTACAGATTGTCATAAGCTAGGTATGGCTGACTGTACGAGGGTCAACCCGAGAGTTCATTCATGTTGGATGCATCTTCACGACCTTCACCTAGGAAGCTGTGCGGAGATATTAATTTCCGCTGTTATTGCTCATGTTATGATATAATAGACCCCTGAAATTCTGCGAGGGCGTTTTGGCATTTTGGCTTTATTGCGCGGATATTTCAGCGTGGGCTTGACTGAAAGGAGTTGCTCAACGTAGTGACCATGCATCGGCGTTGGTGGCAAGGTGGTAACGTGCTTGTACTCGTGCGAGTCTCAACACATCATGCGATCGGAGACTTGTCGTAACTCAACACGGTTACTAACCTAAAGAGGAGACTGATGGGGTCAATCAGATCCACTCATTAAATTGCTTGTATGCAATTAACATTAAAAAATTTTTAGCGGTCGACGAGTCTCTGTGGAGGGAGGAAAAGCTTTGAAGAATGCTGTAACAAAGGGGATGTAGTATGCAGAATATTTTCTTTAGGATACCCGGTGCAGTTATCGTTAGCAGGTAACCCTACTCCAAGGCATGGGACATCTTACATTTACCAAAGTTGCTTAGCATTGTCATTGATAAGACTGAAACACACTCGATGTTAGCTCAACAAACAACACAGGACATTCATGTTCCTTTGATAATTTTAAAATACTACATAAGTTAGTCGACAATCTTGATATAATAATATTTTAAATAAAGGAAAGCATTAATAGGAATAAACCCCTATTAAACGATATAACTTTTGTCCGCAATTGACCTTTGTTAGATTTGGTGGTTTGGTGAATTAATGTTTGTTTTGGTATTTTTAACGCTTGTACGATAATTACTTGTTTTAATAAATATTTTAGGTTCACTTGACGCGGACATAAGCTCGAAACCGGCAGTGCTTTTACGTTTTTACATCATATTTACTAAGATATAATCTTGTTAAAAATATTTAAGCCTACTGTATTCAAACTATTACAAAGTTAAGAGGATATGCTACGTAGAAAAATGGCACCCCAAAATTTGTTGTTTTTATTGACATTTTATTTTTTATTTAATTAACAAAGCATGTCATTAAAAATTTGGCTCATGGAAGTTGTAGAAGACTGCTTCATGCATCATGTAATAGGAAATATTACATTTTTGGTACCTTAGTTCTTTCATAAATACCAGAACGGACTAAAATTATGCGTATTCTGGGATTTTTGGAAGAACTACAAAACCAAAAAGTAAAAATACCAGATTATATGATGCACGAAGTAGTCTTCTACCACTTCCATGAGCCAAATCTTTAATGACTTGCTTTGTTAATTAAATAAAAAATAAAAAGTCCATAAAAACAACAAATTTTGGGGTGCTCATTTTCTACCTAGCATGTCCTCTTAAAAAAGAGACGATTTCATTTATTATTGCTTAGCAACCCTATATAATATGTTATTAGGCATTCTCTCATCGTACTCAAGAACAACCTTGGGATTATCATTTATTATACAGAAACTTCTTTAATGACATCACCAGTTACAACAGCGGCACTTTTACCGTTAAATGAACGTGAAAACTATGTAATACTATAGTATTCATTTCGTAACGGAGCAATTTTGTCGTATTATCTGTCACTTTCGGTGGTATGATAGCTCGTGTGCGTGCCTACTCAGCTAACGATGCCTTCGTGTTTGTCAAACCTGCATTATTACCTCCGAGCATTACAACAGATGTTGCATATATCTGTTTCTTCAGTGACCCTGTAATTTTCCAGCGTTTAGGTGGGTGGTAAGCTAGAAGGTGTTTTTTGACACCTGCCATCTATGTGAGAGGCTCTACATAATATTATATCAGGTATTATGTACGGCCCTATGTATTCTGTAGTTGGTGCTTGTACCATGAAATCTATAGTCCATGGAGTCACCCACAATCCCATTTTCTACGCCGTTTTGCGATTGTCTCGCTTACGGACGGTCGGTTCCTGAGTAGGAACCTTAAGTTGGACAACCATGTGGATACCAGCTATGTCTTCTTCTTGAGTTGCAATTTATGGATTGGCTTGCAGCGTCATGTTCTAGTCTTCTTCTCCACTCTTGTCTGCCTGCCGTTTCAGTCCTTTATAGGTGTCGCACCCTGGGTTTCTCATTATATCCTCTAGGTACTCCTTCCTCTGTCGCCCTCTTCAGTTGGTGCCTTCAACCATACCCTCAATGATTTCCTTGAGAAGCCCTTCATGTCTCAGAATATGCCCCATCCATTTGCCTCTTCTTGTTGAAATGGTGGCCATAATAAAAAAAATTTTTCGTTTATTCTATGGAGCACTTCTTCGTTGGTTATGTGGTCTCCCAATGGAATTTTCAAAATTGTCCTGTAGCACCACAACTCAAAGGCTTCCTGTTTTTTTTTTTTTTTTTTTTTTTTTTTTTTTGTCATGTTCTTATATACCCTATGTATGTACTTGCATTTAAAATGAAATATGTATAGCCTAGTCTAAGAGTCATCCTATGTGCATGTCCTCTAAGGCCTAAGCGATGCCTCAGTAAGATTGTCTCGGTGAGTGCGGATCGTCCATGAATAGGAACTTTAAGTTTGTCTAGTACTATGTATCCTGTGCTTGGTGCATGTACCATGAAATCTAAAACCATTTCCATTGTTTATCATTCAAGGTCTTAAGGTTTGATACCAAACGTTTGTTTGTTAATTTTGGCTTAGGTAATCGGAGAAAAACGGGAGATTACAAAGTCAGAAAGTTGTCTGTATAACATTGCTGAGTAGGCTTAATTAAGCCCATGGGTTTATCCATGAGGTTCATTAACCTCATTACATTGTATTAATTGTATTTTGGTTGTCCTAGGACATTAGGTGCTTCCAATTAATGGTGGGGATAATTTATCACGATGCCTTGTGTGATTTTGAGTTAGTTCCCTTTTTACTCAGCAAGGGCGTTATATACTGTATGTATACTCGTGGTATGGGTATAATATATACAAATATAGTAGCCTACTAAATGTATTTATATTTAAAAGATTAAATCGCGTACAAATAATTTAATGAATGCATCCGATTAACTTCTTCAATCGTCTCACTAAGTCATCTGATAGGTAGGCTGCTTGTGTCAAGTTAAAACATGTAACCAAAATTAGAGAATATGGAAAAAACTGGGCTTGGCGGGATTCGAACCCACGATCTACGCCTAACCGGGGCGTCGTCTTAACCGCTGGACCACATACCATATAATACTACACTGTAATGAATAAAGCATTGCCTTTATGCAATTAAGTCAGCTCACAGACCTGTTCAGTTAGATAGTTGTGTAGTTGTGCTAACCTGTCTAGCAACACGAATCATGTCAATTAGAGCATAAGTAGAGGATTTGGCATTTACTGGACTTGTCGGGGCTTGTGGTCCAGCGGTTAAGACGACGCCCCGGTTAGGCGTAGATCGTGGGTTCAAATCCCGCCAAGCCCAGTTTTTTCCATATTCTCTAATTTTGGTTATAACGAGGACGTTACCTCTTCAACCAAAGTTAATTTAATGTCAGTGTTATATGTACCATATAATACTACAATGTAATTAAAACACGTATCTGACTGCAAGGTGTGTACAGACTCTCCCAAGTACAAGCACTCTGCCACCTTGCCACCGAAGTCGCAGTATATAGATTAGTATCCAGTTCCAGTTTTAGGTACAGGTAGTTACCAGAAAATATGAACTTCATACTCGAATTCATTTCTATCTACCTATAGTGTGCAACCATTTTATTTTGGAAGGGTTATGACCCTCATGGTTCCACCCTTGCCCCGTTGGCTTGTCGTGCCCCCTTTTAAATACAGTAGGCTACAATCCAAACAATTCAAACTTCGCTACTGATACTATTACCGTATTTCGGACACGGCACGTTTTACCGGCTTGTACCACAGATACAATGCTAAAGGTAACATTGTATAATTGCGGCAATGAAGAGAGCATAATTGTTAACAATAGGTCGATGTTTATAACATCAGGTGAGAAAGTCGACCCAGTTAACAGTTAATTGTAGTTCGGGATTATGTCACTAGGGATGTAGGGATGTGAACTTTGGGTTATGGACCAGCCAATCTCGACAAATAACTGCTCGAAAGTGATTAAACCTTAGGTAGGTACTACCTGGACACTGTTCCTTGTAAGCTAACTATGGCTACTTACTGTTGATCTAGTTGTTAGCAGTTCGGGGTTATGTCACTAGAAAGAGGCGAACTTTAAGTAATCTCCGACCCCCATCTGTTGTGGTCAATCTAATCAAACAACTGCGCATGATCGTAAGTGATTAAAACTAGGGTACTGCATGGAGTCTGAACCTTGCAAGCTAACTATGGATAATGTTGACCCAGTTACTAATTGCGATTGGTGGTTATGCGACTAGAGGGGTGTGAACTTTGTGAAATGCCCGACCCCAGCTGTTTTCGCCAAATCATCATCAAACGCAACGAATCGGGCGTAGGCTAGTTGATAGAGAAGTGGGCTATGAGCTCGAATTTAAAAGTTCAAATCTACATTTAAAAAAAAACCATTTCCGCTGGTCTTGGATCCACACAACCCTGATCAGTACTCACCTTGGGAACTCGATCGCTTCCTCTGCTAGGGGGAACAAGCCCAAAAAGGGCTTATTTCTGAATGCTTACCCCAACATCCCTACTAGAGCAATTAGTGCCAAGAAAGAGAATCCATTGCCAGCTTCAGACCTACAACGTTGGGACAAAGGTTTACCCTGTATGGTTAAGATTTGTTTATTCCCAAGCTGTTTTTTGGGCACTGAGATCAAATATTTGTTTCCACATTGTATATATCACCTTTTACTGCATATTTGATATCGAGTGACGCTCCTTCACACTTTTATTGAAGCAACTGTTTCAGGTTTGACCAATGCTGATGTATAGGTACCGTATTTGCACTGTGTACCTTATTAGGCTATAAACGTTTTCAACGAAACTGTTGTTAAGATCCCATGTTCAAACATTACATATCGCATTTCACTAAAACGCTGACATCGCGTCATCACCCCTTCACTTTTCATTGAACCTGCGGCGATTAAGGTTTCGTGTCCTGTAGAAGGTTCGACTGTGCTGGTACTGTACACCTATTAGGCTATATAAGATGTTTCCTGCCAAACAGTTTTTAAGGTCCAAAGATCAAACATATCGCATTTCACTAAATCGTTGACATCAAGTGACGCCCCTTCACTTTTTCGTTGATGATGACTTTGGGTTCAGGTACAGGTTAGGCTATCAATGATAATGGAAGATGCGGTTGCATAAGGTTTTTATGAGCTAGGATGAATGGGTGTAAATGAAGTCATGAGGTCAGTTATCATGCTTTTATGCCTTCCTACCTAATACAAAGGTTATAGAGGTTCAAGTAGACTGTTGTGCCTACTTACTTAACACAAAGGTTCTGGTATATTGAGTAGGTCGTACGTAGGGTTAGTCTTCGTCTGTAAAATCTTAAATTTGCAGAATTGTAGAAATGCGTAGAGCCCCACTATTTCCCGCCGACATTTTCAGAAAATGTTCTCCGGGGGAGAAGTAGGTTTTACAAAAGTCTAATTTAATAGGTGTTGAGGTTCATGGCGGAAATTCATGAAAAAACGCAAAATAAACATTGCAGAGGTTCCAAGTGAGCATCCTTATAAGCTACTACCTATATATATTAGAGATAGCGAAGTTAAATACCAAACAGAGGAATTTAATAAGAATCAGGCTTTTTACCGACCAAATGCAATTGTAAAGTAATTCTAACGGAAATCTAATGTTTTATGTAGTCGCCTTGGAGTCATTCAGATTTCCATGGAGATAGGCCCGTATACGATAGTTACCTCACAATGCTAATGGACCGGCCTAAGACAATGGAGTGGATCACACATAGTGTGTGAATCCCATTACATCATCATGTTAATCTTCAATGGTGGCCTACTAAACTAGCCAAAATTAGCCATAAGGGAACCACTTCAGTCATAAATCTCGCCGATTAAAGCCATAACGGACCTCATATCGGCCTTATCTTTAAAACTCGGTTTTGCTGGAAGGAATTGATCATGGAGCTATCTTTGAGGACTTACGGGAGGGTTGAAAGGTTTCTCTACATTTTCATTAATAATATGTATTACAGTGACTCGGATCTGTACTTGGTTGTCATACCGTAGCCTGTTTCATTGCGTCAATGGTAAGCTTGTCTCAGCTTGTCCATTATCGCTTGTAGCCGGTGTATGTTGACATCGAAAACGTACACCAGTTTGCCAATGGTCTAAAATTCTTACGGAAACAATACAAAGAACCGGTCCGAGTTCACTCGAACATGCTTTCCAATTTATCAAAATTATCAGATAGAGAAAATTAGTAATTTTATGGCAAATATTTTTCCTATGGTTAAATTTCCGATATCTCGGGGGGGGGGGGCGGTTGTCCACCTGACGTCACTGGAAGTGAGGTAAATTCTCGATAGGTCAAACAAACACATTAATTACCACACAGCAATAATGGCAGGGCATGCAATGCATTTGAGCGCGAATTTTCTATCATTTTTTTCAAAAAATAATTTTTTGGGCAAAACCAAATATTTTTTTGGGAAAGCAACCTATCCGGTTTCGTTACTCAATTTAACACCTAAAACATGCTTGAAGGTAGAAATCATCGATAGAAAGGTTTCGCATTTTTTAGTCATTTTTTCATTAAAATTTAGTTATTTTTATTTTTTTACCCCCAGAAGCAAACTATCAAGGGGCAAGTGACCCCCCGCATTTTGTCAACATTAATAACGACTACAATTTTTTTTTTTTTTTTTTTTTTTTTTTTAATTGGGGTACAGGTGTTACCTGTGTGCACTTAAGCCTATTGGGCCTATTGTGCCCCCTACAACAAAGAATCTACATTTCTACATCAGTTCCTCGAGGCCTATTTCCCTCAGGAGAGCCAGGACCTTGAGGGGATTTAGAAGTGGTAGGTCTTTTACATGTAATTGCAAGTTTCCCAAGCATGCTGCTCTTCTACGTGCGATTGCATCGCAGTGAAGGAGGATATGCTCGGGGTCCTCCGCTCCTTCGTTACAGAATCTGCATGCTCTAGACTCTCTGACACCTATGTTGGTCAGATGTCCATTCAAGTTGCAATGCCCAGAGAGGAATCCTGTGATCACACGCAGATGTCTCCTGTACATATTAATGCATACTTGGGCTCTTTTGCGCTGGTGGCTTCCCAGGAGCATTTTGGCTTGCCGAAGGCCCGGCAATAAGGTCCAGTATTCAGCCACTTTCAGGTTCTCCCTGCCTTTAACAAATCTGCGGGCGAGGGTTTCCCCAACACCGCAAAAAGGTTCGGGTCCCGTAAAAGGGGAGGTAGCTCCCCTTTTTGCAAGCTGGTCAGCAACCTCATTGCCTTCAATGCCTGTGTGCCCAGGCACCCATATCAAGGTAACCTTATTCGCACCGGACAGTATGTCCAGTTTCAATCTACATTCCCACACTAGTTGTGAGGTGATTTTGTATGCTGTTATTGCTTTAAGGGCTGCTTGGCTATCTGACATGATAACAATTTCTCTCGATCTATATTCCCTGTCGAGATTCATTTGCATACATCTGTCAAGGGCACATAACTCAGCCTGGTAGACTGTAGTTGTCTCCCCAAGAGACTCCAGATATTTCACCCCAGGACCAAAGACGCCAAGACCTGTTCTTGGTCTTGTACGTCCCAGCCTAGAGCCATCAGTGAACCACTTAATTGTGTGACTATTGAGAATTCCTGCTGATTCGCAGTATTCTTTCTTTGTCCCTAATATAGTTACGAATTCCCTCTTAAAACAGTATTTTGGGTGAATTCTATCGAACGACTACAATCTACGAGAATTTAAAAGAAATCGTTGGAGCCGTTTTTGAGAAATAATTTTTTTAGACGTTTTTTTGGAGTTTTTTGAAAATAAAACCCCCCCAAATTGAGTTAGCCCAAAAAAAAAAAAATGATCCCGAGGTATGATTTTTGTGAACCTACATGCCAAATTTCACTCAAATCCAATGAGTAGTTTGCCCGGAAATCGACGAACAGAAAGAGACCGACCGACAGACCGACAGACCGACAGACCGACCGACCGACAGACAGACATTTTGTAAAAACCACTTTTTTGGGTTCCTGGGACCTCAAAACGTGTAAATCCGTTGAAATCTCGGAATCGAAAATTTCGACCATCACAAAGCTTTCCTTATACTACGTATAAATTGGAAAGCAATAATGTCCGAAATCCATGGGGTCGTTGGCATTGGACAAGGGACCAATGGACCTGGGTCCATCAAAAGTCCTTCAAAAATTATAAACAATGTATAATAGTGATTCAACATTGTAATGTAACCAGAGGTGCCGGAGGGCTGCAGCCTCCCCCCCCCCCCTTGGCTTTTCTTGGCTTTACACTAGACAGAATTTTGAACTTCCCAGGCCTGCCACCAGACCACTGCTTTATTTGGGATTTTCTGAGCAGCAACATGTGCGGATACCACAGTTTTCTTCTGACAGTAGAGGTAAGGTTCTCATTAGGGTTGGGTGGAGCCTGAGGTCTGGAGGTACCTTTTCTTATATAATGGAACTCCAAATAACGTAATTTCACCATTATCATTTAAATAACATGCTAAATTTGGTTTTGTCATACTCCCATAAAGAGATGTTATCACCGAAATTATGCAGGTCCTATATCCACATAACTCTCTACAAGACCTGCCTGCATTTTCTCACGATTTTTACGAAAAGAAAACCCAGTCGTGCCTTGTTTGTAGGGTTGTATGTACGTAGGATGCGCGACATTGCATACATTACGGTCATTCCATCGTAACTTGCCTACTTACTTTTTGCCTCTTGTTAACATAATCTCACGACGACGATGATATGATAGTTCAGACCGGATGGAAGGAAGAGAAACGATGAAACAGAACTGCTTGTATAGTTCCTCTTATGGAGAGAGGGTTCAGTGGCGGCGCTACGGGGGTGCCCAGGGGGACCAAACCCCCCCCCCCCCCCGAAATGTTGTCCACCCCCCCCACTTTTGAAATATTGTAGAAGTTGTTACATTACAGAATTTTTTGTAATTAAAAAACGTTAGAATTAAAACTGATCACAAGTTGGTTACCTTCATTAAACCTACTCCCAATGAAAAATGTTTTGTTTTTTCATTGGCCCCCATGAAAAAACAAAACATCATTGGCTCCCATGCCCCCCCCCCCCCCGCCTTAAATTATCTAGCGCCGCCACTGAGTGGGTTGCGTAATTTTTTTTGTGGTGCCACCGTTTCGAGTCTTCCCCCCGTCCATAACGGCGCTTCGGTAGGCCTCGCACTTGGCATTACGTTCTGCATCAAGAAACCCACCATATTGTACCAATTTCTTCAAACAATTTCCCCAGGGGAGAATTGCCGTGCCTGCTGTTAGCAGTTTTATGCTACCTAAATCTTCTTTTCTTTGCTGTCGAAATGCGTATATAACGCCATTATTACGCACCTATGTATTAAAATGTTTCTCCCGTTCAGAGTAATGTTAATTTAAGTCTTGGCATGTAAAACTTTGCTACTTTTAAAATGCGTACCTAACCTAAGGCCATAATATGTATACTGTAGCCTATGAGCAATATTCAATGTAGGTACTGTTTGTATACCTTACAATATTTTATCTTATGCTTTCCATTATTTCAAGGATGGTATTATATATAATATATTGTTATATATGGTACGGTACTTTAGAAGATAGTTTAGATAAAAGCATGTTCTTCTTTCCTTTCCTTTTTTTGCAGTAAATATGCTTAAATTTCATACTTTAGCATTTGCAGTGTTATTGTACTTTATCAACTCACATCTACACATCTACTTGTACCTCAATGTGAATATCATTCAGACATTAGGTAGGTACCCTACATGAGTCGAATAAAAAATTAATAGGAAGAGTTGGGTACATCGCTAAATTTAGCTCTAAGGTGGGATTGCATAAAACTGAAGCAACCAAAAAAGGCTCTATCACTCTGAACTCTGGCTGTAAAAACATAATCGGGCGGTACTGTACCTTAATAGGGCATGACCCTAGGTCGGTGCCTGGCCTGGGAAGTGTGAGTCGGGTACCTCGTTCAACCTGGTGATTTAGTAGGTAGCCTACGATAATAGAGCAAAGAGCTAGTACTAAACTATGCAAAGAACCAGTACGAGTCAACCCGTGCATGCTTCATTATTTATCAATTAGGATAGGTACTGCAATAACACCTTGCTAAATAATTGTCTTATGGTTAAATTTCCGATGGTTCGAGTTTTCCTATTCCAAAGCACTGAATTGATCGATGGGACGATTGCAGGTAAAACCCCCCAAAATAAACAAAATAGTCCAGAGGCATGATTTTTGTGAATATGCATGCCAAATAACATCCAAATCTACCGAGTGGTTTGCCCACAAAGCGACGAACAGACACAGAAATACCAGCCGGCAGACAGACATTTCGTAAAAAACAATTTTTTCCTGGTACCTTACAGGGGCCTAGAGTTCACAGATGTGCGAGACGGGTACCTACTTCATTGAGGAAAGTTATTTAAAAAAAGAGAAAAGGACTGAACCTTGCGAAGTTTCATAGATTTGGACTGCACAATTTGGGTCACTTCTCTCATTAATGGCTATTCAAAAAATTATGAATGTTCTGGCTTTATTAAAAAACAATAAAATCTCTCTTACCAGATGCAACCGTACTAAAGGGCATGACCCCACAGGTCGGTACTTGGTATAGGAAGAGCTAGATAGGTACTCAATGCAGGAAGAAGGTGTAGTACGACAATGTAGTTAAAAGAACTGCATGCCTGATGGCCATTCGTAAATTATATATACATAATGATGTAAGGTCATAGGTCATTGGTTATAGACGAAGATGAAACTTCGGACGTTTGCACAGCATTAGCTTATAAATTGAGAGATGAGAGCATGTTGTCATTAGGAGGTATGTACCGTAAAATCTGCATACATTATTATTTCGTTAGCAGCTGGGTTTTTTTTTTACACCAAGCTACACATATTGGGTATCTACACCTTTCTTACAACATCAAGGAATACGCCAAACATACTCATATCCGATTTATATGATTTAGAAAGTAATTAAACCTCTGAACTTGTCGTTCGTGTAAAAAATACGCAGGGACTCACTAGCTTCTTCGTATTGGTCGGTATTGTACATCGCCTAATTACTCGAACAAACTTTCAGTGGCTATCAACGCAAGAGGCAGCGCTCAAGTCAAGTTCCCCCACAGCCCCAACATCACCCGAAACCAAATAAAATAGCCATCGAGTATTTCAGTCATTTGTACCTTTTATGCAGACTCGTAACTGTTCTTGCTTAAGTCAATGGTAAGCTTGTCGCAGATAGTCTATTATCGCTTGTAGCCGGTGTAGGTTGACATCGAGAACCTAGACCAGTTTGCCAATAGCCCAAAAGCCTTGCGGAAACAATACAAATAATGTCCGAAATCCATGGGGTCATTGGCATTGGACAAGGGACCTATGGGATACTATTAGTAGACCTAGGTTCATTAAAACGTCTTTCAGGACATTGTTATTGATTAATCTTTCACGCATGCGCAGGAATCAATTTTGGATATTTTTTGGTGGTACACATTACAACCTACTTGAATAAATAATTAATTATTGGCTTATTTTAGGTGTATATCCATACAAGAGCCATGGAAATTAACAAGACGCTAGTTGCAGGGGTCATAGATCAGATGAACTCCTGAGGATGCTACTCGGACGTGGTCTGCATAGTACTGACAGGGAAACAACTGCAAGTAATTGTTGTTACAATCATAAACATTCCACATGATACACGTCTGCCGCCAATGGCTCTGAAGGAAGAAAGTGGAGAAGTGCAAAGAATTAAGGGGAAACAAGGTACCATCGTCTTGCCCAGCCGTGGGCGGCAGCTCTTTACTTCCTATGCAGGCTTTTTAATTTTGTAAAAAGAAATCCTAAAGGACACTAAAATTCTTATTTTTATTTTTTAGTGTACAATTTTGGGTGCATTCTTTACGAGAAGAAACGTTGTGGCACGTCAACCTATTGAGGTGCAGGCCTGAGGACTGGTAGAGGATGTTTTCTATTGACCACAGCTCTATGTGGGATGTTGTGGTCAGCAACATGTCCGGTAGCCGCTTCTTTTCTTATCAATGAAGCTAAGGTTCCACATTAGGGTATGGGTGGATCCAGGTCAGGAGGAAATTTTTTTCGTTTTATATCGAGCCCAAAACCTTTACCTTCCGTAGTCAAATTATAGAATAGTAAAAGGGGCTTCCTAGCACACAGACTTTGTCAGTTTCTCGTTTAAAAGACTCGTGGGGCGTGTTTATGCCTCAGGACTAAGCCTGATGATGGGAGTAACACCCACTACCGAAATGCGTTGCCCTTTTCCCCTGACAATGGGCTCCGACCTAATTTTTCAATGACTATGAGGCCCTGCCTGTAATGACTATTAACACAGCAGGCAATGTGAGTCCAACTAACCCTTTGTTAAATAATATTACACCATTGCCATTAACATTTACCAATAGATGTAGTAGTGGATCTTCTTGCAATATTTCATAAGTTAGGGATAACAGGAAATGTTATACTGTACTACCCGACCACGATAGGATGGCACTTTGTATTGTATATGCGAAAATCTACATAATATAAGCGGAACGCCGAGTTTATTAGAATTTATATTAGAAGTGTTGCAAGTGCCATCCTAAGCTGTGATGAACCTCTGCTGTACCTAGTACAGAAACTTTTCCTTGTTGCTAATGAAAGAAAGCGAAGATGGTGCCAATTTATTAGCAAGTCTTCAGTCATGTCTGCATATTTGATATAATAGCGGGATGATTATCGAATCAGATTGGTGTGGTGCGTGACCCCGCCAACTCGTGAAGGTCAATCTCTTGTACCTTGATAGCTGAAAAGACTCCGCTGCGGTCTTTTACGAGAACAGTAGGTGTTGTTTTAAGACTAAATCGGACGCCCTACTCCCGTTAAAAATCCAATTACAATTTTGATAATAGAATCATCAATAGGATAGTATTGCCCCCCTTTAATCCGCCACTGCTTCCGCGGAAATTTAACAGCAGCAACTGGAGATGAAAGATGCCATCGAGAGACGATTGGCGGAATGACGTGATTACAGTGGCCAATGTTCTTAACGAACTGTAGAGCCAGCTAAAGTAAAGTCAGTAAGCTGGTGCACACTGTTCAGTTTGCTCTCTCGCAAGTCCGTAGTCATAGGGGGATCCAGGGGGTTCGGACGGAATAGAGTTTTAAATATATTGAGGTCCTCTGGTGACGTCAGATAAACTCCCCCCCCCCCGAAATTTTTTTCTGACTACGCCCATGCTCTCTCGTCATGGTACTTTGAATGAAAGGTACCAGCTAGCTACACGTACAGACTGTACTGAAATTGAGAATCAATTAGGCCGTAGGTCAGAAGCACGACGCGACGTTGTAAAACGCTGGGGCTGGGGCTGGGGCCGGGGCGCGTGCGCCATGACTTCCATGGGAATTCTACTCTCTACTATATTGGTTTCTCTATTTGTAGCTCCGATAATTGGTTTCAAGTAGTCCTTTGTTCCAACATTTGATCCCGATTATATAGAGAGATTCCACAGTGCCCGCATAGTCTACTTGATAGAGTACTGGACTTTGAAACAGAAGATCTGGGCTCAAGATTTTGAATAGAACATGATGGTTTAGGCCCAGTGAATTGTTCCTACAACTATAATGGGTAGGCATAAATTAACTTCACACGTAGGAAAAAAACGTAGCTGGCGAGAATGTTGATGACCTGTGTTGGGTTACAACAGATCTCCGATCCGATAGCATGATAGAAGGGACTCACACAGGTTCGAGCAGCCGGCATTAAGGCATTAAGGCATTAAGTTAAGGGGTATCGGACCCCCCCCCCCTTCCCCGCGGTGTCTGTGTTGTGTGATAGGGTGCTTATGAAGTCAGTCTTATACCAAAAGGGCAAGGTTCAATGGGCCGCAGAGGTAGGCCTCTGTCGCTAAAAAGCCCTTAAAAATAATAACAATAAACGCTCAAGTATGTTAAATTTTATTGAGCATACCATTTTAAGAAATAAAATATATATGTAACCTAACTGATGATCACTTAGAGTTACGTCCTGAGCATTACACGCATAACAGATGCCCGGCGCAGCCTATATGAGTCGGCTATAATGCCTCGAATTTTCTTAATTCTCATGACGTAGCGTAATTTTATATAAGGACACCTTCCGCTATTTCTGCTTGTGGGAAGCAATGACACACGACACTTCCCACATCTATTATATATGTATGGCCAAAATGCCACCAATTAGGCAACAAATAACAAAATCTGTCCAAATTAGCAGGAGCGATGGCAATGCTGTAGTACTGTTGGTATAAAACTGAGCTCAGAAACGGAGGAAGAACGGTTTACATTTGACATTTCAAATCAATAAATTTCTACCCGACTTGACTGCACCACACTTTAGTCTTCTTGTTCCTCCTCGGGTGAGATTTGGTCTCTCATGCCCTTTTTCTTCAGACTTCCCAGGTCCTTGGTCTTCCTCTGACAAGTCACTGCTGACATCTTCCGCAGGGCCTATTATAGTTTATATAGCTTCTCCTGCTTTCCAGTCTTCTCTCACTTTAAAAATGGAGTTTGGAGCTCGGTGTTGAACCAGTGGCTTATGGGCCCGAAATGGAAAAATATAAGACGAAATTAACTAATGTGAGCCGTTATAATGCATTATTTGCCAGATGGAATAGAAGTTCGGGTGCTTCGGGAGCGGTTTAAGCGGTTTGGTTGGCAGAATTATATGGAATTCTCTGAATTGTACAGGTCAGCAGTATACCTGTCAGCAGTATACCTGTCAGCAGTATACCTGTCAGGTACCCATTAGGGTTGAGGTGCCCGGGACCCCAGGGCAGGCCGAAAATTTATATTTTACAGTCTTGAACTCTAACCTTCTGATTCCTACTCCAGCTCTCTACCAACTGCACTAAAATTCGCTTTATAATGCTTTAATTTCTCGTTAAATCCAGTTTACCACATCATAGGGTACGTAGCAAAGAGGGTAGGTTAACCAGTGGAGGCTAGGTACCGTGAATGGTGGTAAAATAGGGTCATGGTGGGGCACCGGGTAGAAACTTAAATTTTATATTTGTTTAGTTCTGAGCCTGAATCCAGAAGGGGGGGGGGTGGTCAGTTAAAAGTTCTTTTAGTTAGTTTAAGTTGTTGAGTGCTACCCTCACAGGCCGCAGTTTGGAGCCAATTCACCACCATCCCCCTAATTTCTCACCATTAACGGTACGTACCTATTTGACATACTTAATTAGGCGCGATCAGCCCAGAGGGAACTTCTGGCCTATAATATCTAATAATTAGCAACAACCCTAAGTCTAGCTTGAAACCTGCATTGTCACCATAGCAACTGTCAATATTTGCTTGCATTACGCAGTCTTCAAACCTATTTAAGTGTACCATATCTGTAGGTGCATACCTAAGCCAATATTTGTTAAGCCTCTGTGCATTATGTCATATGATACACTATTAGGGCTGCATGGTCATTGGGCTTAACTATAGACGGTGAGTTGTCAATATTTTAGTAGAGCAGTACAGCCTACCTGTGCGTTTAACCTATTTTCATGTAAACTCTTAAAGCTGTTGGCTATTGTACAACTCCATTTTAGATGCTGAGTTGCATTTTTTTCTCAACCAAGACTAAGAAATGTGCACAACACACAGAGTTTCTTCGATTTCATAAAATTATGTATGCAAATACTGGAATAAACAAAGTGTTTCGTGAATTCTTGTTCCTGAATCCCAACCCCTGCTTTAGTCAATTAGGCTGGAGTATATGGGCAGAATCCGTGCTAAGTGATAACACCCATTGTACAATACCCGAAAAAAGTGGTCCTTCGTAATCGCAACGATAATAATCATTAGACCCATATTCGTACTAAGGTACTATACAGGCGGATATTACTCGAAAATAATAAAAAAGAAGTGCCTAGCTAATAACGCAATGTGTTATGCAAGGCGCTAAGGACTTCCCCTTTCCCACGCGGGTTCCCATCTCACTATTTACTATTTGCTCACACATCAATTGGTCGTCCCACACACCTACAGGCTCATTGTGAAAAGTCTCCGTCTAATTGTTCGTTGGTAATTTTAAATTAGTCATAATTGTGACTTTCGTGTCGAGAGACATCCAGAGGGGAAACACCTTACGGATGGCTCAGTCCCTCTAGATATATAAAGTCCCAAAAGCAAAGAAAGGCAAAACCCAAACGGTTTCCACTAACCTAAGAATCAATGTGCCAACCGCATATATATCCATTATTCTCAATCAGATAATGGCAATAACCTGCAAGAAAGTGTCAACACTTGCTCAGATCTGATTGGAACGGCTATTAAATATGGCCTAGCCTAGCTAAGATCCGGATATCTATGTTTTCAGCAATAAATCTAGGCCTACCAAATAATAAAGTCTATTCGAAATTAGGCTACATTAAAGCTAAATATAAAGGTAAAATGAATCTCCTTTATAAAGGTAAAAATATTATAGGCCAACTGAGTGACGGTTAGCTATTTCGTACTGACTTTGACAGGGTTATGTAGCCGTTACTGCAGCCTTTTGTATCCCGATGCGCCTCCTGTGGTTTCACACTGTGTTTCTGTTCTCTTGGTTCCTTCCACCTTTCCATAGCTCCATAGCTGTGGTTTCCCGTTGTGTTCCTCTTGCTTCCTTAGCCGAGGCAGTAGCTATGTTAGCCCCTGAACTAACTTGTGATTTTACTTCGCTATAGTCCGGATATGGTTCATCAGCAGTCGTAGCCACTCAACTATTAATAGTAGTAGTAGTAGCCTTGTCGACTCCTATAATGAATTAAATGCACATTCTGGCAGGTGTTTTGGTAGGTTCTGATAGAGGCGTTACTGCAGCTTTGACATTGTGTCCTACTGGTTATTAAGATAGTAATATTAATAATAATAATAAACGTCTTATATTGTAGTCGTTATTAATTTTAACAAAATGCGGGGGGTCGATTGCCCCTTGATAGTTTGCTTCTAGGGGTAAAAAAATAAAAATAACTCAATTTTCATGAAAAATTACTAAAAAATAATTTTTCTGCGGAACCTTTCTATCGATGATTTCTACCTTCAGGTATGTTTTAGGTGTTCAATAGGGTAATAAAAACGGACAGGTTGCTTTCCCAAAAAAATATTTGTTTCTGTGCAAAAAATTATTTTTGGAGAAATTATGGAAAATTCACGCTCCGATACATTACGTGCCATGAATCCAGAATATGATGCATTTAAGTTTTAAGGGGTTTTTAATATATTGAGGTGGACCCCCCCCCCCTCGAGGGATCTGAAATTTAACTATAGGGAAATTATTTCCTATGAAATTGCACATGTCTATATCTGCTAATTTATAAATTGGAAAGCATGTTCGAGTAAACTCGGACCGGTTCTTCTAAACGTGACGTGACGTAAAAAGACATACAGTAAATATCTAGACAGTATTCTTATTCTAAAGCTATTCTGTTCCTAGCAATTACAACTTCCCTTAGTTCTGGTAGTAGTAGCCTCGGGCTTCTTCTTCTTCAAATTACAGCCGACTGGCTGGTTGGCAGCAACATGTGTCATCGATGTCTCCACTCCCCTGGATCGTGGCATGCCCTCTTCAGCTCCACGTATGAATTCTACATCCTCAATCACTTTTCTCGGGCGCCCAGGTCGGTTGGCGCCTTCTGTGGTTCCCTATGTGATGCAGCTAACGAAGTTTTCGGGTTAAGTCCTCATTTTACTTCCCTATTATAGTAGTACGGGCTTCGACGGCATCGTTCGTCTCTAGTCATAGCTACTCAAACTTGTCAACTCCTATCAGACCAGCCTGTGATATCACACTCTGGAAGGTGATTTGGCTGGTTCTGTTGTGAACACGGTTTTTGAAACCATCGAATATAGCTGCAGCAAAATGCCCAGAGGTCAGATCGTTCCCTTTGACGAGTTGCTGCAAGTCAGAGATGGTCGATCGGAATAACTTTCAGTCTTATATCAATGTAGAATGTTATGCAACTGAATAATTATAAGCGCGCAGATTCCTGGACTTGTCTAAAAAAAATGGACTTGTCACCTCCGCATGCATGGAAAGTGCCTTTTACTACCTAGCGATATGTTAATTTATTTAATGTGAGATTATATTTTAAAAATGCATCTCTAATACTAGTCTAGTCATGATATGGAGCATATTTTAACAAGGTTGACTTTCCGACTTCCTCAACTCTTTCGACTTGTAGGCCTGCACCTGTATCGAGGTGCTACGAAGTCCCCAAGATCTTAGAAGCCTACCTAGTACCACTGCAGATGTCGACCGCAGATGTTATCGAAACGTTTGGAAGTACGAATTCTAATGATAATAAATCGTGCATTTTCCCAATTATTTTTACTTTCGTGAAACAAAATGTTAATTCCGATCTCATGCGAGGGTAGAACAGGGAATAGGGTAACAACTAACACTAACATTAAAACTAATTTCTCAATAACTGGAACTAAAAATGACTTTAAAACATAAAACTGTATAATATAAAATGTAAACCCCTTATCACAACTCCAATATTCGATGCAATAAATATGGTTCCGTTCCAAGAAAAATACGAAGCCCCCCTATTACACACTCCAATATTGATCCAATCAATAAGAAAAGTCTAAGAAAAATTCGAAAGTGTAATAATACCGAAATTCTGATTCTAATAGTATACTTCAACATAAACATTCCAAATATAAATCATTCTAAATTGTACAGTCCGGATTCTAGTGCTTCATCATGTAGTTATAAAATTTTGTTTTAATGTCACGATTGCTTAGTTCAACCACTCTTAACTGATTGTGACTCCTATTATGATTTAGGTGAATCCAATTGGATCAAGACGTCATTTCGAAACACTGTCTAAAATTTTCTTTAGCTGAGGGTTACCCTGCACTGCTGTTAACATTCATTTATGATGCAAAGTCTTCTCGGGAGTAAAGAAAATCACATAACAGAAACTTGACTTCAGTCTCAACTAAAAGTAAAATAATAGTGTAATATATTTCACAATCGTGAACAATTTATTTCTTTACAATTTCTTTTTGTACTTCAGTAGTCGATAAGGCGCCCATTCCACCGACCGGCTAGGGCTATTTACAAAAACGGTGACGTGGTAGCAGACATTCAAAACTTAGGTGGCGATTACACCGACCTCACATTGCAGAATGCAAATGACATTGACGGAAATTATAATTTTTCTTTTTATAGAAATCTATTAAAATGTTTGTACTTAACATATCCCATGACGCCATTTTTTAATTTTAGTTTGTTTATTTGTGATTTTACTGTATGATCATTGAACAATTTTAACTATGGCATAGAGGAAAATAAATATTTCCGTCAATTCTGCAATGCGAGGTCGGTTGAAACCCCACCTAAGTCTTTAATGCCTGCTACCACGTCACCGTTTTTGTAAATAGCCCTAGCCGGTCGGTGGAATGGGCGCCTAAGTGCCGCGCGTACGGTACTATGTTAATTGCAACACACATACCTATAAGTTAGTATTTTTTTTAATTCACAACACTGGGCCTATTATTATTTTAATGGTTCAGACAGACAATTATTACAGTTTATTCAATAGTTGTTTGTTTTCCCTTGTTTTTTTTTTTGCTTTCTGCATTTCTGCTTTTATGCAACCCTGTCAGCCTGGCGGTGGGAGTGACTGTTTATTAACTTGAGGCACCCTAAGGGCAGACTCCTTCACCTTGGGGTGAAGGGGAGTTGACTGACGAGGTGGACCTTCTGATTATTGGGGATTGTGTACCACTTGAAAACTGTGCGTCGAAAATGTTGACAAAAATCATTGCTAACAGATTATGATGCTTTGGGATAGGGAGAAGCGTGGCAGGGGAAAAATATTATTATTAAACTATCCCACAGTTGGTTGATTCCATCTTTACAATCTTAACAATTTCTTTGAAAAATGGCGTGGCGTGAGAGCTATTGCTAACTAAACTACTAAACTTGAGGAGAGACAGCTGCTACCTCATATAAAAAATAAAAAGGGTGGGGTATGTATTAAGACACGAAAATCTGGTACACACCATCACTGAGGGAACAGTGGAAGGGACCAATAGAAGAGGCCGCCCGCAGAAAGAGTACATGGAGCAACTGAAGGAGGACGCAGAACCAAGTGCTGAAGAGGAAGGTGCTGGACCGAGAGAGCTGGAGGATGATATGCAGGGAGTTGCTGATAACCAATCGCTGATATTGTGACCACAGAAAAGAAGAGTAAACTTGCCTATATGTAGGTCTTGTTCAGCCGTGGAACGTGGTACCGAGATTACTTATAACAGTTTTACTGTGGACTTCTTTAATTTTAGAATACAAAGTTTTGTTTTTTGAGCCCCAAAGTTAAATTGGTACATTGTAGCTGCGGCTGCTGGTACAAGAAATTAATGATTTAGCTATCACGCATTATTATATCTCCAGAATTGGAAAAGAAATTCTTTAATCAGCTTTCAAATAAAATTTAATATCAGCACAGCACCTACCGAATGAAAATAATAATAGTAATAATAATGTGTAAGGGGACTCTCTCTAGTCCCATGCGAACGACCCCACGGATTTCGGATATTATTTGTATTGTTTCCGTAAGAATTTTAGACCATTGGCAAACTGGCATACATCTTCGATGTCAACCTACAAGCGATAATGGACAAGCTGAGACAAACTTACCACTGACGCTATGAAACAGGCGAAAGTATCTCTTAACCAAGTACAGATACGAGTCCCCGAAAGCAATGGTAAGTATTTGAGAGGAAATTAGCTTGAGGGTAAGCAATGGAAAGCTTTTAGCCATGACCGCTTTTGGACTTCGAATGGGCATTTAACATAATCCACCACCCTCTCCCCCATAGTCCCGTCCAGTTCTGAGTTATCCGTCAGAAATCGAAATCCATGTCCGCAAATTGCCAAGATTATTATACCTGAACAGATATACAGTATAGGAATTCTACAATGTTGAAGAGTAAAAATTAGGAAAATAAACTTACCTTATGTAAAGAAAATTAATCCAAATTGGGGAGACACAGTGTCACCAGCACCCGCACAGACAATGAAGTGTGCATTTGATGGGATGACTACTTTATAACATTAGGCGGCAATCTCGCACGGTGGGGGTGCACCGGCACAGACTACACGCGGTCCCTACTAGGGCCCGGATACTGTGCTGCTTTGTTTACATTCCAGGTACCTTTTCAATTACCTCTCGATGCATATATGTTTAATTTAATTTAGTTTTAATTTTTATTTTAGCCTAGTAGAAACTGTTAGGTTAAGGGGGCATAACACGGGAAATCTTTTGGGCCCCCGTTGGCATTTGTTCATTTATTTTGACTGATTTGTTTGTCTCTATCGTCGTTCCATATAATATTCATATTCATTTATCAGGCGTCTACTAGGACCAGAGGACTTTGGCCTATGTTATACTTACAGTATATATATAGCATATATAGTATATGCATGGTATGCATACTGTATTGTCTACTTTAAAATTTTTAATGTTATCTTTTCGATACACGCAATATGCAGGAAGCCTGGATACGAAGCTTAAATTATGGTTTTCCTATTTACACGTTAGGATTGGACAGGTCAAAATATCCGATTTACACAGTTTGAGGTCCCATAGCTACCCAAAAAGTGTTTTTTTTTACGAAAAGTCTGTCAGTTGGTCTGTCTCTTTGTCTGTGGACAAACTTGTGGTTTATAAAATCATATCACCGCGGATATATTTTTTTTCTATTTTGGGATAACTAAATCTGAGTTTACTCCCTCCAAAAAAAGTCTAAAAAATTTCTCAAAAATGGCTCCATTTATTTATTTTAAATTTATCGGCTATTCAGTATATGTACATATATATATTGCAGTCGTTATAAATGCACTAGGTCGCTTCCCCATTGATAGTTTGGTTTTGGGAACAAAAAATTAAAATGGCTCAGTTTTGATGAAAAATTACAAAAAAAAATTATTTTTACTGGGAACTGTTTTGTCGATGATTCGTAACTTCCAGTATGTTTTAGGTGCTAAATATAGAAATGACTTAGTTTTCATAAAAAATAACTAGAAATAAATTTTTCTTTGCGAAGCTTTTCTGTCGGTGCCATTTAACTTCTGGTATGTTAGCAGTGGCGTATTCAAGGGGGGGGGGGGGTCAGCGGGGTCCGGACACCCCCAAATTTAGCAAAATAGCAAACTTTTTAGATATTTATCTTTAAATTTTATCTTTAAAACTAAAAAAAATTTAGCCGACAAACTATTTCAGGCTTATCTTTTAAAAAACAAACCCCGGGGTAGCCCTCGGCCCCCTTGTTAGCTGTAATATTATTCACATGTAAAATATAAACATAACTGCTTTCAAAGTGCGTAAATTCCACTATTTTGGATCTATTCTTTTTCAAAATAATTCCCCTGGGGAAGACCCCGGGCCCCCTTTTCTCACAGTAGGTCTACTATTCTTCGGCTGTAAAACCTAAACATTATTAGAATACGTTACAAGCCGTTTATATACATCAAAATGTGTAAAACTCCACAATTTCAGGCCTATTTTTTAAAAAAAATCTTCCTGAAGGAGACCCCCGAGCCCACCTTTGGCCTCCCGGCCCCGCGGGTGGGGAAATTGAGGTTAGGCCCCTAGTTAGAAGATGCGTACGTCCATGAGAACGGCTTACCTCTATTTTACGAAAATAGGGGGGGGGGGAGCGCCAAATGGAACACCACCCCAATCGTAAACCTATCGTATGAAAACTGGACCCCCCCCCCAAAAAAAAAGGAATTCTGGCTACGCCACTGTATGATAGTTAGGTGTTAAATCTAGTATCAAAACCGAACAGCAGGTGACTTTCCCAAGCAGGTTTTGGTTCTCAGGGAAAATGTATTTTTTTGAGAAATGATATGGATAAACACACCTACCACCTACCAGTATCATGTCATTACTACTTTGTAGTACTCATAATTATTGTAGTATATATTCGTATATCGATTAGGTATATATACTTTACACCATACAATTCTATGAATCCAGTGATTAGGATAGGGCAAATCTTTAATATTTACACATTTTCATGCAAAAAACATTGTATTATTAGTCTATTGTTAACCTATAAGCTACATTATTTACCATATTTTATATTTTATTGTTGCAACTGTCAAGTAGCCTATTGCACCGTATTCTGTACTACAACCTACACTATACAATATATATCTTATCCCAGGTTCCGTAGCCCTTATCCCTATTACATCTGCTCATGGGCGACGGGCGTAGCCAGAGAGATGCAGCTCCCCCCTACAAATTGACGAGTTATAGCCCAGGGTAGATCCCCTGAAAAATGGTGAAAAAAAAACATTAAATTATAGTACAATGAAACCCATTGGAAATGGAAGATAATATGACAGACATTAAAGGAAAAATAAATTACGGGCGATCTGAGTTCGGTAAGTCGGTACTTGGTAGGGGTGGTTCTTAAGGGTGAAATACGGTACATCTTCATTTCCGGCCAAACTACAAGTCCTATGGAAAAACTTTAAATAAAAGAAGGTAGGTAGTAAGAAGATGTTCAACTTTAGTAATTACACTTTTTACACATAACCTCAAATTTTATGAGAAAAATGCCAAAAGCCAAGGTTTTATTATTTTATTTCAACTTTCACAAAAAAAACTTTTTTTACGTGAAATTTTGTGAAAACTTACTTTTTTATCTTCTAAATGCAATGTAATTTTTTTGATTTAAAATATTAATTTTTTCTAACTAATTTTGACTATATATGGAAAAAGCACCGTAATTTTCAATCGAAAAATCTCACGTCAAAATGTCGATTTTTTTTTAAGATTAGGTGAGCTTTTTATTTGTTGAAATCTCTGCTTTCGATGGTACAAAAAACAATATACACTACTGTGCAAAATTATCTTATAAAACGCAAAAAACTAAATCGAAAAATGATGGCTTTAATATTTCAAATATACTAGTCCGGCCAATTTAGTTTATCTAGGCCCTATATTTATATCTGTCAATCAACTCTAAAATAAAAATAGTAATAATCTTAAATATTATGTTTAACGTTACATAACCTAAAAAAAATAAAATCGAATTGCATTTTAGTACAATATTAGGTGCGAATTATTGTAATTTTGGATGAATAAATTGACCGGACTATATTTGAAATATTAAAGACATCATTTTTCGATTTCGTTTTTTGCGTTTTATAAGATAATTTTGCAGAGTAGTGTGTATTGTTTTTTATACCATCGGAAAGTAGAGATTTCAACACACAAAAAGCTCACCTAATTAAAAAAAATATCGACATTTTGACGTGAGATGTTTCGATTGAAAATTACGGTGCTTTTTCCATACATGGTCAAAATTTTCTATAATCTAGTAGTCCACGGAAAAAAAAGTATGGGAACCCCTGTTCTAGACCACAACGTACACTACATGTCTTATCCCAGCTTCTGTAGTACTTATCGCTATTACATCTGGTCCATATATTGTACAATTGCACCGTCACTTGGTCCATTACTGTTTTCCCTATTATAACACAGCCATCAATTTCGATAAGAATTAGATGTGCAGAAATCCTCTTAAAATCGAGCGAGTCATCCATCGAAATCTCGATTTAACCTAATCGCCTGTTTGAGTCTCGACCTTTGCTATAACTACCAACGGTCAACAGCCCATTCAACACCTCATAAACCGTTTAGTTGAGTTGTGTAGCACTAGTGAGTACCTACTTCAGGGTAACATACCGTATTTAGGTTGCGTTAGGAGTAGGCTACGTTAAATAGATTGTCATCTATCCGCAATTTCGCTCAGAAAGTAAAATTAAAAGAACCGGTCCGAGTTCACTCGAACATGCTTTCCAATTTATCAAAATTATTAGATAGAGAAAATTAGTAATTTTATGGCAAATATTTTTCCTATGGTTAAATTTCCGATATCTCGGGGGGGGGGGGGGGCGGTTGTCCACCTGACGTCACTGGAAGTGAGGTAAATTCTCGATAGGTCAAACAAACACATTAATTACCACACAGCAATAATGGCAGGGCATGCAATGCATTTGAGCGCGAATTTTCTATCATTTTTTTCAAAAAATAATTTTATGGGCAAAACCAAATATTTTTTTGGGAAAGCAACCTATCCGGTTTCGTTACTCAATTTAACACCTAAAGCATGCTTGAAGGTAGAAATCATCGATAGAAAGGTTTCGCATTTTTTAGTCATTTTTTCATTAAAATTTAGTTATTTTTATTTTTTTACCCCCAGAAGCAAACTATCAAGGGGCAAGCGACCCCCCGCATTTTGTCAACATTAATAACGACTACAATCTAGACTACAGACGACTACAAGACAGACCGACCGACAGACCGACAGACCGACAGACCGACCGACAGACAGACATTTTGTAAAAACCACTTTTTTGGGTTCCTGGGGCCTCAAAACGTGTAAATCCGTTGAAATCTCGGAATCGAAAATTTCGACCATCACAAAGCTTTCCTTATACTACGTATAAATTGGAAAGCAATGATAGATTGTAGAGGTATCAAAACAGAAATGTCAAATCTCTGCTAGCAGAAATACACCTCTACATACCGCATGTTATACTTAACTTTAGTGATATAATATAATTACAAAGGCTTTCACGGCCGGAGTTACATGATGAATCAGTGGATGGTAGGCCGTGGTCGTTCTGAAAGTGTGCTTCCAAACGTTTCGTCAACATCTGCGGTCAACATCTTCAGTGGAACTGCGTAGACTTCTAAGATTTTATCTCGGAGGCTCAGCAGCAACTGAAGATGTCGACCGCAGATGTTGACGAAACGTTTTGAAGTACACTTTCAGAACGACCACGGCCTACCATCCCGGATTCTACTGATTCATCATTTAGTGATACAATTTATTATATCATGTAAACCTGTATTGTTGAAGAATTGGAATACATTTATTTGATTTGATTTGACTTAGAAAGCCCCTACAGGCAGTGGAAATAGAGAAAAATGACTTTTTTGCAGTGCAGAAACGTCAATGGAATACCTCCCCGGCTATGTTGAGACACGGGTTCGAATTGCGGTTCAGTCAATTCTTCAACTCGGCTGCATTTTGATAAGATAGAAGCCCACAATTTTAGAGCTCCTTTTTGCGGACACCAGCCGACACGCTCATTATCTGTTATTTTTTTACAAATCAAGTTCAATAATTTTTGGCCAATCGGTGCATATAACATGTATCAAGAGGTAGAGGAGCATTTCTGTTAAGGCGCGGTTTCCACCGACCGGCTAGGGCTAAATACAAATACGGTGACGTGGTAACAGACATTCAAGACTTAGGCGGGGTTTCCATCGACCTCGCATTGCAGAATGCAAATGACATTGACGGAAATGTTTGTTTTTCTTTTTATAGAAATCTATTAAAATGTTTGTGATTAACATATCCCATGACGCCATTTTTTAATTTTAGTTAATTTGTTTGTGATTTTACTCTAGGATCATTGATCAATTTTAACTATGGCATAGAGTAAAACAAACATTTCCGTCAATGCCACTTGCAATGCGAGGTCGGTGGAAACACCGCCTAAGTCTTGAATGTCTGTTGCCACGTCACCGTATTTGTATTTAGCCCTAGCCGGTCGATGGAAACCCCGCCTAAGGGATGTGACATATTTAACAGGTCTCTCATCTTCTTGTTGATTTTGTGTAAGGCTATTCTCCCTTCGATTGTGTTTTGAGTATGTAATGTACAACTCAAGGCCAGGAGTAGGCCTAAAACCTGTAAAAGGGAGGGATTCCAATTATTTTGGAAACAAGAAATGTCTGTGAATTTTTTAAATTCATAAGTTTCAAGTTCAACAACCGCAAAAATATGGAAAAAAAAGATATGAATTAAAAAAAAAAATCAAACTTCCGCCAAAATACTGTTGATTTACTTTAACGCATTTTTAAGGCACTATACCTAGTTTTTCTTAAGTAATAATATTTCAGGTGGGAAAAGGAAAATTTTTTGTGGAAGCTTGCATTTGGTATGAATTTATCATTTGTCCACTGTGTTGTTTTTGCGGCTGTGGAACGAGGAATAAATTAATTTCGTCAAAACCTTCTAGTGCCTAATTTTACTGAGATCTCCTTTTCCCATACGATAATACATGAATAAACATTGACTTTTTCTATTGCTAAGATAAGATATTATAATATTTATTTCACAAGGTATTCGAAGAATACATGGAAATCGTTACATACATAAATAATATTTTATTACTAAGCCAACCTAGCGGAGTTAGGGCTATAAAGCCCTCTCTTACACTCAAATGAGAAGGGCCGGGGCCGCCTGCTTTACATGCCTTCCAAAGAAAATGTAGTAATTGTGAAACTCGAACCAACACCCTTTTGGGTGAAAGTTGGACTCTGTACCACTACTCTACATGTCCTGCTAATGAATTTTACAGGCAGTAGCATGGCAGTGCGGTGGATTTTGTTGATTGTGAGGCAAGTCTTGACAATGACGCCCCTTTCCTAGCAAAACAAAAGTACCTACAGTAAATGTCGATGTCAATGTCTTAATATGGTACTGAACTAATGCATTAGTGTGTGTGTTTTGACGTGAAGTCTAAATACAGCAGTGGTTGTAGAAAGACGTTCTTTGGTTTCTTCATAACCTAACAGATACGATATCATCAATGTCCGAAGGTCCATAAACAGCTCTTCAAAACATAATTATTATTCAGGATCTTTTTCAAAGTTATTGAAGTGGATTCAATATTTTTACAAATCAAACTTTTTCCAAAGTTGTTAAATATGCAGTTATGGCGGGTACTATCACCGCTTGAAAATTACCGGGAATTACTACTGAAAACAGCCAAACTGTATGTTATTGGGTAGCAGTGCCGTGACCAGGTTCACCTGCATAACCCCTCACATGTCACCACTATTTTCTCCGAATGTTTACTTTCTTCCGATAGTGGCGGTCAATACTGATTTAGTGTACCTAGTCGCAGGTCGTGCCTTGTAATCCAGGCACTCACAGCCCACCTAATGGCTTGCCGTCTCCACATATTTGGATAGGAATTTAAACTATCAGGTTCACGTACATAGTGGCTAGTTTTCACGTGTTACGCCTCCATAATAGATAGTCTCCATGTATTTGAATAGGCATTAAAGGTATATTATCTAAGAGTACGGTATTTGCCTTTTTTTTAGTAAGTGTAGTGCCGCCACTGTACAGTTTATTTAGTGGCCAGGTACTGTATTCTACGGGACATTCATTTCCCGCTCCTATTCATTCTCCTTCTTGGTCTTCTTCTTCTTGATCATCATCATCTTTATATTCTTCTTCATCATCTTCTTCTTCTTCTTCTTCATCTTTTTCTTCATCTTATGCTTATCCTTCTTCTTCTTCTGCTAACAATCGATAGTTTCCCTGAAATTGCATTTTTCAATATAAAACTTTGGTGGTGTCCGATTGTTGCTGAAGCTTACGGTGCGTCAACAGCAGGCACTACAATTAAATTGATGTTGGAGCGTACAGTCTGTGAATCAGTGTCATGGGCTCAAGTTTTCCTACAAAGTCGTGTGCAAGATCATTTCCACCGAATTTTCTGGAGGTTTTGTAATATTTTATCTAGTTACGCACGTACTCTACCTATGTGTGCCTTCTTTCAGCCATGCGTGCCTTAGCGTCTAAAATGCGTCACCACAAGTTCACGATCGTGATGACATCTGTAGACATTCAAATACATGGTTGTGAGAACTTCGGTTTCGTAATAATCCAAATAATAAGGGGGGGGGGGACTTTTCAGACACAATTAAATAAATTAATAAATGTTAACTTTTTCTATTACTAAGCCACCCTAGCGGAGTTAGGGCAATCATCCTTCACTTACACTCAACTGGGAAGAACTAGGACCGGCTGCTTTACATGCCCTCCGATGCATGAAAATGTAGCAAGTGTGGCACTTGATGCATTTTAATCAGCAGTGACGCCTGAAATTATTATCTAACCTGTGTCCTTTACATCATAAAACGTCCCTGAATAAGTTATGCTACTCCAGACCTCCCAAGAAAGTTGCCCTTCAAATTTTACAATACACAACTAACCTCTTACCATAAGAACTCATGTCAACTGGCAATGTCAACCTTCTTCACTATACAAAATACCCTGCTTTAATTAAGAAGAAGTACCACCTAAACAAATAAAGAACAATGCACCTAGGAACCGTAATTAAAAAAATGAATACATGAAGTATATTTTCGTGCAATGTCAATCAAACAAATTGTGGCTCTTCACTGTTCAAATACCGTACTTTCCTGTGGATATCGTACCTTGAAACGGAGCATTATGAAATAAACCATTGTAAAAAGGTATAATGGCAATTTAATGCCGTGGTTTCTTGTTTAAACAAATGTAGAAACTAGGTATGGTTATTATTCATACGTAAGTACTCGAAATCTTTTAATTTTCACTGTATAAGCCAGCCAGACGATTATACAACAGTTGGTGCTCATGAATAAGCATGGCCTTAGGCTGTTACAAAAATTAATGTTTTATACATTTGTTGTACATAATTTGAGAGGTTTCTGCTATTGTTCTAATGGAGAATGGTTGCGTATACTTGCCGAATTTCCGAATATCGTCAGTGGCGTATCTAGTTGTTTATTAGACTGCCCATTGGCGTAAATTCCCAAAATTTCTAGGGGGGGGGGGCTTTAGGACCCCAAGACTTTGATCCCCCGGAGAAAAAAAATTCAGAAATGGGCCCAAATTAGTGAGGTTTTACGAATATTCTACCCTGAAGAAAGGGAGGCCCGGGGGTCTCCCCCGGAGAAAAAAAAATTGATGAATAGGCACAAATTAGGGAGGTTTTACGCATTTTGCAAGCAGTATAGTTGAGATTTTACAGACGAATAAACTCATCACTGAGGGGGGCCCGGGGGTCTCCCCCCGAAGAAAAAAATAGGTCTGGAATATTGATGTTTTAAGCATTTTGAGTAATATATATTTGTGAGAGTACTTGGTCAATATGTTATTTTTTTCATGATGTCTTTCATGTCAAATAAGTATACCAAGAATTAATTTCCCTTTCGTTATTGTGGATTGTAAAGGATTGTATTGGCCTTGCGCTTCCATAACGTCTTTGTCACCAGAAATCCTGGAGGGGGGGGCTAAGGGTGCTTTTGAGGGGGAGGCTTAGCCCAGGACCTCCCCATTTACGCCAATGTATGCAAGCAGTACAATTGAGATATTATGACGACGAATAAACCTAACATTCAGGGGGGCCCTGGGGTCTCCCCCGGAGAAAAAAACCTGATGAACAGGCCTAAATTAGGGAGGTTTTACGCATTTTGCAAGCAGTATAGTTGAGATTTTACAGACGAATAAACTCAGGGGGGCCCGGGGGTCTCCCCCGAAGAAAAAATTTGCAAAAACAGGTCAGAAGTATTGGGGTTTTAAGCATTTTGAGAAATATATTTTTTGTGAAAGTACTTGGTCAATATGTTGATTTTTTTCATGTAAAATAAGCATACTAAGAATTAATTTCCCTTTCATTGTTGTGGATACTAGCCATTAGCCTCCATAACGTCATTGTCACCGAAATCCTGGGGGGGGGGGGGCTACGGGTGGACCTGGGGGGGGGGCTAAGCCCCCCCAGGACCCTCCTATTTACGCCAATGAGACTGCCTAGGTTGATATCGACAGGCGCGGATCTAGAATGAGACCAAGGAGGGGGCTAAGATTAAATTTCGATTTTTTTTTTCAAACTAGGGCTGGAATATTGGGGTTTTACGCATTTTCAGAGCAATAAGGGTTCTATATTATAGATGGTTAATACAATCGAGCAAAAGGGGGGGGGAATGTGTGAAGAATAGGCCTGTAATAGTAGGGTTTTACGCGTTTTGAGGACCCTAATGGAGGGGGGCTATAGCTCCCATAGCCCCCCGTAGATCCGCGCCTGGATATTGATGCGGGTATAGGTGGGTTGTAGCTCGAGGGTTGTAACACTTCTGATATATCTTTGAAAATTGTAAAAAAAAAAAAGTGAGGTTTTGTCAATCGTGTGGGCTATATTAATTATAAATAAGAAGAACACACTGTTTTTGAATTGTTATCGAAGACCACAATAAATTAGCCTTCTCTTTCGAAATATAAGTGGGTGTAGACTGTAGTTTTCAGGACGCTTGAATTTTTTTTTTTTAAGTCTTTCCTGAGTCGATATAGACTACCTACTGTTGGTCATAATAGATTCATAGAAACTGACATATGAGAGTTGAGAGTTAGTGGGGCGGAACGCAAAACCGCCTAAAACGCGATGACTGGAGGAGTGATGTCGACTAGTATACAAAGCCCATCAAGAGCTGTACAGCCGGAAGGTGAAGAACAAGAAAACGAAGAAATGAAGGTGACGACGAAGAAGAAGAAGAATACAATAGTCTGGTTAACTTAGAGTGACTAAAAAAATTAGTGATCTTGCAAGACGTGGTATGTTGTGGTCAGCAGAATGCCGACAGCCGTTTTTTTCTTATCTTCCCAAGGCAGCTTCACTTGCCGAGTCTCAAACTTTGACCTTAAAGTTCTACATAGTCCAGTACTTTACCAACAGATCTACGGCGGTGTCAGCTCTAATGAAATAAACTAAAACAATCTACCAAAATTTGCAGCTTTCAGAAAAATTTTCAACCATACAACACTCTCATCGTCAAAGTAAAAGATGTCACTCATAATAATAAATAATAGTAATTACAGATTAGACATCAGATAGTACGTATTACAGAACCAATATTTCAATTCATCTGGTAATTGTCGCTGCTTTCACCATCTCTCTAGATGCAATAGAGATGCCAGAGTTCACCCCCAAAGACATATCGCCCTCGTTAGGGAACAACAATGGTCCTGAAATAATGAGACGCGACAAACTATATACGTGCTGGTTTTCCGGGTTTTAGCACGAGTAAGGTCATGGAAACTTTTAAACGTAACACTCTTCCAGACAATGCGAGTAATTTCTCTTAGTCATCTTGATGCGTGCATCTCTTCTTCTTTGCATTAATTCACTGAGTCCGTGTCTCTCTGTGTCTGCCTCCCGGTCTCCGTCGGTTGCAGAGTCGCCATTTCAATTTAATTTTGTTAAATAATCTGAGTTAATGGGAAGTTCCTGTACACTACATTTCTGGGCTGCCCAAAAAACTTCTATAGCGACCGAACATTTTTTTTAAAGTCAAAATTAGAGGGTTTAAATTATCATTATCATATTAATCGAAATATTGTAAAAACGGGTGGACGGACGCTGGAAAGATGAGTTAGAAACTGACCTTCGCGAGTTGGGAGTCCGAGATGACTGGGAGGAGTGTTGTCGAACAGACCAAAACTCATCAAGGACTGTAGAGTCACAAGTAGAAGAAAGACGGGTGCTGTGCGTATTAAAATATTTATTTACTGTTTTGATGTTTGTTAGCGTTTGTGGTTCAGAGGGGCACCTTTGGGCATTCCCGTGATGGGCCCCTCAATCTAATCCTAAAATTACTCCTAAAATAGATTCCTTCTGCATGTAATAGTTCTAGGGAAGATAGAAGGACAGAGTGCTCCCAGCAGAAGAACCTCATGGTTGAAAATTCTGAGACAGTGATTTGGAAAGATCACGACTTCCCTTTTCAGAGCAACCGTCTCCAAGGTCTAAATTGCCATGATGATCGCCAATCTTCGATAGAAGAGGCTGGAGGAATATTGAGAGAGTGGACTTTAATTAGAGAAGAATACAGGGTGGTTTTGAGCCATACCTGGTGGAGCCCTTAGATTACGTGTACAGTTACCATCCCTGGGTGCTGAGCTGTTGAGGGAAACACCTCTCGAAGATCCTGATGTTGGTCCGAGGGTGACGGCTGTGGAGTAAGGGCGGGATACACACACCAAGGCACAGACGATTAGTTAATTAATAAATGAAGTGACTTTAGAGATTAAAGAGAATTTGAAAATTAGTGATTCGCATTGGAAGTACCTAATTACAGACTGACTCAGGCCAAGATGGCTAGTTGGGACAGGACGAAACTTCGGTTTTCGTCTAGAGGCATTAAAGATTAACAGACGTACAGTATGCGGAGAAAAGGAAGAATATTGTTCTTGATAGGATCTAATTTTCTGAAGCTAGCCTACCCTAAGCTCCCTGTTACGAAATATATATTAACTTACAAGTCATTCCGACATACGATGTACCGAATGTACAATAAATATCAACAACGTTACAGTTACGACAAAAATTGAGTATGTGACGGAATCTATGAAAATTGGTCATTGAAGGGCATTCAATATCATTATGAATAGGCTGTTTGTGTTATTTGACCATTTTTGGAGCTAAATTCGCCTAATTGCGTAAGTACCTACTGCATGTGGGTGCTTCCCGCGACATAATAATATTTGTACCTGTTGTACACCTGAGATTTAATGGGTTGCGTCAGAATATGATTGGATCTTATCATCTGTCAGATCAGAAACCATTTCATGTTAGGTACTGTAACCGCAAGTTGTATTAGGTAGATTATTTACACTATACCGAGTTGAGACTGACCAATCGTAGTAAATTAAAGAAATAAAACATACCACTTTGTCAAGCATTACAAGAAATGATCGAAACCGGTCACATTTAACACAATTTATTCATGTTTGAATTTTTTTGATTGATGTATTTGTTTGAGAGCTAACCAATGGGGGGGGGGGTGCTTTGCAGGTGTAAAAATTAAATTTCACAGAAATAGCAATAAATGAGGTGTACGTTCTACATTTTGGTGTACATTGTGTGTATACATCACTAATACTGATAGGCCACATTTGACTTGAGAAAAAACGGTCACTGATGATGCTGATGTTATCAAGTCGAAGGGGTTCCGAAACTGTGGCCATCTGTTACATAAGACGGCCACATACTATGCATCAAAATGTAGAGGAAGATTTCTTCTACTATATGACACATAATTCATGGGTCTACAAAAGATACTTCATGTGAAATTGGATTTTATTCCAAAAACGGACTGTTGGGGTGTCATTTTTCATGAAAATTTGGTCTTTATTTTCCACCGAACCATACTATCAAGGGGCAAGCGATCTATTGCATTTTGTTAAAAATAATAACGACTATAAGATATTTCTATGTGAATTTACAGCTGGAGTCGTTTCTGAGAAAAACATTTTTTAACAGTTTTCTGGAGTTTTTTGAGGGTAGAACCCCCAAAAATTGAGGTAGCCCAAAATTTTTGGGAACCTACATTGAAAATTTCATCAAAATCCACGGAGTAGTTTGCCCATAAATCGACGAACAGACCGACATTTCGTAAACACCACTTTTTTGGTTCCTGGGTTACCTAAAAACTTAAATCCACTGTTATCTCCAATTCAAAAATTTCGACGATCACAAAGCATACATTAGGAAGAAAAAATAGTACCTACCTAAAAGTAAGGAAAGAAATGGTCTCTACCACTCTATACCGGGGAAGAAGTGCATGGTCGACTCAAAATGTCAGCCATTTCTGCGCTGGGAATCTTCTGTATGTATTCCTATTGCCTATAAGGCTTACTTACTGACGCAATGAAAGCATAAAATAATAGTAATTGACTGAAAATGTCAAATTATGAATTATTGATTATGAAAGTTGCCATATTAGTCATATCACCGTAAAGTGGTAGAATATAAAAAATGTTAATCATGCATGCGAAAATTACGCATTGCGCGTCCAATTTAGATTATTACTATTGCGTGGGAAGTCATCGTTTTCAATGATGACGGTGATGACACCAGTGTATAGTAATGACAATTATCTGTCATTTAAGCCTACACGTATAGATTTTCGAGCATCATTATTAGATTATGCAGAACACTGAATCGCGTGGTGGGTCTATGTTTCTACAAGAAGAGACGTTTTCATGGAAAGTGGGATGACATTTAAATACATTGACGAGTAATACGAATAGACATAAAAATAAAATAGAAAATGTAAAACATAAAATAATATACAAGTTTTCACTTCAAAAATCATTAAGTGTGTATAGCCTACCTATACATAGTGGATCTTATATAGGTAGAATTGACATATAAAGTACCAATATCTACAGAGAGTGTCCAAGGAAGACTTAGACGGATGATGGAGCTTGAAACGCTCAGTTTAAGCAAGTGGAGGAGGAAGGTGGCACCGACAGAAAATGTCGGAAGGTTATGGTTGGAGCTTAAAGAACAAGCACTTGTTGATGTTGACAATGATAAACTGCAGGGGGGGGGGGCTACCGTGGAAGCAACATATATCTGAAGAAACCATCCATTATGAAAAGCAGGCAGTCTCAGAAAGAATGCATCATGGAACTATAGAGTTACCGGAATCAGAGTAAAATGAAATCTGGACTTGGCGGGATTAGAACCCACGATCTATATTTGTGTGATTGTGTTACCACTACAGACTTCGACAATCCGGGGGTGTAATCTAACCAATACCTAGTAATCGTAGCAAACTCTCTCTCTCTCTCTCTCTCTCTTTCTCTCTCAAAGTCTTACTATCTAATGAAGATGACACATAAACTAATTAGTTTTCCAAAAGAGAAAAAAAACCTGGTTTTCGTCTCAAAATGCATGGGCGCCATACCCGGCGGGGGCAGGAGGGAGTGGGGATAATTTCATGCGCTGTACTGCTGCAAGTCAATGGAAATTTCGTTTGCTTATCAGCCAGCCCTAAATCTGAATGAACAAAAAACGTGTGACAATGCTATTGTTCCTGCCTAATTTCTCCCGTTATAGACCTACCACATCGCCCTAATACAATATACACAACGAAATGTGTAAGGCTAATAAAACGAGAAGCACTCACACAACAATTAGTACACTACCAATTACCACCACAAGCTAGCCTCATTTAAATTCAGGATTAATATTTAAAAAAAACTTGTTGCAAAATTTGTTGTCCTTTACTCCCACTCCCATGGACTACAATAGGCTACAATGTATACAGTTCCACCCGCATTGAAGCTTGGCTCGGTAGGGAAAGTGCGGCCACTTAAATGTATAAATCAAACTCGACTAATTATACAAAAGGGGTTGCGCAATACTCGCGCGCTTTGGCCGCCATCTTTGTTTTTGCATAACAATACAATGGTTCGTGTGAGATTCGCTGACCTCAGCCTCTCGGGTCTTCTCCGGCAAAACAGTTGTGTCACTCTGTATCAATCAATCTCAATGGACTTTGGGCGATTTTGTATTTCATATAGTTCAGTTGGCAGAGAACAGGACTATGCAATGGAAGGTCGAGAATCGAGTCTCAACATGAATAGACATTTTTCTAGAGATTTCAAAATTATTTGCAAATACGGTACATAGGATATTCTGTTTTGGGTATACATTTGTATAATTTATAACCGAAATTAGAGGATATATATAAAAAACTGGACTTGGCGGGATTCGAACCCAAGGTCAACGCCTATCCGGGGCCTCTCATTGGCGTAGATTGTGGGTTTGAATCCCCCACCAAGTCTAGTTTTTTATATATATCCTCCAATTTCGGTTATAACAAGGAGGTTAGCCAGTGGCGTAGCCAGAATTTTTTTCTTTTTTTTTTGGGGGGGGGGGTCCAGTTTTCATGCAACATCAATACATAAAGTTTGCCCGTCTACCACAGGTTTTCGAATGGTGTGGTGTTTCATTTTTACGCCCCACCCCCGTATTTTCGTAAAACAGTAGAAAAAGAGGAAAGCCACCCTCATGGACGTACACATCTTTTCCCCACCCAAAGGGTCGGGGGCCGAAGGGGGGCCTCCCCCGGGGAAGGTTTAAAAAAAAAATAGGCCTGAAATTGTGGAATTTTACATATCTTGATGCATATACAGTACGTCTTGTAACCTATTCTAATAATGTTTAGGTTTTACAGCCGAAGAATAGTAGACCTACTGCATGAAAGGGGGGCCTGTGGGTCTCCCCCGGGGGAATAATTTTGAAAAAGAGTAGGCCCAAAATAGTGGAATTTACGTACTTTGAAAGCAGTTATGTTCATATTTTACATATGAAGAATGTTACAGCTAAAAAGGGGGGCCCGGGAGCTACCGCGGATAATGTTTTTTAAAAGATAGGCCTGACATAGTTTGTCGGCAAAAAAAATTCATTTTTCAGCCGATAACTTTATTAACAAATCTGGAAGCAGGGGGACCGGGGTCTCCCCGGGGAATTTTTTTGAGAAATGTGCTGTTTTACTAAATTTTCTTTGGGGGGGTCCGGACCCCGCTGAGCGGTTACGCCACTGACTGGTTACCTCTCCAATCAAAGTCAGTGTTAAAAACATAATACTGTACTGATATATATATACGAATGTATAGCCTAAAATTGTCTGAATATATCATTAGTAGCCTCTTATGCGTTACCGTACCGTAAATGGCAATGGTTCTTCCTGGACAGAGGGCTTTGGATGCGCCAATTTCGTACCTCCAGCGAGAGAAATGTAAAAATTAAGTAGCATTGCTGGGGGGCGCACTTCGGCTCCCAAAAATAACTAAATAATTTTGAAATCCTCGTAATTAATAATAATATTCAATTTCAATTTGTTTTCCATGTTGACTATATTTCCACTATTGCCTATCACTAATAAAGAAAAAGATGAAATAATGAGACAAGGTAGGGCGCACCCCGCGCACCAATGGTCTTGCGGGGGGGGGGGGGGGGAGGCGCAGCAGCAGAAGTTATTTATGCCACAGGATAACAGCCTTTATTCGAGACGAGTGGCGAGACATTTTTTAGGCTACCAGAGCCTTCAGGAGCGCAACGCTATCAGGTACCATAATAGCAGATCTAGAATGAGACCATCAAGGAGGGGGCTACGATTATTTACGAAAACAAAAATGAAAAAGAGGGCTGAAATATTGGGGTTTTCCGCATTTTCAGAGCAAAAGGGTTCTATATTATAGGTAATTAATGTCATTGAGCACAAGGGGGGGCCCGGGGGTCCCGGGAGAATAATTGTGAAAAATATGACTGAAATAATGGGGTTTTACCAATTTTGAGGAACCTAAGGGGGGATAGCCCCATAGCCCCCCCCCCCTCAGTAGATCCGCACCTGCATAATAGGTACATTAAACCTTGGACTTTTGTGAAATTTTCCAAACCAAAATGTAAAAACACTACCCGTATGTAAACACTGTGCAAACCTACCTTTTAATGTTGTTACCATGTTTACAGTTCTCGCTTCTTTACCACTGTAGTCTAATGTATGTACTAAGCTTACGCCTATAAAATTTATTCATTTCAATTATATACTAGCTGAGCTTCTGAGTTATGCCTAATGGTCTCAGAGGCAAACATCTGTCCCTAATTTGTACCTCCTCGTGCCTCATAGTAAAGACAACTGAACAGATAGGGGACCGACTTTAAGCCGGGATAAGCGAGAAACCGTCTTCTCTGTGCAGGGCATTTTTTTGTCCTGGGGTTGGGAAACTGGCCCCAAAGGAGGAGGAACTCAATAAACAGTCAACGGCATAAGGATGCAGAAGGCAACGCCGGACAACCACTGCGTTACAATTTCCTAGCATAGCCATCATGACTACAATTACCATGATGATCACTAATCTTAGATAGGATTAGATTAGAAGATGTATCTATATAAATATATATATAATATATTATTCTATAATAGCCTAATATTAAAATACCATCGAGCTTAATCTATTGCCTGGTTTAGCCCATAGAAGACTCTCTAGTCTTATGGTTCGCCCAGGTAAAAATAAAGTCGTTATTTATTTATTAATTATTGTATAGCTGTACTCATTTCCTGCAAAATTGTGATAGGCAATTATGTCAACAAAGAGACAAACTTTACTGAGGGGAAAACTCCTTACAGGCGTAGGAAATCAATTATCCCATGAAATATCGAAAAGATATCGCATGCCTCAGAGTATAGACGAAGTTCTCCTCTACATTTTCATACATTCCATTTGCCCGTCTGCCTAACACTGATTAACCAAAAGAGACGAACTGTAAAAAATTACAGAAGGTGAGGGTGTCCGGAGAAAGGATTTATAAGATAGTGCTAAATATGTGTCATTGGTGGTCACACATCATCAAAATGTGGGGAGGGGTACTTCTTCTGAGGAATGTGCCATATTTTATAGCTCTGCCATCGATATTTCATGGAAAATTTGATTCAGTACTGGTATTGGTGTGTCCAATTTCCTCTTACATGTTCTTACAGGCCAGAGATGAAGCATCCATCCTTTTTGCTGGTACTCATGATAACAGTTTTAAGTTACATTAGTAATCAGGCCTAGGTGGTAGGTATATTAATAAACAGGTAGTTGAATCTTTGGCTGTCGAATAATGAATAGATGAGCCTACGTTATTGGAATATTCATGAGCTAGGTCAAGACTTCCAAGAAAAGTGGGAAAAAAATTACACAGTTCTTGGTTTTCTGGAAATACTATAATATATTTCAATATTATATTGTCACATACATAAATAAATACTGGTAATTTTTTCGAAGAGGACGTTTTATGCTAACTTTTACAGAAAAGCTCACAGAAAGCGTTCATTCATGTCAGTCCACAATTAGATATGCTACATATTCACACAATCATGTCGAGTACCTTTTATGTATGGATTTAGTTTGATTTTCTGCAAATTTATGGGCTATTCCTTTTCACTGTATTTTCTGTTACATTGCCAAATTCATGATGCCCGAAAATGCAGTCAGTGAGGGATCCCACAAATCAATCGACTTCGATAGCCATGTGGTAACGTGCTTGCACTTGTGCGAGTCTTTACACGCCATGCAATCGGAGACGTGTCGTACTCATCACGGGTAATAACCTACAGAGGCGACTGAAAAGGTCAATCGGATACATTCATTAAATTGTTTGTATGCGATTTATCTTTTTAAAAAAAAAAGAAAAAAAGAAATCTTACAAGTGAAATTTCGAAAAAGAGCAGTGCTCGTATTTCCACAACCTTATTAGGCCTATAGGGGAAAAGGGTAAAAGCTAACCATTAGCCGTGTATATTATACAGTGCGACCAGGAATATTAATGGTCAAGTTTATTCAAGTATTGGAATAAACTAAGTGTTTCATTATCTTCGAACGGTATAAGATACTGCAGTTACAATCATTTCATTCATACAGTAAGTTTCAATCAGGCTGACAAGCTGACGAAATGTTGACATGATGAACAAAATTAGCGAAATATAACTTGAAATTCAGTCAAGTTAATTTACAAAATACGCTATATATAAAACTGTTCAAGACACTTATACAATAGTATAACTGACTTTTGTAATAGGCGTATACTTGAATTCTATATAGGAGAGATGGCACATTCGAGCGCGGCAAAAATATGTTTTGAATCCTGGCGCCATCTGTTACGTTTTTCAAGTACTAGTCTTAGGCGAGTGGCCCAAGAAATTAAAAAAATATTAATATCCCTTCGATGGCATAGTGGTAGCTTGATCGTACTTGTGCGAGTCTATATACACCATGCGATCGGAAACCTGTCGTAACTCAACACAGGTACTACCTACAGAGGCGGCTGAACAGGTTATTAGGATATATTCATTGAATTGTTTGTATGCGAATAATCTTTAAAAAAAAAAAAAAATAAGTCAGCTATACAATACAATCTCACTACACAATTTCCACATAGGCTACGCATCTAGCAACATTTAAGACCTGCGAAAAAAATTCAAACATTCAATATTTTATAATTATACGTAGAGCCATAGGATAATACAATAGTTCATACAAAACTTAAAAATAAGTTAAAATATCATCAAGAGTAAGCCTATAATTTTACACGAGATCTTTTAAGCCTACTTACCTTTGAAAAATATACATCAAATAGGCTACTATAATTAATTTATAAACATTCGCAGACTTAACATTTGCAGATTTTTAAAAACGTGTATAGTCTATAGGCTAAGATACGCGTACAGAGTAAAAAATTCAAGCAGCATGAAGTGCACGATAAGTTTACGAAATTTTATAAACTAGCCCATACCCTGGAAACGAAGCTTAAGACGAAAGACAAGAATTTATCAGTGGCGTAGCATGGTTAAATCATAGTGTAGGGAGTGGGGAGTCAACTCACTCCCTAGTTATCTTGGAAAACATGGACGCATGCGCATAGGTGTGGTGTAACGTATAATCTTTCATTAGTTCCACTCAAGCAACCCTCATATGCACCCATATCCGAGTTAATCAACAATCTCGCCTTCGTCGCTGACAATTTCATTAACTTATCAAATCATGCTTAGCATGTGATATAAATTTAATCAGTCATACGAGACCCATACAATATAAGGTCGGTTTTGTTTCCATCTTTCTTTTGTTTAGCCAATTTTCGCGGCATCCAATGCTCTCTAGCCATTGACATTTCTATAGGGTGCCCTATACAGTAGGTATGTGTGTAGTGAACAAAGAATTGCGGTCATTGCGTCATTTTAGTGATGACGACATTTTTTCATTTCTCACACTTGTTTATGTTTAGGCTAATGAATGCTGATGTAATGTTTTTTCTTTCTTCTGAATTTTAAGTGTAAGGACTCCCCACACTCCCTACATGCACGCTACGCTACTTGAATTTATAATAATAATATTCTAATTTTCCATCATTATGGGATAATATAGTAGTTATATTAAAAATTATAAGTAGGCTCGGAGTATAGAGGGCTACACCTACAGTATATCATTACTGTACTGTACAATAATCAAAAAGTAGGCAAATAAAGCTTACATTTTTTACAATAACAATTTTATAAAACAAGTCGGTTAGGTTGGAGCATTGTTTAGTGTTGTTCACTGCATATAGGCGTACGGTAGTAGTGGATTTTTAAAAAAACCCGCAGCCTGAGGATTGCGTCACTCCAGAACGTCTCAACTAAATATCTGTACAAGTATACTTGCGGTAAAATAACGCCAAGCTCGAGTTAACCGTCTTCTTAACTTGTAATGGTTTCTTAAGTTAATGACTGTCTCATTGAGGTTGAATTGAAATTCCATTTACGTCAGAATACTGCATCTACAGTATATTGGTTGTCATATTATAAAGTAAAAGTAAATTCGTGTCGGGGTGGTACTACCCGTGGTACAGGAGTTTTCAGGTTGCATCAACAGCCTCCTGTTTAACCTATCGACAGTCAGGGAAGACTGCCGGGACCGCCGGCTTTACATGCCCTCCGAAGCATGGTAGTCAGAAGATAAATAATTGTACCACTAGAAAATTTTGGCATTCGGGTGGGACTCGAACCAGTCACCTTCTGGATGATAGTCCGAGTCGTTACCTCTACGCCATTCTGACTACGTCTCTCTGTCATATTATGAAACAGTTCAGCTAAACAAAACTGTAAAAAATAAATTTGGGGACATGAGTAAGTACGTAAACATCAGTCTTTAGACATTCAACAAAAAGAGGCAAGATATAAATTAGGCTACTTTAAAAATAATAAAAAATGATAGTAGAGATTTCAAAATAATTTGAAAACGAATGAAGCCTGGGTATTTTTAAATTAATTATAGAAATATAATTAATTCAAAAATATTATTGATTAATTAGTTATTCCTCGTGCCGTAACCGGAAAGATATGAAAATGTTCATATGAAAAATTAATAAAAAATATAAGCATTTGTAGGGTACCTAAGTATGCATTTTCTTTTACTTTCTGTTCACTTGAAATGTTACTATGCCTAGAAAATCTAAAAAACACGATAACGGGCATTACACTAATTTTATTGAATAATCATGAATCAGTGGGACTACTACGCCGTTTAGAATTAACTTATTCTAGGGGTTAAAGATGTAAACAGAACAATTTTGTTTATCAATTTTCATTCTAAAATTGTGTTGTTTACATAAGATAAAAATAATCGCCATAGTAGGCCCGCAAATGGGTAAATAGTCTGCTATTTTCGAAATCATGAATTTTTTACAAATTTTTCATGTGACCATCTTCAGATTCTAAAGACTCGTGAGTCAAGGAAATGATTAATTCTGTCAAAAATTCAGCGGCATCCTTTGTTTATAAACTATTCGGAAACATCACTACAAGCAAATAAATGAAACATAAGCTACAATATAATAAAAGTTTGTAAACAACCCTCTACTAGTCTTCTACCTACAGAAGTTTCTTAGCTATACAGCAGGTAGTTATACCAACAAATCAGTCCTTATTTATAAACCTGTTTTAGTTCCTTTTGGTTCATTGTACGCTAAATTGTCTGGACTTAATCCGTCGAACATACATCTTAATTGTAGGCTAGATTGCTTGGACTAATTCTGTCCAATATACAGTAGAAGGCAGACGAGGATATTCTGTAAGGAATGTGCCGGCTCTTCTTATACTTCGGAATTTTTCCCAATGAAAGTCGTCTTATATGTTGAATGCCGATCATCGAATGTTGTTTTGGTGTCTTTCATTTTTCCCCTGTAAATAATTATTATTACAGTATGTTGTATCCTACAATATAGATGGAGCACTGTGCGGAACGGAGGAAAATCGGAAAAACTGAGGAAAAAGGAAACGAAAATGATGCGTGTTTTCCATTTTTAACTTAAACGACATATATAAATAAGTACCTTCAGCCTGTACATATTTGTTTGATTTAGCAACATTAATAAACATTATTTAAATGTGAATGATATGAAATTAACAAAAATTTAGGACACTTTATTAGCTGGCTTTTCCACTTGTCAATTTTTCTTCAATAATTGATGAGATTTTTTCTCTACTCTATGTCAAAAACAAAAATCGCATCAATAATTGATGCACAAATGACGGAATATTGACAAGTGGAATAGCCGGCTTAACAAAATACCTACTTGGCATAAAATTGATCTGCAAGCATTACACTCTCCGCCACTGGTATAATTTATGTTTGTTTATTTCCTTTTTTCCGAGCTTCCCACTTCACCACAGTTATTGGAGTACCGCTTAGGCGCTTATTCCACCTACGTCAATAATCAATAGTAAATGTGGTATTGACGTGGTAGCAGACATTAAAGACAGTCTAAAAATGTCTGCTACCACGTCAATACCACATTTACTATTGACTATTGACGTATGTAGAATAAGTCCTTATATGAAAATGAAGTACAACGTCATTTTAATTACCTTTCATCTGTAAGGGCCACTCTTGCTGTGCCGTTTTCCCTCAGAGGTTCCTTATCTTCACTGAAATTAAGAAGAAAATAATTTTAAGTATAACAAAAAGGCCTATACTAACTTAGTTATGCATATTGAATGCAGGAGCTGCCACATGACGAAAGCATAAAAAAATCAAATGCGATTGTGCCGGTAGAAACTGCAGGCTTATTATTTAAAAAAATGCAAACTATTCATATTCATGAGAAAAGGTTTTCGTCTGCAGGTGTATCTTGTGTAAATTAAGCCACAATATTGACAAAAGCACTTACATACCATACCGTATATTAAAAGCTATCAAACGTGCAGTGCTCTGTTGAACCTTGCTCTGCCAACGACCCCATCGGTTTTCTGACATTAATGGTATTGTTTCTGAATGAATTTTTAGCCGTTGGAAAACCAATGAAATGCTTAAATTCAGACATTATAACACGGTATTGCATGTAGAGTACATTAGGGGTCTTCACAGTATTGGCGTTATCGAGTTACCCCTAGTTAAGTGTGCTATATAAAACTAAGTTAACACACGTGGAACCCGATAACCAAGCTAACCAGCGTGCTATCCTAAACTCACTTCTGAGTTGGTTAACTATAACATATAGCTAGCGCTGCGATCGATAGTGGTTTCCGGTTTGACCGCCGTCATCTTTGTTTATGTTGATTGATTTGAAAACGGGTTTATAATTTTACATTTAATTGTATTTATATTGTCCGAAGCCGGAAATTCTTTAAAGAATAGAGTTCTGCCACGAACATCCTGACTAATACTACGCTGTTTACTCTGTTAAATATTTTCGATACAGTATGATAACTCACTACCCCAGTACACTGAGGTTCGCTCACGATTGTGTGTTAACTTGGATAGCACATCTAACTGGATAACTCGATAACACCAACACTGTGAAGACCCCTATTAAGTGCATATATGCTATTTAGACGCATCTTAGAAATTGCGATTGCGACAGCTGATGGCTAATTCATTTTTTTATCCTTGAAACTAAGATCTAGGCGTACCAAACAACTTGAATAAACTCATGGAAGCTTTTTTTTTAATTAAGCCTTTCCATGTCTTTTTTATCTAGAATTTTTCTTGAGTTTGAGTCCACCACTATCTATTTCCACTGGTTGGAACAACATTGAGTCTTTGAAGACCGTCTGTATAAAAAATAAAACAGCTCAATTTTGGGTAATTCCTAGCACAGCGCAGGAGCGAAGCCATGCAAACTTGTACGGGCACAGATCGCTTACAACACGAGGTCGGCGTCGGGAGGAGGCAGGACTTCCACCCCGGGGGGCCCACTTGCGTAGCTTGGCGTCTTCTGGCTGCAGTACGGCAACGGGAACCGCCATCCATACAGGCTGCCAACCAAGAGAATACCCAAAATACACTTAAAACTACAGTGTACAGCATTTGCGCCCGTTTAAAAGTTACCACTGTCATCTCTCCAGAGTGATGCAAAGGTGAACATCTAAGCGAGTGAGAGTATAAGCACGATTTTGGTGTAAGGGTTGGCAAGTTCGAGAATAATTTTTCATTTCTCGCTTTCTCTACACCAAGCGAAGATATAACCTGTATCCAAGGTGTACATTACAGTTGGGTGACATGGCGAACCTCAAACCTCGATCTTCAGTTTGTTAGTCTAGTTTGGTGCCGCCAACTATACTATTCCAGCCCACTTATACCTGTATACACATTTTGGCACGAGATTGTTGCGTTTTCTTTGAATTGCAGACGGCAGTGATAAGTTGCCTGCCAATAGGAAAGCGTTTCAGGTGAATGCTAAGTGCTATAATTATGTATGTGCTAAACTATGATGTACGTGCCGTGCCGTAAGTGTAGCAAAAAACGGGTCTAGTGTGCTAATAAGAAAAGAGTGCGCCCAATTACTTGCCGATAAATTAGGCTCCAAAAAAATTGTAGACAGATAAAAAATTACAGCAAGCACTAAATAAGTACCTTTTTAAATAAGAGTTAAAAAATGTCACCAGGTGAGTCGGACGCATTTAAAGTTAAAGAAAATTGCTGCTGAGTTGCCTACCTTGCGATCTTGTTGTCATCTTTGGGATTTCTTCGTCCGCAAATGAGGTACATAATACCTGCGTTGTTCAGCGCAAAACAGCTGACGTCGACGAGTATCAGGATAATCAGGAGACTGGCGACCACTATGGCGATGATCGCCATGGACGACAGCGCGAACTTGCTGCTGCTGGCGGCTACTAGAAGGTCGTTTGCCTCGCCTACAAATATAGTTTAAATAAGATTAGGCAATGAAATACTGCAGCGACTTTAATTTCGGGGACAATTGTACTTTGCACTGAGAGTAAGTTTACAACTGAGTAACGAAGGCGAAATGAATACAGAGCATCTACCCGAGTGCACAGCTCTGGTAGAAGACGGGGAAAACCAAGCGGACGACATCTTCCGGAAGACTACAAGTCAGCGCGTCACCAAGTGGCTAACCTGGCAAGGCTAGTAAGTAGTTTATAAGAAGACCATGTCATAGGTAAGTACTAAGCAGGCATGGAAACCACCGCGCACATACTTTATTGTCTGTATTGTTGTAAATTCCTAATTCACTAAAAATAGGTTATGCAAATTCAATTTACAGAAAGACTGCGGTGGATTACAGGACCATAAGTTGAGGTTTCTGTCCAACTTATCGGTTACCCAAGACCTGGTTTTGTTATAAATAACCTTCACTACAAAGTAAAACCGTTGAAGAGATTTAGATAAAACTAGTGAAAAAGGTGAGCATGAGTACATAAATTTAGGTAATTAAACCATTTAATAATGCAGGAGATGCTATTTACTAGCATAAAATAGAAATAATTATTAAAGCAACCGGCTGTGACACGAGTTGTATTGGTCAAACAGGCCGCGATTTAAGAAATTGGATTAACGAACATCGAAAGGACGATAGCATTACGGTTCATTGCGGATTCTCTGCAAGCTTACCTACATAGTAATAGCAATATATAGCTGTATTTTTTGACAAATTGAAAATTTTGTCCAGTGATAATCAAGGGAAAACGTTTGATAGGCTAGAAGACATAGTTGTCAGCAAGCATCACATCACCAATCAGACCGTGACTGAGAAAACTGTTACAGTATTTACAAATTATTCGACTCTGATGGGTGATTGGATGGATGGACATGCCTTGTCTGATGGATATTGCGTAAACTTAGGACGGTTCTCACCACCGTTGGTAAAGCTATAGAAAGTGGAATACGACGAAATTGTTTTCCGCAGCATGGCGGTTTCCTAATTCGGATTCCACTTCCCATTCCACTTCCTGCGAACTTGGGAGCGACCCTTAGTTAGTCCTGTAGTACAGCCGTAAACGTAAAAGCTTTGTGTTAGGTGATAAGCAGTAAAGCGGGTTATTTAAGCTAAACATCAGTATTCACAACCAGCAGTATATATTACAAGGTTTCAGTGGTTCAATGGCGAATATAAGAGGGGGGGGGCACCCACAAACTGGGGAAATTAAGTATTGTTAGTTGTTGTAACGCACAATTTGCAGATCTAATCGATGTTCAGGTCAACAGTGAGCGGTAAGCGGTTTGGTTGATAGAATTTAACGTCGCCTTGGGTCGGGGGCCACGGCAAGAAGTTGATAGCTTGATATCTTACCCCCCCCCCCCAACAAAAAAAATATTTGTATGTACGCATGTTAAAGTGTGCTAAGCCCTTCTTCGAAGTCATATTTTAATTAATTGGATTACACTTAGCTAATTTTGACATGATTTGTTTAGATTGTAAGTGCGCAGCGTTAATTATTTAGTTACTAAACGAAACTAGAGGAGGTTACCTCTTCAACCAAAGTTAATTTGATGTCAGTGTTATATATACCATATAATACTACAATGTATTTAGTTTCTGTAGATAAGTATACAATAATAATTTCAACTGAGTATGCCCAAACCTATGACTTGTTGGCCCATAGCCTGAAGAGCCCTATCTTAGACAAATTGGAACAAAAGTGAATTATGGCATCATATGCCTATTATCCGAAATTGAAATTGAATATGAAATTGAAATCTGCCCTATAGTGCCACAATATTAGGGCAAAAAGAACTGTGCAGTAAGTGTTTGGCCAAGAGGTGTTGGTCAAAGATGACCAAATTTAAAGATTGGCCCTAACTACAGTTTTACACAGGAGAGATAGACAGTTGCTTCCCGTCAAAAATTTATTTTTCAATTTCTGGAGCCACTCACCACGTCTCAACGTAGCAGGGGGCTCCAGGATTCAAAAAATATTTTTGGATCGAATGTCCGATCTCTGCTGCTTAGACCTGAAGGTCTAACATTACCTTATTTTTATAGAGAAAAATAATAACACCTAATACATGTTATGAGCCTATTTTATATAAGTTGCGACGTGTTCCAATGAATTAAACACTAAATGTTGTGTATTCAACGAAAAAGGTTTTTATAGAAAACAAAGAAAGATTAGTAAAATGGTAGAAAATATTTAAAAGAAATTTGGTAATAAGTCACCCATGTTCCTGTGCCGATCCCAAAGTTTGCAAAACTATGACGACTTTTGTATATTTAATTTATTCACTAGCCTGGATAAATTTTGAATTACCATTAATAAGATAAAGAATGGAATTCTAAGGTCATTTAAATTAATTTTTAACATAAACTTTCCATTTTATTAAACACTTAAAATTTTTAAATGCTTAGTAGGGTGTCGGTTAAGACCATCAATTAGCCTAGTCATGTTATGAACATAAAAGTTAAAAAAAAAAATGCAAGGGCTACACAATTTTGTTAACTCAGTCAATGAAATGACTATAAAATATTCTTATAGAATGGAAAAATATAATAAGTTCGTATTAGAAAATGATTAGTAGAAGTATAAGAGGATGCGTAATATAGAAATTTGACACACCAAAATCTGAATGTTTTTATTTAATTTTTATTTTTTATTAAATTTGCTAAGGAAGTTATAACAGATTAAGTCTGTGCAAGTCGTAGAAGACTATTTTATACATTATATTTTAAGGTATTTTTAATTTTAGGCACAGCAGATAGTTCATGAAAGTTACTGGGAACTAAAATTTCCCCCAGATAAGTTCACGGAAAACCTATAACACAAACAATTGTCGATACCGGGTACCCTATAATATGATGTATGAAACAGTCTTCTAGAACTTGAGTAAACCTAATTTTTAATAACTTGCTAAGCAAATAAATAAGTATCGGATTTTGTGGTGCCTATTTTTAACGCACTACATTCTCTTGCCTACGAAGTAAATAACAACTATTTTCGACCATCTTCGCTACTAAGAATAAGTAGACACCTCGATAAAGTACACATGAAGGTCTAGGCATGAATCGAGGTTTAACAAACACTTCGCTAGGTACCTATCTACTTGCAATGCAAACCTTATTGAGAAAACGACGTAGATTTTAGACACCATTAGTAAAAAAGCATAAAATGTTGTGCCGTTGTATTAAAACATTTTGTTAAAAGCCACTCTATTGAATGTGGTTTCAAAAAATCAACAATGAATATTCCTAGACATCAACAAATGGTCCAATTTTTAAATCATATGCATTTAAAAAAGACTGTCGGTGAAAATTAGTCTCGTCTTTTTAACAAAAATTGGTCTAAGTAGCGAATATCATGACTAAACTAAAATATGACGCTACATGATGTTATGTATGTTATGCAATCATGGATCAACTTAATGATTAAATAAAAGTGATGATTAAAGAAGTTAAACAAAACCATTCAGCACCCAAACAAGCCACTAAAATAAGAAACAATAAATAACAAAGCATAGAAAAGCTAATGAGCGACACAAACGTAAGCGCGCGAAGGAATCAACAAAAGAGCGAAACCAAAGCCATATACCACATTCCAAGTGAACACTACTGTAGTATTTTGAATATATTTACCGATTAGCATAAATTCTGGCACGGTCGCTGATTGGCTTATGAAGAGGTTAATTAATCCAATGAGCCAGAAAGCTGTTTTCCGTAACAGGTGGGGGGGTCTAAAAGAAAGCCTGTAGGGGGAAAGCTGGGGGGGCGAATGTAGAGAAAGTAGTGTATTAGCCGAGAAACAGAAGAATTCAGGCCAATAGGGCTTGGTCCATTTGAAAGTAAACTTGCAAATGTTTCGTCAACGGCTGCAGTCGACATATTCAGTGGTACTGTGGACTTAGGTAGTATTTTGGAGACTCCTGGCGAGTTTGGAACTGAGATATTTAGCAGTAGCTACCGAGCCAGCGTGATACACATAATACCTTCCAAACTTAGGTATAGTGTCACTGAAGATGTCAAATCCAGATATGTTAAACGAAGTGTTTGTGTGTTTGCTATGAGATTGACCATGGCCCGTTAACTCGGTTTCTTTTGTTCCTGGTGTTTATTTTTATTAAAGTTCGGCTCAGGAGTTGGGATAACTTTGTTAATGATCTCAAACACTGATGTCTACTTAGTCCTATCTGCATTTAGCTTTTTCCGTTTGGATTAGAAAATATTGTATTGCCACCCTTTATACTGTTCAGCGTTCATGTTTGTTCAAATCAATTTTAATTATGAGCTGATTACTGACACCTGTATGATTACTAGAAGAATAAATCAAATTTCCAAATAAGGGCCCGTTTGAAGCAGGCGGTTGCGGGAGCGGGTCCGTTGTTAAATGAACATAGGAGAAGCTTGCCACCCCTTGTTTACATAAGGCAAAGTTTTTTCTTACAAGTATTGGGAAACGTATCTTAAAACGAGACGACGTTCTATGTAAATTAACAAACTGCAAGTTTTCTTATGGTTATTTTACACCAGAATCGCTCCCGCAACCACCTGCTATAAAACAGCCCTTAAGGGAGAGAATTCAAATTTCAGTCAATCCGGAATCGTCTTGCACTTTTGACGAAGAAAAAACAAATTCTCGTTCCACAGCATCTTCATTTAAGATTTTAAAGCAGCCAGAAGAAAAATTCTCAAAAAGTGCAAGCTTTCTCAAAAAACAGTGTCTGATTTATAACTATTCTATTAAATCTGTTTAATGCACTGAAGTAACAATTTTACAGATGAGAATTCCAGGATTTTTTTATGAATTTTTAATTTGACCACTTCCTCACGCGCCCTTGGGCTTGGGGATGCCCTGATTATGGAAAAAATCAGAAAAATAAGGAATGAATTTATTTTATGAGTTTATTTTATATCTTTGTAGCTCTGGAACAGGGAATTAATTATTTTCGCCGAAAATACATGGCCATTTCTTATTTACGAAATATATTTCATTCCCTTTTATTCTCTTTGCCTCGAACCAATGCGGATTATACGGTTTTTTCTAAGTTTAGTTGTGCAATGTTCGATAGGCACCTAATAATATAGCCTATAACAAAAATACCTACTTGAACAAGCAAATAAAATTTGAAATATTGCAGTATTTTCCAAATTGCGTGAATTATCAATGAATTGGCCACTACGTGAGTGAGTGAGTTATTGGACACGCTGCGTTCTAGTGCTTGTGTTTGGCAAAATCATCACTTATTATCTACTATGCGAGCAAAACCTCTCGCTAAACTAAACCGGGTTACAAAATACATAATAAGAAATTGTGAAATTTCTTAACTAAATTTTTAACTCCGCCTACATTGCTTGCTGCAGCTTTACAGGGGTGTCCCGATCTTGTACCGTACCTTTCTGTTTTCTGTCTTAATTTTAAAGCTACCAAGAATAGCTGTAATGGAAATCAGTTTGTTTAAAGTCCGCTAAATGGCAGCTTTCCACTCCTGGATATGATTCGCTAAACGTGGCATTGGCAATTGACAGTTAATATAGCGAGTTCTTAAGCGCACTGATTTCGAACGCTGTAATTTTTTTATTTCAATGAGATTAACTATTTTTAGGTTGCTAATTGCCTCCTTTATATTAGGCAATAAGTTTACTAAATATAACAAGAAATATCCTAAAACATAAACTTTAATTTTTGAAAACTCCATAACACATGAATCTGACCATTCGTACCTCATCACTTTCTGGGGCCACATAATATAGAACGATATAATATCTCATAAATTTTACAACAATTCATTATTTTTTGGTGATTTGTACACTATTTCATTAATGAAAAAAAATACTGTAAGAAGATTACTAAAAAGCGGTCAAATCAATTAGACAACATAGACTTCTTATAAAAAGGAATAAAGGCATGCTTTTCGGCTCAAAATCAAAAGAATCACTCGCACAATATTCAAGATTTGCTGATTAAGCAGATCATTAACTACAAAGAGCACCAGACTTTGGAGAAAAAAAAATGGCAGTACACTCGTCCCTTGTTGCACAATTGCACAATTTAGAACTAAATTAATCGGAAATTAGCTGACTAACTACAATACAAATACAACTCAACATTTCAAATTAAAATTACAGATAGAATGCATAAGACCTGAGGTATTGTAAATTCTACGCTAACTAAAGGCTACCATTATGCTGTGTAGTGTTAAAGGCAAGATAATTATGGCCTTTGGTTACATATTGTAATTCAAAGCTTGGGCAGTAGTCCTATGTTTTTTTTATCAACTTTTCACAATATGCTGATGTAAATTGTTAAGACGACGCATAGAAAATTCCCACCCCAGGATTAGACCAAATTCCTTCAGTTTTTTTTTTAAGTTTAATTTACGACGCAAGTTATTTTAATTTTTAATTTTCAAGATTGAGTCCATTCAAGTTATAGACGACTAACAGATATTCACAGTTTTGTACGTGTACTTTCTCTTTCTCGCCTGCAGACATAGCGATAGCACCAATGGAAAATGATATTTTGTTGTGCTAATTTTCTAAATTCCACATCCTCGCAAGTGAATGAGACCAGATGAAGGGCAGCAGGAACCAAACCAAGGAAAAAGCCCAAAAAGCAAAAGGAGTTGGTTGAATGATTTTGGTATGAAAAATGAAAATCTTTTGAATGATAAACCCCCAAAATAAACCATGTGTATTAAAATGATGTAAGCGATGAAAGCGATGGAGGCTGTATATTCACTTCAAAATTGTAAAAGATGAGCAGTATATTTCTAAAGCTCAGATGGGAAATTTAATTTAAATTATCTGAAGATTCTTTCTTAGATGATTTCTTTTTCACGCGGGCCTACCCAAGCTTTGCATTCTTATTAAATACCTATAAAACCAAAGAAAAAAATAGTTGACAACCCGTTGAAACATTAAAAATAAAGATATAATTATAAAACATTTTGTTGTATCACTCTCTTCGACTTAAAAGCCGTCATAGTCTGCATATTGTAAATTAAAAATAATTATTTCTGATTTCCAGAACAATACAAAATACGTCTTTTACGTACCGTACACACATTAATGTGTGAAAAATTGCACATATAATAGATTGCAACTGAATGAAAATCGGTGAAATCGATCTGCAATGATAATTGAGATGAAGTCTGATGCCTATATTATTTATAGTACAAAAATAATGCCCAAATAATAAAAATAAAACAATAAAAAAATTAAAATTCTAGATATTTAGTCAGAAATTCAATTCAATTAAGGAACAGATTCCAAAATATTTTGTGAACAAGTAATGTTCGTGTATCTTTGAACAAAATTAATTAATTTCTTATTCCACAGTCGCGAAGATATGCCAGATGAAAAATTTATAACTCATGCAAGCTTTCGCACGAAATATACATTTTCTTGCTATTATGATTATTTCATTATTATCTCATACTATTCTCACTTCAGAAAGCCCCTATATAGTGCATTAAACCAATTTTATAGAATAGTAAGAAACATAGACAGCTTTCAGTTGTATATTTTATGAATCGGACCACTTTCATAACTTTGCGGTTGTGGAATGAGAAATAGATTAATTTCGTCAAATATATACGACCATTTCTTATTTAAAAAATATTATGGAATCTCTCACTTAAGTTAATTTTGATGTTTGAAAGCAAAATATGGTCAACAACACATCTGTCTACCACGAATGACTTTCATAATGACTTTCCGAACATAAAATGTTAAAACACTAGCTATTTCTAAACCAAGTGCGTGACAGTTATCTTATTTAACAACCGCGTCGCAGCATATAATGACTGTGTTTACAAACCAAATATTTGATCTTTGACTGAACAATATAATTTATTCTAACTCTTCTGACAAGACTATTTATCGCATTTATCAAAGAATTCATATCCAGGTAAATTATAGAACTGAAATTGCAATAAATAAATAATAATAAATGATAATGTAAGAAAAATTAATCAGGTAAACTGTATCAGACTTCATATCAATGCATTTTATGTAAAACACATAATAAATTCTTGTTTTCCTAATTCCACTATTAATTGATGACATTTTGTATTATAAGTACTATTATCCGGAAACATTCTTACAAAGTTGGGGGCCTGTAAATATGGGGTGACACAGCCAGGTGTGGTAAAGTGAGGGTTTAGGAGTTATCGAAGAAGTAGAAGGAGGGAACCGAGTGAGAGGAGTAAGGACAGAAAGCTGAATCTCGTAGTCGTAGCGGCCCCTGTCGTGAACAAGTCATCTGCAAAGTACACACAATTGTCACCATCCTAACTCCCAACTAATTACATAATGGCAGTAGTGAGGATTTGGAGGTTCTGAGTCACTCAACTTCTTTTTTTTTTTTTTTATAAAAAGATTAATCGCATACAAACAATTTAATGAATGTATCCGATTGACCTCTTCAGTCGCCTTTGTAGGTTATTACCCGTGATGAGTACGACACGTCTCCAATTGCATGGCGTGTAAAGACTCGCACAAGTGCAAGCACGTTACCACCTGGCCATCGAAGTCGAAGTCGAACTAACATACAAGAAGGTTGAATATAGCGGTTCTGGGGCTCTAAACTAATATGCCATATATATTATTGTAGTGGTTGAAATTAGGGTTTCTGCATCACTAAGTTTCGTGTCAAGAGGGAAGCACTCTTTAAGGTGAAGATTTTTACGGTGAATAAATATTCTGGGCATATGTGCAAACATATGGTGTTGTTAATGTAGAGTTGTTTTCTGCGGAGTTGATTTCTTTGGGAGTTCGTTCACTTTGATTATTGTATTGTTTTCTTCTACAGTGTGAACATTAAAGCTGTTGATCTTAACGGAAATTATTCGGCTTGATTATTGTGAAGTAGTTTTCTGCGGTGTTGTTCTTTTATGAAGTTTTTCGTGGAGATTCTTACCAAGCAGTGACTGAAGATGGCGACTACCCCTACTTTTCGGAGCAACGTTGGTCCACCGTATAGACACACAGGTCAACCAACGGGGCTGTTTCGGCAGATGACAATGGAAATTGCCAAGAAACGAAAATTTAGCCATTCTGAATCAGCTTATGAAACAGTACATTCCAGGTTCATGGAGCGAGAAGAAAAATAAGAAGCAAAGAGGGAGTAGCAAATAGGTGTAATTTTTGCAAAAAATATAATAATGTAATAATATAATTAAGCTGAAAAACTTCCGTTAAGAAGAACGCCGTAACAATCAACACCGTAGAAAACGACTCCGAAATAGGCCTAAACAACACCACAAATGTATACAAATATTATCCCCCTTAAAGACAGCGACCCGACTTTAGTGGTTTGGTTTCATGATGCCTTCCTCCATGAGGGTTAATTAAAAATATATTTACAATTATATAGTTATGATTGTGTGGCTATAGGAGTAATAGGACCCCTTAAATGAGTAGCTGTATGACGCATTATTTGGAAAAGAATTATTTAAAAATCAAGTCTAATTTTGCGGTATTGCAGAAAACATGGGTACTTACTATCTCAATAACGTAAGTTGGGCTTAATAAGGCAAGGGCATAATTTGAAAGATCTAACAATATGCCTGGCCTATTAATAATTTCATAGGCTTACTGAATCTTAAGGCCCAGTAGACCAATTAAATCGTGAGATCTTGTAATTTTTAAAGACTACTAAGTTGTAAAACCTCCCTAAAAACATACAACAGCAAACACTACCTCTTTTAAATTGGCCTATGATGGGCTCATAAAAGTACTCGCGTAAATCTTATCCGTAAAATATAAGATGCCAGATCACGGTACACTACCATAAAATACAATGTTGACATTTGAAATTGAGAACACCTACCGTACAAGGACGTCAAAATGTCACAAAGTAACTACATATTTCATGGTCAACCATGACAAGACCATCTTATATTTCCTGCTGCCAAGCTAGGTTGCCTCAAATCTGACCTCCCAATTTCTAGCATAGGATTATTTTACGTCATGCAATCGCGATAGGTTACTACAAGAAACACACAACCCAGGCATGAAAGTAATGGTAACGTCCGTCAACTTACCTTTTGCGGTGCGGTAAAGGGCGACACTTGGAGAGGAAGTCCCCACCTGATTTGTCGCGGTGAGCTCTATTCGGTACAATGTATCAGGTGCTAGGCGCTGCAGGACGTAGGACAGACCGTGGACCTGACTTACTTGAAGATCGATAGTTATACACCCAGAGCCAGCATGATAGTTGGGGTCGAGGTTCTGTGCCTGAAAATAATTAATAATGGGGTCAGGGTATCTGTTTCCTGCTGCTATTTCTGGCATTGACGTTGCCTCGTCAGAAATAGGCTACGGCTTCTACTTCTTCCCTCTAAGTGGGTCCGATGGACCTCCAACCGCGATTTTAAAGACGCTCCTGCAATAGTTCTTAATCTGGCTTCTATTCCTCTTCCTACATCTTCTCCTTCATGGACCCTCTACGACTACGGCTCTACCTCCTTTAGAAACCACTTCTGTACGCACACATGATTATTGTAAACTCTCTTGACATGAAGTCGCTGAGCCATAGCCATTAAAGTCCGATTCTCGCTTTTCTGTTTGTCATTGGCTCCTCAGCCCCAAAACTCTTTCTAACTACGGTACTCCATTCCTGGCCGTATGCAATCCTCTAAAACTGGGTGTAATAATATTCAATATGTACGGCACTATACGAGGATTAATTGACTTACAATGCAATACCGAATCCTGTAACTAACTAAAGGCTCTCCACCACTCTCTTCAGGCAGTTTCCACCGAACTTCAATCTCGTTCGGCAGCTTGGACTCGACCACGCCCGCCTTGGCCTCTTCAGTTCGCAGAACGGGCGGACTGGGCGGCGAACGGCGGAACGTGCGCAGTCTCGTCGCACCACTCCACGCACCGACCCCTACCGGGTTTCGAGCCGCGAACCGGAATGTGTAATCGGTATCAGGTAGTAAGTCTTCTACCCAATATTGACTTCCTGGAAACGAATTCGATTTTGAATTTAATGAGAAATTTGAAACTTTTGGAGATTGGTTGCTAGTTTAATTGAAGTGGAAGAATACTATACTTTGAATTTATGTTGCGGGATTAAATCACAGTCGAGAGCGGGCAGCTGACTAGCATGACTACAAGGTTCAAATCTGTACGAATTGAATGAATCAATTTGCGGGAGCAGGGGACACAACAAGCTCCAAATACCTAATTGGCGCCATTTCCAACTGTCAAAACCGAGGTTATAAATTTAATGTACACTCTAAAATATATTGCTAATTCTCTGCTGAACCTCTGTCTTGATGATTTGCCCATATTTTTACCTATCCGTTTGAAGATCCCACAATCAATGCATACAAAGAAAACTGCTTTCATTAATTAAGAGATGCAATACTTCATTTGATGGTAGGCCTAATTAATTAGAGTTAATGTTATTAAAGAAATTGACGTTAATGAAACATTACTTTAATTACAATATTTTTGGATATGGTAGTAGGTAAACATACCAACTGGCCATGTCTTTTCTGGAGCATTTAGCCACCCATTCGCATCACCCTTTATGTATTGCACGGAGATAGACGTGAGGTTTAGCATGCCCGTGTCATGCGGTTCGTGTATGATGAACTTGACAGATGTTGCTGCAAAAGAGCAAATTAAGGTTTTCGTTAATACAATTACAGTTACAATACAATTAAAGATAAGAGTAACAAAAATAAAATTAAAATCCGATATATTGTAAGCAGTAAAGAATAAGCAGCCGACGCGACGCAGAAAAGAAGGGCTAAATATTTAAAGATTTGACGTCCACAATTGGAGGAAGAAACTCTGAAATATTTGATTAAAGGAAGACACATTCTTGATTGATAAATAGGAGCGTAGGGCGCTTGATCTTGAGAAATATCTTAAAGAAATAACTATGTCCGTAACCTTTCACCCCGAAATGTTATAAATTACGGGATGAAACATATGGTACCGTATTGATGTGTAGGAACGTTGAGCGCGAGGTACTTACTAAATAGAATTCCTAAAAAATTGGAACACATAAAGATTAGGTACGATTACTTAACAATCTTATACCAAAGACAGTTATTTTTCGTAGTGTTTTAAAAACTGTCAGCCTAATAACAGTCTAGAGAGACAATCATACGAACCTGTTGTTTTTTGCTGCGTCACTTGTGAAACAATGCCCGGCGCTGAAGCTTCTCTCAACCAAATAACGTATTCGGACTTTCCCAATGTGTTCTGAGCTAAGCATTTGTATGGGCCGTAATAGTGCTGTTCTCTCGGAGTGACCTGAAAACGAAATTGTTTATGGACTGCTATGTGATTTCCTTTTTACTTAGACAGGGGAAATACTACAATGTATTGAATAAAGCATTGCCTTTATCCGATAAAGTAAGCTCACAGACCTGTTCGGTTACTTCGGTTAGATAGTTGTGTAGCTGTGCTAACCTGTCTAGCAATAGCCTACGAATCATGTCAGTTAGAGCATAAGTAGAGGATTTGGATATTGCTGGTTTGGTTGTGGCTTGTGGTTCAGCTGTGAACACGACGCCCTGGTTAGGCGTAGATCGTGGGTTCAAATCCCGTTAAGTCAAAATTTTTCTATATCCTCTATTGTATGGGAAATATACAGGTGTATATATCTGATGTATTGACACATTATACATTTACACCCAACATTCATATCCATAGATCTTCTATTCGGACGTTGTAGCCTATCACCTGCACGTAGACTGTATTCAAAAGTCCATGGATATGCTGACGTGATGACACCGAAAATGTTTTGAAAAAACATAAGAAACTGAGAATAGGTTAATATTGATTACTGGTCTCAAAAACAGAAGACTCCAATTTTCTGCCCTGAACGACAACATAAGATGAAAAGAATGTATACATCACTAACTATGCGTACATTACAGGGCCTACTTTCGGTTTGACTTACTATGAGGACACTCTGCGGGCCTTCTCCGATTTGTCTGAGATTCCGATCGTTAAATATCTCAATTTCATTTCGCTTCCAACGAATGGTCGCATTCGGGATGGACTCTGCGATGCAACTGAGATTGACAGGCCGGCCTTCCCAGCTCCAGACAGTTTGAGGCCCACCAGAGTCGACGAATGTTGGTGCGAATTGGACGGTGATGTGGCCTGTTTTAAACAATTCTCCTGCCTGAAACACAACCAATTTTTAATAGTAAATTCAAACATACTGGAGAGAAAGTAATAACTTTAAATTTAAGGAGTGTAGTGAGTGGAAGAAAGACTGAGAGTAAAATCGAGAAAAGATTGATGGACCAAGCGAAAAACGACATGGGTGCTGGTTCCGTAAGGCTTGGTATGGCCCGGGCCATACCAATATTCAGATTGGTACGGCTGCGCCATACCAATAATTTTAGGAAGAACCACCTCATATTTTAGTGTATTATGGTAAATAAATTCACTATTTTACATTACACTTATTTAGAACAAACCTTATAATTTAGCCTATTATGAAAATTAAAAATTAAAGGAAATGAAATCGTCAAATCGATTATTTAAATCGAAATTGGCGGGAGCGTGTTTCGGTTATTTAAATCAAATAGAAATTTTTAAAACATTTTTTCTACTATCGCTTTAGGCGGCAATTCCATCGGCGAATTTACTTCATTTGTGATTAGATAATATTTGTTTGTTTTGTAACAGCAAAGGCTTTCACGGCCGGAGTCAAACGAAGAATCAGTAGAATCCGGGCTGATGGATGAAAGCGAACTTCCAACGTTTCGTCAACATCTGCGGTCAACATCTTCAGTGGAACTGCGTAGACTTCTAAGATTGCATCTTGGAGGCTCAGCAGCCACTGTTCCACTGAAGATGTCGACCGCAGATGTTGACGAAACGTTTGGAACTCGCTTTCATTTCGACCACGGCCCATCAGCCCGGATTCTACTGATTCTTCATTTGTTCGTTTTGTTTTAAGGAGACTATTATGTAGATACTTAACTTATCTATAATAAATTAAGTTATAATATGGTAGAGACTTATTCCTTTTTAAAAAGAATGTACTGGAAGACAAGATAGAGAACAAACCTATAGGATAAAGGAGATGATAACAATAGGCATAGTAAATACCTACTCATTGTGAAAAATTACTTTGTAAAGTTTTAAGTTAAATAATAAAAAACACACACAACCGGTTTCGGCTCATGCCATCGACAAGTGTAAGAAAACAGCAAAAACCAAACGGTATGCAAGATAACACTTAAACTTGTTGGTGCTACCATTTTTAAATGTTTAATTATTGCTTTCCAATTTATCCGGATTTACACGTTTTGGGGTCCCAACACCCAAAAAAGTAGTGGTGTAAAAGGAACGAGAATTTCAGGACTCGCATCGAATCCGCATCATCCGCATGAGAACCCGTATCTTTCGTATCGTTCCTTTCGTTCCTTTGAGTACTGACGCTAAACCCACCACACTCGCATACCGGACTCAGGCCTGCGCGATTGTTTAAACCGCATCGTTCCATTCGTTCGTATTTCGGTCCAGGGTACCTACTACTGGAATCGTTACTCGTTACCGTATTTGATTCGCTTTGGATTCGTTGACTACCTAATGCTGTACTGCAGTAGTCTATTTGGCACCAGACTTGTCTAGTAAAGCATGATGATTGTAATGACTGTAATAATTATGTTAATTACGGTAGCCTGCCCTTATCATACCTACTGTAGCCAGCAAGGCTGTAGCCAGGATTTTTTTTCGGGGGGGGGGGGGGGGGGTTAGAAATTTCATTGGGTATTACATAGTGGTTTTTATTTTTCCTCTCAAAATCCGATTCTATCTAGTGTAGGAAATGATGCCCCAGAGGTTGGCGACACTGAGAAGGCGGTGCGTCAGTTGTTGAGAGATGGCGGATGGTGTGGGAACGTTTAGTTGCCCACAATAAAATGTGTTTCTGTATTTTGTATTAATAAATCTTTAACTCAAATTAATGTGTATTTACTCCTATAAATTCAGAAGTGGGATTCGTGTTAAGTTAACTTTGTGAACTCGGCTTTAAATAAGTGAAAGTGATTGTTATTGAATTATAAATGAAGAAAATATGTTATGGACAGCGGTATGCACTGCAGTCGCAGGCGCGGTCGAGTACACTTGGCTCACTAGAGTTGTGTGATGAGTGGTAGGTGAGACGATAATTGAGGCCGACGATAACTGAGGCTAGTGTACGCAACTTGATAAAAACTGTAAGAAGACGTTCGTGACCATTGTGTTTGCTTTAGCTACTTCCTCTTTGCTAAGTGCGGCTGGTGAAATGACCTCGTGTGAGTAGTCTAAATTTTAATGTATTGAAATAAAGACGATGCATAAAGACGAAGTATAAAGACGAAGTATAAAGACGAAGTATAAAGACGAAGTATAAAGACGAAGTATAAAGACGAAGTATAAAGACGAAGTATAAAGACGAAATATAAAGACGAAGTATAAAGACGAAGTATAAAGACGAAATATAAAGACGAAGTATAAAGACGAAGTATAAAGACGAAGTATAAAGACGATGCATAAAGACGAAGTATAAAGACGAAGTATAAAGACGAAGTATAAACACGAAGTATAAACACTGTAATCGGCAAACAACAGCTACGACGTTGAAAGGATCAGTGGTGAGGGGCCTAAAATGACAACTACAACTGCTGAGTACATGAAGGAGTGGTGCCCGGGGTCGGGACCAGGCAGGACGGCCGATTGTAGGAAATGATGCCCCAGAGGTTGGCGACACTGAGAAGGCGGTGCGTCAGTTGTTGAGAGATGGCGGATGGTGTGGGAACGTTTAGTTGCCCACAATAAAATGTGTTTCTGTATTTTGTATTAATAAATCTTTAACTCAAATTAATGTGTATTTACTCCTATACTAGTATGAAGCCATTTCATTTCGGGGGGGGGGGGGTTGAACCCCTCCCCCTTGGCTACGGCCATGGTAGCCAGTACGGTAGGTTACAACCTAAATGGCGGTTGGGGGATATATTATGGAATACCATCATCCCTCTAGACTTTTAAAGCTAACAAATTTTTAAGCATAACACAAATGAGACTGTAATTTAACAAAATTGGCTAATACAGTACGTATAATATATGCTATCATCAATTTATTTGAGTTACGGTACCGTATTTATTTTTTAACAAATTTTTTAAATAAAGGTTTTTTGTAGCTCATATAGCCTACCTACACGTAGCTCCATGCAGGCCAACAATATTATAATATTATTACAGAAACAACGATTATGTTATTTAGGTATGTATATGTACCTACAACGACGCAATACATTCCCCCATAAGTGTCCAATGGTCACTGCGGCCGGCAACGTATGCCAATACGGTTTCCGGAGAAACTGCTGACTAAATTTAAAAAAAAAAAATTCCATGGGTTTAAAATATGCACATGCTTAGGCGGGGTTTCCACATATGTCAATCTTCACTGAGAAATATGAAATTGAAGGTTTAGCAGACATTAAAGACATACTAAAAATTCTGCTACCACGTCAAAACCATATTTCTCATTGACGATTGACGTATATGGAAACCCCACCTTAGGAAAAGTCATGAAAAGCCAAACCGATAAGTGAATCGTAGATCATGTAACAGAGTTTTGAAAATCAAAAAAGAGGCCATTGGACACTGCGGCCCGCTCAGTGATAATTTTGACATTTTAAAATATGAAAAATGAATTTCTGGACCCAAAAAGCATACAAATCCCATTCCAAAACATTATTAAAGCCAATATGGTAGTGTCAAATCAGAAAAGAAAAGTTCAAAACTAAAACTTTTTTTCTAAGAATCATGATTTTGTCAGTTACTCGTAGATGGCTTTTGATTGGTTTGGTTGTCTGCCAGACTGCCTGCCTTGCGAGTGTCATTCAATGTGAATATTGAGTGTATGCACACGTCTACACGATGATATATTCACAACAGCAAGACTGCGATGCGGCACTAAGCGCATGCGCATGACACATTGCATTAGAGAGATCAGAGATGCGACGGTTTCAGATTCGCATTTGACGCATTTGGCTATGCGAGTAACGAGGAACGAAAGGAACGAAGGAACGATAGCATTTTCTCAGTACCGACTCGACTCGATACCCGTATCGTTACTTTCGTTCCTTCGATGTCGGTCCAGTATCGAGTCGACATCTCTACAAAAGTGTTTTTTTACGAAATGTCTGCCTGTCGGTCTGTCTGTTCATCGATTTGCGGGCAAACTACTCAGTGTATTTGAGTGAAATTTGGCATGTAGGTTCACAAAAATCATACCTCGGGACCTTTTTTTTATTTTGGGCTAACTCAATTTGGGGGAGTTTTATTCTCAAAAAACTCCAAAAAAAACGTCTAGAAAAATTATTTCTCAAAAACGGCTCCAACGATTTCTTTTAAATTCACATATATTCTAGTCGTTCTTAATGTTGATAAAATGCGGGGGGTCGCTTACCCCTTGATAGTCTGCTTCTGGGGGTAAAAAAATAAAAATAACTTAATTTTAATGAAAAATGACTAAAAAATAATATTTCTGCGAAACTTTTCTATCGATGATTTCTACCTTCAGGCATGTTTTAGGTGTTAAGTTGAGTAACGAAACCGGACAGTTTGCTTTCCCAAAAACCTATTTGCTTTTGCACAAAAAAATTCTTTTTGAAAAAATGATAGAAACTTCACGCTGAAATGCATTGCCTGCCCTGCCATTATTACTGTGTTGAAATGTGTTTTAAATATATAAATATACAAGCAGAGCTTGGGACCGCTTCGCGGCCCCGCCCCCCTTGCGCCTGCCGCGGGCGGCAGCTCGCCCCTGCGGGGCCTCGCATTAACGTGGTTCCATTTGGCATTACGCAGCTCGCCCCTTCGGGGCTCGCATGACTTATGTGAATGACCCCAAACCCAAACGAAGCAGTTAACAACTTCGAAAATTGGTTAATTTATACTGCTTCTAATGAGACATTAACAAATCATTTTGGTGGAAGAGGTCAGGCTGTGGAATCCTGTTACTCTATGCTTGTAATTTCAAAGGTACACTTTAGACCTGTTTTCCGCCAAAACGCTGATGGCTATGGCTTACCAAATCACTTGAGCCCGAACGAAGAGGCGGATAGTTAAACTGAATATATCTCTGGAAAGAGTAGGACAGGTGGAAGAGAACTAAAGTAGTTTAAAGTTTTCAAAATGATATCAAGACCTCCGAAAACGCGGCCGAAAAAGCCTATTTTCGCTGAAAATCGAAAAATTTGGGCGCACCCCGTCACGTTTCCACCTCCCAAAGCCGAACCTCTTGCTTGATCACGACAAATTTGGCATGACCTAAAAGAAGAAGAGCGGACAAAGACACTGATATAATTTAAATTAACATAGGCCATCTACATCTGCCCAAAATATTGCTTTAAACCCGCCCATGCAATTGAAATGGGATTGCTGGAAATTAATTTTTTCGCCTGATTTTTTAACAATTTTGTGTTCCACTCGTGTTTAAGGGGTGAAGGGGTGATTTTGAAATTATGTATTTATACTCGTTTTAAAGCTTAATTCATACTGCTTCTAATGAGACATTAAAAATTAATTTCGGTTGAAATTTTTTTACTCTATGGATGTATTTGGAAATGTACCCTTTAAACCGGTATTTCGTCAAAACAGGGACTGCTTACCAACTCACCTGAGCCCAAACGAAGAGGCGTAAAAAGGTAAAAATAAAAGTTAATAATTTAATTCAAAGTCTCTGCAGGTTCATGTCTCATTATTGCGTAGTAATTATGGTTCGCGAATTGATTAGGCCACGCCCCCGCGACGCGACGCCATGACTCCTTTATCAATAAGCGCACACCCCAACTTCTTCGCCTGCCGAAGCCTAACCTCTCATCGCTCAACAATAAATTGAACATGGGTTAAAAGAGGAAGAATAGACGAAGACATAGTTATAAATTAAATTAAGATAGGCCTTCTACATCTGCCCAAAAAATTGTTTAACACCCGCCCATGCAATTATAAATAGAAATGCTGGAAATGAATTTTTTCGCCTGATTTTCTAACAATTTTGTGTTCCACTCGTGTTTAAGGGGTGAAGGGGTGGTATTGAAATTATGTATGTGTACTCGTTTTAAAGCTTATTTCATACTGCTTCTAATGAGACATTAAAAAATAATTTCGGTTGAAAACAGCTGGCTGTGGAATTTTTTTACTCTATGGATGTATTTGGAAATGTACCCTTTAAACCGGTATTTCGTCAAAACAGGGACTGCTTACCAACTCACCTGAGCCCAAACGAAGAGGCGTATAGTAAACCTGAATACATGTCTGAAAAGACTAAGAAAGGTGGAAAAGGACTAAAGAAGTTTCAAGTTTTCGAATTGATATTAACACCCCCAAAAACGCGGTCGAAAAAGGCCTATTTTCGCTGAAAATCGGAAAATTTGGGCGCACCCCCTCACGTTTCCACCCCCCAAAGTCGAACCACTTGCCCAATCACATCATGTATAGCATGGCCTGAAAGAGGAAGAATGGACGAAGACAGTGATGTATTTTAAGTTAAGGTAGGCCCAAATGTCAGGCTAAAACATTGCGTTGAACCCTCCAATGCTTTCTTATGGGATTTTTCGAACCGATTATCGCTCCTGTACCTGATCAGGTTCAATTTTTAAGGTTCGGCCCTACACGAAAACCATGTCCCGATTTTTCTCTAAATTTTGAGTGTATCCGCAAGTTTCTGGTGCCAGTGGGTCCCGAGTTATGGCGAGTCAAAAAAGTGTCCACATACATACATACATACATACATACATACATACTCACGCGGGAAAGTGGTTTGATTTTTATAAAGATAGATTGAGGCTACCTCACCTCCAGTGACGTCAGGTGGACACCCCCCCCCCCCCGAGATATCCGAAATTTAACCATAGGAAAATTATTTACCATGAAATTATTCATTTTCTCTCCCTACTATTACTATTATACGAGTATAAATGCGTAGTATACCTAATTATAACTAATTTATTGCGATATTTATTTTTCACTGACCTCATTTTTTGCAACGCAGACATAAAGACCATCATCTTTCCGTTCTACTCGCTTAATCACCAAGTCTGTAATGATCTCTCGATTTTCCGGGTTTTCCGTTCTCTCGACGCTTATTCGATTGTCATATGGGTAGACCCCTTCACTGAGCACAACGTCAGTCCCGTATTTCCTGCAAATAGCAAAAGAGAAATAACTATACCGTGGCTTACGTAATTCTAATGCTAATCGCAAACCATCTTTTGACACCTTCACCTCTAAGATAAACAGAAAATGGGAATTTGGCTTCATAATCCAACACTGCAGCAGAAATACCTAGCCCAGTAGTCATGATTTTCGCTACATTATTGGCCCAATATGTCGACTGGATCAGAATATCCGGCTACTTACTTGAAGGACACAGTTGGATAAGGCCGCCCCCGAGAGACGCATCTCAGTCTGGCTTCGCCACCAGTGTTGACTGTTATATTCATCAGCTGCGTCACTTTGGGCCTGACTAAAACAGTGACTTGGAAACCCTTTTCAGCCTTGGCAGCGGGGTTGCGGGCTACGCAGCGATATTCACCAGAGTCCTGTTCCTCGACCGGGTTGATTGTCAGCAGACCTGTCGCCGGATTGACGCTGAACCTGAGATAGAATACAAAGTCGTTGTAATGGATGAAAGTGATTGTGAAAGGAACTACATTGGCCATTTAACCATATCTTCTGGATCTCCCTTTGCAAAAGGCAGCAAATTTTCCATCAGCGTCTTTCCAAAGCCAAATAAGTTATAATTTAATAAAACATTTCGCATGCCTACGCCATGTGCTAGATGAATCGACTATTTAAGAAAGCCATCTATTCACCAATGTTACAAATCTTTATTTTATTCATGAGGTTGTGCTTTTATCGGGTATTCTATACAATAAATTTTCCCAAAATATCTTTCGACAGCAGTGATTAATAGTTAGTTCTGTCCACTTCCTTGCCCTTCCCGGTAAATGTGTTGAGAAAAATACATCATTTATTTGTGTTGCATTCGAACTCAGTCAACTTTCGGCTTAGAAGAATAAGCAGTGAGGAAAATATGGGTTACAATAATGGGAATACTATCGTATGCGAGTTTAGATGGATTGTTTATTTGGAAATGGAAATAATAGCTATAATTATTAATAATTTGCTTAATTAAAAGGTTACCTGGATGATTTTGACAAGTCCTCCCTAGTCTTATCCCGGATCCACATGAAAGCGGGTGCAGGTTTCCCGCTAGCATTACACAAAATAGATGCCGCTGTCCCCTCCACAAGCTCAAAAGTCTTGTTCATTTCCCCAAAAGTTGGTGTTGTATGGACCTGAAAATTTGTAGATTCGGTTTAGAAATGGGACGCTGTTTTGATATTATCTAATTAATTTAATTTTCCGTGTCTCAGCGATTCAAAGTTTTAACTTAACAACCAATATTTGGCCACGTCAACGGCAGCCTGGTTGCCCTGCCAGAGGCAGTTTGATGTACTGAACTATTGTGAATCCCCAACCGCATTCACTATCAGGTGGTACTCTAGCACTCAGCAGGTTGAACATACATATCAACCTACTCTGCTTGCCTCTTCAGATTCTAAGAACAGCCGAATAAACCTAACCATGCCTCTGCAGATTCAAGGAGCCGCATTTGTTACATGTATTCATGTCTTTTATGGATCTCTCAAGATCACCATTAGGGAGAGTGTCCTCAGGCCTAATATCTTCCATCTCCATCTCTACTTTCATACACAGAATTGTTCTGACTAAACTATCCAGACTTACTTCCACAAGAATGTTCCTCGTCGCAATTTCTCCAGTTTGGACGACAATAGCTCGACAGGTATATGTACCATCGTCGCTGGCTTCGACATTGGGTATCCAGAGTCCGTCAGTCTGTACAACATAACGCTGATTTGCGTCCAAAGGTTTTCCATTTTTACTCCAGTCCACATACGGCGACGGATTGGCCGATACTTTACATCGGATCTTGTAGTTATGTTCCATTACTGGGTTCTGAACTGTAGGTGCGTCTTCCCATTTGATTGGAACTAAAAATTTAGTTGTGCAAAATTAAGTAATCATGCACTTACTCAAGGCTGTGCTCAGGGGGTGGTCCAAGGGGTCAGGAGCCCCTCCGACATAAAAGGGTTTTACACTGGATAGAATGGACTTTCATGAATAAAATACTTTTAAAAAATTTTTGGACCCAAACAAAAACCTGGGCACGGCCTTGCAATGGCTGGTAATTGTGTACACTGTACGTATTGTGGCCATATCGTATGATTTTCACACTTCAATGCTCGAGAATTTCAAGAACTGTGAGCATTTCATGATGTGGGGAACTTAATTTTACCTGATCATTCCTGATCATTAAATCGCCAACATTTCACGATTTTGTCATCTACATTTGGTCGGATCGTATAAGTAGGGTATCCCATATCGTAGCTTTAGTTACCAAGTATCGACTCAAGACGATGGGGGCTTGGAAGGCTGAGCTACCAGTCAGATGCCGTGATGTAGGGAACATGCCCCAAGATAAGATTTCAGCCAAGACATCCCCAGAAGACTGTTTATGATAAGATTACCGGAAAGACATGAATGGAATGACAATAAGCCGAGGTTTTTATCGTCGGATACAATATAGTCTATTTCACGGATGGGTCCCTAATGGGAGGCAAGGCAGGGGCAGGTGTGTTTTGCGAGTATCCTCCCGTTTTAGTTTCCATTCCATTGGGAAGGTATGATTCTCATTAGATGCGCACTTGAACTGTGTGACACGCTACAGGACTGCACGAAGGTGGCCGTATGCTCGGATAGTCAGGCAGCCATCCTGGCTTTTAGCTGTCCGACAGTGGCGTCTGGCTTGGTCGCTGAATGTAGATGAGCTGGACTGGAACTGGACCAACGGCGCCTATCTGTGGAGATTCTGTGGGTTCCAGGGCACGCTGGAATCGAGGGCAACGAGCGAGTTATGAGCTAGCTAGAAAAGGCTCAACGGATAGCCCTATAGGGCCCGAACCAATTCTCCCTTTAGGATTGGCAGTTTTTAAGAGAACTCTCGTCAACAGCCTTTATAGAGAGCTTGAAACGGTATGGCGGTTAACTTTCGAATTGCGGGTTTCGAAGTTGTTCATCTACCCTCAGAGAGGATGGGGGTTACATAAACTGACTGTCGGTAGAGGGACGGCTCGAAAGACCGCAGCCCTGGTCACTGGTCATGGTTTATTCAGAGCCCACATGACCTAATGGGGTCATGGAGGTCCTACCGTCTGCCGACAATGCAATGAGTCGGAGGAAACCGCGGAACACGTGGTTGGCCACTGTCCAGCCCTGTGGCGGGCGGGGTTGGACTGTTTTGGGGCTGCCTATATCGACCAGGTCGATCTGATTGACATGCCGTTGAAAGACATGGTTGTCTTTGCAAACAAGGTTATGCCGCTGTGTTTCGACAATTATTAATTGGCAATATATATATCATAATATGAATGATTGGGGTACACTGATGTGATCCTAGTGATTATGCTGTTCAAACGGTCCCCAGACCTATGTCAGCTTAACACTTTCAATAATAATCCCATGTCGTGGCCATATCGTAGATTTTCTCACTTCATGTAATGCTGGGGAATTTCATGAAGCATTTCATGAAGTATTCACACATAAACAAAACACTTGCAGCGTCTCCACCGCTAAAAAACGCAACTGTTGGAATAATTAAAAAACCTCAATTCCTTGATTGGGGGCTTGTTTAATCCTAAACTCCATAACACCAACTGCCAACCGATGCGTGTTGTTAAATCACAAACACCCGTTATAGGCCAATTTGAGCCCTATACTCTGATAAAACCTGAAAGAACCATCAACTTCCCCGTGTGTTTGTACTATACCTGATAGAGAAAACTACAACGGGCTTATATAGAGAAAGTAAGCTAAGTAGAAAAAATTAAAAACTATGTAATACTTATTGGTTTCCAATTTATACGTAGTATAAGGAAAGCTTTGTGATGGTCGAAATGTTAGATTCCGAGATTTCAACGGATTTACACGTTTTGAGGTACCAGGAACCCAAAAAAGTGGTTTTTACGAAATGTCTGTCTGTCTGTCTGTTCGTCGATTTCCGGGCAAACTACTCGGTCGATTTTGATGAAATTCGGCATGTAGGCTCACAAAAATCAGGACCATCAAAAAATCAGGACCATTTATTATTATTATTATTATTTTCAAGAAACTCATAAAAAACGTCTAAAAAAATTATTTCTCGAAAACGGCTCCAACGATTTCTTTTAAATTCACATATATTGTAGTCGCTATTAATGTTGACAAAATCCGGAGGGTCGCTTGCCCCTTGATAGTTTGCTTCTGGGGGTAAAAAAAAAGAAATAACTAAATTTTAATGAAAAATTACTAAAAAATAATTTTTCTGTGAAACCTTTCCATCAATGATTTCTACCTTCAGGCATGTTTTAGGTGTTAAACTGAGTAACGAAACCGGACAGATTGCTTTCCCAAAAAACTATTTGGTTTTGTGCAAAAAATTTTTTTTTGAAAAAAATGATTGAAAATTCACGGTCAAATGCATTGCGTGCCCTGCCATTATTGCTGTGTGGTAATTTGTTGGTCTGACCCATCTAGAATTTACCTCACCTCCAGTGACGTCAGGTGGACACCCCCCCCCCCCCCCGAGATGCCCGAAATTTAACTATAGGAAAATTATTTACCATGAAATTACTCATTTTCTCTAGCTACTACTTGATAAATTGGAAAGCATGTTCGAGTAAACTCGGACCGGTTCTTTTATTACTCCTTCATAATGCATAAAAAAATGACCTGAAAAAATCTAAAAAAGACTCACAAAAGATGAAAGGAAACCAAAGCATTTTTAAATAAAGCGACATTGCTCTTACATGAGCCCCTACTTTTAATTATCTCTTTAGCTGGTGGTAGGCTTAATCAGTGCCTCGAGGGGTAAAAGGTCTATTTCTCAGTGAAAAATTAAAATTCCCTTCAAGTTTCTTTACTTTCTACTTAAAATCTTTTAAGCAAAGCGTCAAAAGAAACAAGCTGCTGTGTTTATGTAGTCTATTAAATTAGGCTCAAGACGTGAGAAAAACGAAAAATATTATGAAGTGACACTAAAAACTTCTTTTTCTCTAATATTCAGCATTTAATGCCTTCCGCAAAAAACAGTCTTTTCTGTGCAGGGCATTCTTTTGTCCTGGGCTTGGGAACTGGCCCCGAAGGCGGAGGAACTCAATGAACAGTCAACGGCATAACGATGCAGAAAAGAACGGGACACAACAGCATTACAATTTCCTAGTATAGTCATCATGACTACTGATGCCATAGACCCATAGTGATCGCTAATTTTCGAGAGAAGAGGCATTTGAAGAAGAAGAACCGCGTTTTGGTTGGTAGAATCTTGGCAACGGTTTGCAAATGCTCGTGAGAAAAATAAACTAAGAAATGTGGCCATTCATCAAATAATCATCAATAATCATGCTACAATTATGTGATTGCATTGGTAAAACTTGGAAAACTGCAGAGCTTTTTGTTGGAAACATAAACTTGCAGGAATCTACAGTACGTGCTATTTGAGCGCTCTCTGTCCACCCCATTTCTGCTATGTCCAGCGGTCTGAAAGACCGCGTACTTCAGACCGCATCCATCCTAAACCTGTCCTAAATCACTTGCTAGTTGCTAGTGTAATGGGAGTTGGCGATCGTGTCAGAAGGTTGTCATAATGGCTTAGCAGTGTTAATAAGGCACATCCGAACCGTAGCGATCCCAAATTAGTTCAGCTATCTGAGCAATGTAAAGAGTAACGTGAAGAAGATTAATTTTCAACAGGATCCTAGAGCTTCTATTAAGGGAAAAGGGTTTTGCAGTAGTAGTAGTTGTTGGGGGCACAAGACCACGAGGGAAGTCCACAAACGCACTTCAAAATTCTGCTTAAAATTAACAAATCAACCCGTTAGTACAGTTGCAGCAATTTTTTTAAAAAAAAGTTTCACTCTAAATAAGGAGTTGGAATTTTCATTACTGTACTGTACTACAGTACCAGCGAGAGTAATAAGAGAAATATAAATATGAGGAGCTTGGTTACAAACGTGGCCAACTCCATTTTTTTACAAAATGGGGTTTTGATCCGACCTTGCAGAAAATTTCAATGTCCACCTGCACGTTGTAAAATAAAGTGACAAAAGCAGCCAGATTGCGCACAGAAGCGCTGAGAAGTCTAGGGTTACCTAATAACTTAATGCAATTTTCAACAGAAAATCTACTCTCCTGAAAAATTCCACAACTTGGAGTTGGCCATGTTTGTAAATAGCCTCGTCATATAATACTTACATATACTTTCCAGTGTTACATTTCTCATAAGTCTAACATTGTTGGCGTACGTGCCGCTGCAGATGTACGTCCCGGCGTCTTGTTCATCGAATTGGTCTATAATTAAAGCTAGGGCAGAACCCAAGTGCTCCAATGTCAGCCTCCCATAGAATGGACTGCAAAAACGGAGAAAATAATTTTTAATGTTATGTAGACAATACTATTGTAGAAGAGAGGCAGCTGCTACCTCATATAAAAAAGGTATTTATTAAGACACGAAAATCTGGTACACACCATCATTGAGGGCACAATGGAAGGAACCAATAGAATAGGAAGGGATTCATGCATCAACTGAAGGAGGACGCAGGACCTCGGAAGTACCAAGAACTGAATATATAACTGGATAGCGCAGGACCGAGACAGCTGGAAGTTGATATATATTGCTGTCAACCAATCGTTGAGATTGTCACCTCAGAAGAATAGCTACTGAGGCCTCATAGCCTATACGTAGTGCCTCTGAAGACGTCGACCTTAGATGTTGACGAAACGTTTGAAAGTACGTTTTCATATTCGGATTATATTCAATATACGACCTTATTTTATGATACAGAGCTTTTAATAAGTACTTGAAAATTAATAATTCTATACTTCATAGATCCAATTCAGCAGTAGCGCCCTTAACACGTTATGTGGAGTAGACAACTTATAGAAACTCATCGTTAAAAATTAACTTAGTAAAGGTTTACGTAATAAATTAAAAAATATACACAACCGGTTTCGGCTCACGTCATAGTCAAGTGCAATTGAAAAACATGGCGTGAGCCGAAACCGGTTGTGTATATTTTTTAATTTATTACGTAAAACTTTAAGTTAATTTTTAGCAATGAGTGACAGCATGTTTTACAAAGTTACTAAGGAGACTATTATGTTTATAACTTATAGAAAAATAAATGTAGAATTTAGATAAAAAATGGATGGGCACATTATCAAGAGTCATTTGTAGGTCTCGTTTGTAAAGCACAACTGTAAATGAAGAAGCTTTCCAAATAATAGAAGGCGCTACTAGTAACACGCGAAACCCCCATTCAACCTACAAACAAATCGACAGCGGCCTCTATGATGAGCTTATCGAAGTATAACGAACAACATTGAAGATTACAAGGCAAACGCGCAACGCTGACATCACCAATCAAATAGTAATCAAACAAACTACAGTATACCATCTGCGGTTACATGTTTTTGGTCTTTGACAAATTTACCATTTCAAAGCATTCCTGTTTATCCGTCAGTCAGAACTCGGAAGATACGAGTCTCTTTTCAAAGATTTACTGCGCATGTGCAGAGACCTGACAAATACAGAATTAAATAAATTGGAAAGCAAATGCTTCCCTTATACTACGTATAAATAGGAAAGCAAGAAATCCAGTATTAGAACCGGTAAAAGTATGAGACCTACCCTGCCCCCCCCCTTGTATACGCCACTGTCTGCTACATAGCATAACTATAATCATAACAATGCAGCCAGCTGGAAATCGAAACAGGTTCAGATTGATTCAATGGTGCATGCCTGTACATGGTTAAGACTCTGTTAGGCCTGGCGAATGAGGGCAGATTCTGTCGAGACTCATTGCAGCAAATGGGTAGATGCACACAAGATTCTACTGGAGCAGATTTTTTCTGCTTGTCTATGTGCACTAAGTCACGATTTGGTACTCTATAAAAATTGTATGCCTTCTATTGTAGTTTCTGTTCACATGCCCTTAGTCCGTGGAGTAACGGACGAAGGAAATAAAAAAATACATCTGTTACAATGTCAATGATAAAGATAAGAATGTTCAGTGTCACTTGTAGCCAATATGGGTTGAGAGCGTACTAGTTTGCCAGAGGCCAAAATTCACACAACAGTACCAATAAGTAAAGTCCTCGGCAGGGTAAAGTTCAACAGGCCAGTGAAGTAGGCTTACATCCACAAAAATTGCCCCCCCCCCCCCAATAATTTAGAAAAGCACTTACTGGTTTTTACTGATTTCTATGCCCCGCGGATCTTTCCACATGAGATTCGTGACGAGGTTCTCCTTCTGGACGTTTGGAATGCATGAGAGAAGGACACTTCCTCCGACAGGACGGCTGATCACGGGCTGATCTGGGTTGATTGTAAGCTCATTGTCGGCCAAAACTGATGTTGCAACTGAAACAAACAAATATTGCTGTTAAAATATCATCAACGTAGAAACTAGATTTGGTGGACTCAAGATTATGGTCGATTCGCGTATTCCGCGGGCACTTAAAGCTGTGAATGCACCTGGTAAATAGAAGACAAGACGCTTTTCCCTATATTTAATGAAATTTTCTGAAGATTCATCCTGAACTCAAAGAACTCACCTGTACCTGTCTTCTAAGAGAAACTGGGAAAAACCTTGGGTTTGCTGAAAGCCTCTTACTCTATGTTCAAGCAAATGTGTCTTTTTTATACTAAGTTAACATAGACGTTATTGTGCATTTCATAGTCAGTCATAATTTGAAAAAGGATGTTTCTCTCACTATATACAATTATACTCTTTCACGCACCTGCAGGAGTGTAGTGAGGATAAGCGACATTATGAGTTTACACCACTAGAAGGAGATTCTAAATAAGGAAGAGTGAAAGAAAATTGTCTTAATTTTGGGCAAAATTTGGGCATTTCGGCTTACTTTTACAATTTTAACCCATAATAAATCGTAAAATTTTATATAATTTTACAAATTTAATAACTGAAAAAAACTAACAGACCAACACACCTTACAATAGTTGTGTAAAGCACCTGAACTTTTTTAAACTTTTTTAATTTCATATACAGCACAAAATTTAATACTTCGCAGTTCTTATTTAATTGACGAAGCAAGTTATAACAGATTTGGCTTATTTAAGTTGTACAAGACTACTTCATGCATCATATAATGGCCAATGGGGTATTATTGACTTTTGGTATTGTGGTTTTATCATGGTACCTATCTATTTTATGTGAAATTTTAGCCGTCAACAATTTATATGAAAAAACCAACCAAAAATTTAAATTCCCCATTTTATGATGCATTCAGTAGCCTTCTACAACTTATATCAGCCAAATCTTTAATAACTTGCTTAGTCTATTAAATAAAAATTAAGTTATTAAATTTCGGACTGTCAATTTCCTACTCCAATTACACACTTTTTTAATAGAATAATTTTTTTTTTCGGTTCAATTTGAAAACTTAGAGACCTACGGTAGACAAAAACGTCCGCTAGCTCTTAAATTGGAGCGAACAAAATTGCAAGATACTAGGCACTAAAACCCGACACATCCCCACTTGCAGAAACGATAAATAAACACGCTCCAGGACAGCATTTAGAAGTTAGATTACGATCAAAACTAATGCTACACCCAAGGTTTTTGCTTTGAAAGACTTCTATCAATTTCCTTAAAGAAACCCTTTAATCTAATACGACACAAAACACAAAGGAGCAAAACTGACGTGAAGCGAATCGCATAAACAAAGAGATAAACAAACAGTGAACAAAGGGGTTTAAGATGAGACGTGTCTGTAAGTAGAAACATTGACAAATAACAAACCAAGTATGCCAGCGAAAAGAGAAAATTAAACGAATGGCGTTGAACAATGCAGTTATTCCCAGGAGGTACTGCTCCCGCCTCTGCAGACCGACTTGAACTTCAAAAACCATTTCTTCTTCCTCCCTTCGAGGGGGGAGAAGGGGGGGGGGGGTTGAACAGGGGGAAGGGGGAGTCATGCGAAAACATCATCAGCCGCAAGGTTTGTTTATAAATAACAGCATTACGTGTTAGTTCTAGACAATGCTGACTACTTGTTTCTAGCACAAGACAAAATCTATTAATACGTGAAAAATAATTGATCCTAGAACCACTATCAATCTATCAATGAAATGACGTATCTTAGAAGAAATTTTCCTCTACATTTTTATAGACCTACGTAGTTTGTGGGACGTTGGCCGCAGTTGTCGAAGAAGAGAAGACATTGCAAATCCCACGTCTTCTAAAACGGCCACATATTTATAATAAAACAATTGTAAACACTAATAATAAGAACCGGTCCGAGTTTACTCGAACATGCTTTCCAATTTATCAATTAGTAGTTAGAAAATTAGTAATTTCGTGGTAAATAATTTTCCTATGGCTAAATTTTCTATATCTGGAAGGAGGGGGGGTTGTCTACCTGACGTCACTGGAGGTGAGGTAAATTCTAGATAGGTCAGACCAACACATTACCATACAGTAATAATGGCAGGGTAGGCAATGCATTTGACTGTGAATTTTCTATCATTTTTTCAAAAAAAAATTTCACCAAAACCAAAATGTTTTTTGCGAAAGCAATTACTCAATTTAACACCTAAAACATGACTGAAGGTCAATCAGCGATCGAAAGGTTTAGCAGATAAATTATTTTTTAGTCATTTTTCATGAAAATTGAGTTATTTTAATTTTTTTACCCCCAGAAGCAAACTAACAAGGGGCAAGACCCCCGCATTTTTGTTTTTTGAAAATAAAACCCCCCCAAATTGAGTTAGCCCAAAATAAAAAAAAATGGTCCCGAGGTATGATTTTTGTGAACCTAAATGCCGAATTTCATCAAAATCGACAGAGTAGTTTGCCTGGAAATGACGAACAGACAGACATACAGACAGACAGACATTTCGTGAAAATCACTTTTTTGGGTTCCTGGGACCTCAAAACGTGTAAATCCGTTGAAATCTCGAAATCGAAAATTTCGACCATCACAAAGCTTTCCTTATACTACGTATAAATTGGAAAGCAATAATGGCTTTTTCTCATTCTATTACTAAGCCAACCTAGCAGGTTTAGGGCTATAGAGCCCTCTCTTAACTCCACTACGAAGGCCTGGGACCGCCTGCTTTGCATACCCTCCGATGCATAGCCCGAAAATGTAGGAAGTGTGGGACTCCCAACAAACTTTCGAGTACAAGTCCGTACCACCTACTCTACTTGTCCTGACTAGATTTATTTAATCGAGAGCCCCTCTCCTCCCAAAACAATAAAATCCAGCATACGCTCCTGATCAAGGTACATATGCAGTCGAAACGTCTCAAAATTATATAAATTTAAACAATGCAGCAATGCCTCTGAGGACCAACCCCCTTCGCAGACCATCACGAAGTTCAAAACCGATTCTTTCTTCACCCCCGACTCTAAATTGGGAGAAAAGGGGAGGGGGAAGTCATGCGAAAATTCCCATTTCTACCCCCGGTATCAGCAATGGGGTGGATCATCCATGGGAGGGGGTGTCAGCGGCTATCAAAGTCAGATATATCAGCGATAAGGCTACGGATGAGATGGTCCCGGAGAAATATTGCCATTTTCAGTAGAGGGCATCGATCACTTACAGAAATTGGATTGTTGAGCAGTGCTAGCCCCGGTAAGACGGGTGTCATTTTCAAAAATATCTTCTTCTTCCTTAACTCTTCTTTGACTTTTGGGGTGGCCACAATGGTGCAGTTGGTCGAAAACTGGATATTGAGCCAGAAGTGACATCCGGGTTCACCCAATCCTAACCGTCAACCACCTTTTTCATCTATATTCTATAGTCACAATATATCGATTGGTTTGCAGCAAATCTTTCTATATTTTTCTCCATTTCTCTCCGTTTTGGACCGTCCCTTGAGTTCCAAGTTCGTTCCGCATCTCATGCCTTGCTGAAGTCTTCGTACGCCTTCCTTGGCGTTGGTGCCTTCAATGGCGTCTTCTATTTGGGTGTAAGGAAGTCCTTCATGGCAGATCAGGAGCCCCATCCATTGGATCTCCTTAAGGTATATATTGCAAATTAGAGACCTTCCTTCGTCTATTCTTTGGAACACTTCTTTGTTTCTTATGTTGTCCCTGATATTCTCAGCATTCTTGTACCAAACCACAACTTAAAGGGTTGGTACCTATAGTATCTACCAAATCAAAATCTTATCTACCCCCCCCCCCCCGCAACTTAATTTACCTCCGTTCCCCAAGGGAGGGAAATAGGGAAAATATGGCTACTGCGCGGGTTGCTTACTAAAATATCAAAAATGGACCCCCGCGCCCCCCTGTTTGCATAGACATCAATAATATGTTTTTGTTGGAAAAAATCTAAATTTTCTAAGCCGTCCTAATCTATTGGCTGCAATATCTCATTCAGGTACTTTGTAAACAGGCTGCTTTTGGTTCAACCCCCTCCGATAAAATCTTGGCAACGACCTTGAGGGGAGGAAAAGATAAGGGAACCCGACTGAAGAAAGAAAGTTTTGGTTCCGTTTAATAATTAAAGAAAAATTAGTTCTAATAAAATTACCATTAGTATTCCATTTGCAGTGCATCTTTAAATAAATGGCGGCTGTACGTGAGAATCATAAAAAAAACTAATTTTTAACCCCCAGTTACATTTCCAATAAAAAATCATTACTTAAGGGGAGGGAAATTACGATACGTAATAGTATTATCAAAGCACCCTCGTGAAACTTTTTTACGTCCGTAACAAATTAAACCCTTAACTATTTTATGAACATCGTTCAACTCGACACCTCAGCCTTCCCTCTTAAAAAGGAACATAAAAAATCCCTTTTCGGCTTAACCGATAAAATGTAGATAGATTTTTTAAGTAAACCTGTTTGAACAAAAGTCTTAGCCTACTTAAAACTTAATTTGGGAGGTGCACTTTTTAAAATACTAACATCTTGGAAAATTCATACACAACAAAAGTATGCACTTTATGCAATAATTCAATTAATCTTGATTTTCTATATTTTTACTGTTCAAACTCGCGTCTTTTGCTTCTTCTTTAAATCCCTATTTTATCGTAGATTGACGGGCATCATGGCAATTTGGAACTTAGAGACTGCTGCTCTGAGAAGTCTTGCTAAACCACTGCCGCAGGTTTTTCAACCAGGATGTTGTTCTGCCGGGAGCCCTCTGTCCTTTTATCTTCCCTTGGATTATTACATGCAGAAGGCATTAGTTTTCATTCCTCATCACATGGCCAAAGTATATAAACGTCAGCAGCAACTCGGTTTCTGTATCCACTTACCTCAGCATTGAATATGCGCAGCATACCCACATCAGTAGTCATTAAATGCACTGATTCTGTTCTTCATACCCTCTGGCCTCCATACAACGTACAACGGTTGGGAACACATAATATTTCAAACTCACTATTATACTTATCCATGCCTTCCTTAATTAATAAGAGATTTGTGATATTAACGCAATAGGAAAATTTATATTGCAACAGATATTGTAATATATTACATAACCAAAATATAGTAAATATGTATCTTGTTCACATGTTCTCACGCAAACCTATACCAACGAGAAAAAAATTATATATTTTTCAAACATTAAAATATACTTTTAGGTACATAAAAAGCACCTCTTCACCATTCGTCTACATTGCCTCTTCATGGCGTATAAAAAAATAAGGGTGCTGGAGCGCTTTGAGGTGTGACGACCACGAAGGAGGGGGTGAGACGACAACCTCTCTGAAGCCGCTTTTTTGCATTCGCACATATCTCACGGGACCCACAAGTTCATTATGTCATTTTCACCAAAAACCGGCAGCTCTCGCCTAATTTGCATTTAGCGCGTCTACTTTTACATCTTGCTTGTTCTGCGGAGGGTTGTTTTACGTCGTATTAAAGTCAAATGTGGCTTTGCGGGGAAAAGTGTAAGTTAATGTTACACAAAGGCAATTTCTAGAGAAGAAAAGGTTAGTGACTGTCTAAAATTACAGTTTATCTCGTTTCGTGTTTGTTACTTGTAAGGGGATGCCTTATTTCCTTCTTATTGTGAGAAACAACACCTTTTTAGAACAACTTTGGAAGTTATATACCTTTCTGTCAGTATAAACAGACTGTCTAACTGCCGCTACAATACTGGAGGTCAGTCAAATCACTCGAGCCTAAAACTGATTCCAGAAAACTTCTCATATCTCATATGTTTTTTGTAGGTCGTAGACTGTCGGCAGGGCCAATGTGTCTCTGGGGATCACATTTCCTCCAACAAAGGTTTTCTAGAGGATGATGGGACCCACTCTAAGAACACACCTTATGACGAGCATGGCCGAGCCCAGGGGGGTGGTCCAAGAGGGCCGGACCCCCCCCCCCCCGAAATAAATTTTTGTATGTAAACCTGTATGGTTTGAAGAATTTATCCATTTATTCATTAATAAATTACATTTAAAAAAAATTTGACCCCCCCCCCCCCCGAAATCAAAACCTGGGCATTGACGAGTCATCCACTGCACACGCAATGAAGCAGCAAAAGTTTAGTCCGAGTTGAAGGTTAGAGGTTCTCATCATAAGCTAAATACAGTCAAAATAAAATGTTAAGATCGCCAGGGATTAAAATGTGCAGAACATGCGGCTGCACTGCGCCTGGCTTCTGTTGTCAGGCGTACTCGCTGGCTGCTGGATTGTTTTTCTTTTGCCGCCATTTCTTTTTTTGCATTCCTAGTCATACGTAAGTATACCTTGTGATGGTCGAAATTTTCTATTTCGAGATTTCAATGAATTTACACGTTTTGAGGGCCCAGGACCAGGAACAAAACTCACTAGGTCGTATCCCCTTGGATAGTTTAATTCAAGACGTAAAAAAATTAAAAAGTCTCAATTTCCATGGAAATGATTAAAAAAACATAATTTTTTTTGAGGAACCTATCCATCGATTCCTTCAAAATTCAGGTATGTTTTAGGTGCTACATCCAGTAACAAAACCGAACAGCGTTCTTTCCAAAGCAAGGTTTTGATTTCAAAGAAAAAACTGTTTTCAAAGATATTATGAATAATCCTCACCCCGATGCATTGTATACCGTTCACTAATAAGGAATAATTAAATTACACGTGATTTCGTGGTATTTCATTTTAATAAACAAACAAAAATCAAAACTTAGTGTTTTAGCAAAACTTGGTAGAACTTCTAATTCTAGTTATAGTAGTGACAACTAGTTTTGCTAAAGCACTAAGTTTTTATTTATATTTGTGTATTGAAATAAGGAATTCTCTCGTAAAAGGAACTTCTCTGCATGGCGTCCTCATATAGGTCCTTATAGCGGAAAGAAATGTGCAAGTTGATGTAAAACAAATCCAATGCTTTATTTACCTAAAATTTCAAGATACACTAGAAAGTAGAAAGTGAAGCTTTTTCATCTATGTGATTTCTCCAGCAGTGAAAGCAGCACATTAGTCGGTCCATTACCCCTGCGTGTCTGTGTGTAGCGTCGTTTGTATCTGCGTTCTTGAACACGTGGCGGGGGGGGGGGGGGAGTCTGTAAGCATTCTGAAACCCCCCCCCCTCAATCCTTAGAGCTTGAGGCAGATGATTGATGAAAGAGCTAAGCTTCATACATTTCCTAAAGTATTTTCTGACGAATTATAAGATAGCCATTGCGTAAGTACTCAGTATTCGCATTCTTACACCTAGCTTATTAGGTACGTACCAGGAGACCGAATTTTGCGCTCGGTTGGTATAGCTCTCTATAAATCTCGATTGGTTAATTAAGGTATCTTCACGATGTTTACATTTCCGTATATTTAGCATGCTGAAGCACATAAAAAATATCCATACTATGTTAAATAGGAAAGTCGTAAACAAAATGCTGCAGTGAGGGCTACCACAGTCCACACCCAACCGGTATCGACATAGTAAAAAACTACTTTAGCTACATAGAGTTATACAGCATATTCAATGGCAGTGGTTTTAAAAACAAATCCTTGTTGGCAATTCACATGAGATACCATTAAAACATCTGCAACCCGTCCAGCCACCATTTTCCTTAATCTTCCCTAAAAACCCCTTGACATCTTTCGTTGCCAACACAAAACGTCAAGACTCTCAGCATAAACAAAACATCTTCAGAGTCTTAGCTCTGAAAATACAATCCCGTAGAGTTGCAGCATAATTTTCTAAGGAAGAGGACGAACTTCAATGCAAATATCTTACATTATCAGAGTTGTGCAGCATCACAGATTTATGTTAATTCTCAAGATGAACAGATCAAGGATAGACGTGGAGACTCCATTAGGGAGATGCCAAGCTGATTGCTTTTTTTGCATCGCCGAGAAAAAGTGTAGAAAGATCGCTGATACTTGGGCAATAATTTGTGAAAAATTTCCAACGCATTGTGGATTGGCCTTTGTCAGTCTATTGTAACAGTTCTGTTCGGGTAATTACAATACAATACCATACAATACATTTATGTATTTATAAATACTTACATCCAACAAAGTTTAAGCTGCTTTAAATCAGTTAATCTTATTTTAATTTTAATTTTACCCCTAAAACGGACATAGTCCATGTTTTGTAGAGATTGTACCTATAAATACATAATTGAGGCAGTTCACATTCATTCATTCAATTTTATAGGGTGGTATATAAACTGTCGCAGCAAGCAGTGCGACGAATACTTTGTTGTGTAAGTTCCATTATTCTTAGTCTAAGAGAAAATAACTGACTTATCTAATTTACCTTCATCGCCTCATCAAACAATCAATAAAGCATCTGCTCATTTAAAAAAAGGTCTAAGATTTCAGACTTGGACCATTTTTCACCAACATCTATATTTTAAAATATTAATATAACGTTCTGAAAGGTTATTTCGCCGTATAAAAAAGATAAGGCAGTATATCTGATTTACCCTCGTAGCAGGACGTGGCTTTGCCTCGCATACACATGAACTCATTACGACCCCCCTCCCCCATATACGTGGGCCACGTGCAAGTATTCCATTCAATTCCTACGGGGGTGCTATTCCTGCGACAAATTCCTTCTCCCTCCAGTTGCATTTAGTTGCCTAAGGGTGCGTTTGAAATCCGCTCGATAGAACGTATGCTAGGTTTACTGATATTTACCCAATAGCATGTGTCTGTTTTTTCACTTTCAGCACCCTAGGGGGAGTAGGGGCAGACTCTTCCCCTTTAAGGAGAAGAGGCATTGGCTAACAGGGTGGACCTATACTGGATTCCGAACCACTTGGGGTGTAAAGTCACAGGATTAATTAAGAGGTGACCAGACCTGACTGACTGGTAGGCTCATGTGCCATCCACCAGTTGCTATGCCAACGCTGTGCACACTGTCAAGTTTGCTGCAGTTATGAACAAGCTCTGTTCTGGAGAATTCAACTTGGTATGGCCGTTTGCCATTTCATAAAGTTGGAGAAACGTTCCTCTACATTGTGATACATACAGTGTGTGGCCAATTGTGTCACTAACACCAAGTGGCCACAATTGTATGCAACGCAAACATAATGTTCAATAACTGGAGACGGAGAGTGACGGCCACAATTACATCAAAATGTACAGGAACATTTCTTGTACTTTATGGCACCTCATCTTTTACTCTATTGTAGATTTTTCGCACCTGTAATGTATTCCCCTCCAGTAAGTTATCTCTTTAAATACAAATGAATGGAAACTTAGAACATATTGAAGGGGGCTTACAAGGCAGATCTCCTACCCCTATCTCTTCTAACAGCCGATAACCAGCTAGCCTTTTCGTAGAGGAAAAGGTAAATTAAATCGAGAAAAAAAGGGGAAACAGAAGCGTCAGCATAGAATTTAATAAGGGACCTGCCAAAAGAGCTTACCCCTAAAGGCTCAGGAAAGACACAGCCAAGTACCATAGGGGGAAAAAAGGCCGCGTCACTTGTCACAGGATCTACAAAAAGAATTTCAACCCTCTACCTACCGAATTTATCAACTCACAGGGTTCCCTTAAGAACTACCCCGAAAGCTAAGCATAGGAGCCTGCCCCCCCCCCTCCCCTGACATCCCCAAGGTGGTTAACTATGCAACTCTCATCATGGGGGGGGGGGGATACTGTAACCTAATCAACCCCCTTGGGAGGCGTTAGAAGATCCTTCTGTCCCTTAAGCCCTGTTCACCCTTCAGTCTCTTCTTAGAGATTTCTGAGCCGGTGTTTGACGGTCAAGGTTGCCTTATGTCTTTGAATTAACTATTTCGAAATTTAATTTGGATCCTTGTGTTTGTTTTTTGGTAGCCCTTTGTGCGTGGCAAGTCTCAATTTTCATGTTGATTGTTGATACGGACGTGCCGTTTTCTGTTTGGTTGGGGTTCAAAGGGTTGTGTGTATGTGTGTGTGTTGTAACCAATGCTTAATCTGGTTTTACATCTGCGTGGTTTATTTTTCATATAACGTGCGTGTGGGTACTGTTTTGAGCTATGTCGAACTGGAGTACATTACTAAATAGGTACCTACTAAGTTGAGGGCTAGCTCTGTAATGAACACCATTACAGATACAGGGTGACCACAATAATAAAAAGTAAAAAATATAGAGAATCTACTGTTAGAAGGAAGTGTCTATTACTAAGCCAGCCTAGCGGAATTAGAGCTACAATATAAAAGCCCTCTCTTACAATTAAATAGGAAGGCCTGCGTTACATGTCCTCCGAAGAATGTCCAGATAATTTAGCAAGTGCCACTCGAACCAACAACCTTTCGGAAGAAAGTCAGAGTCCGTACCACTACTCTATATTATGCCCCGACTAAACTGGGTGCAATTTTCAAATGACCAGCCACTGGGTTGGCCATCGGCGAGGCTTGTAGAAACACGGGAATCTGGAGTCTTTGACATGCAGCTCAACAAATCAATGTGAACATTTTGAACACTGTACACCCCTGTTGCTTCTATGTTTCATTGTTACAATGTACCTATATATGATAGACTGTTAGAGACAGCCAACAATCTGTTAGAATGGGCAAACACTTGCAGACCTGAAGGGAGCAGGCAAGTGTGTGACATTGTGTAATGCCTTGGCGGCGAATGATACTTTGTATTTGGCGAAGGGACTGACACAGCCACCTCAGCAATTGAAAGGTATAGCCAGAGAGCCACAATGTGAAACCTCAGGTTACCAAAAGGTGGTGAACGTGATTACAATAAGGCAAATACTGAAGAAAGGGGTACCAAATACCTGCCGGTTTGGAATTTTAAAAAACATTACGCCGGTTCACCTGATAGACCAGACCCAACCTCTTCCCTAACCCATTTAATTCAAACAACAACGCAAAGGGGAAGTGGCATTATGCCTGTAGTCTGTAGATTAATCTCAGATCACGGAATTTCCTGAAACATTCCCGGCAACAAAGAAGGTTTTCAGAACTGGAGTTTTCTTAAGCGCTGACAGTTCCAAGACAAATTACGGGGGTAAGTTTTGTAAAGGTAGTGCACTACCCCGGCAACTTAGTTACCCCATGATTTACTGCCGTAAACTCCGGAAAAAGGCTACGTTTTCCCTCACTTAACAACTTACTGTCGTACGCATAAGCAATTTATTCAAGTCAGGCCTCTTCAGTGCAATGAAAAAGACGCTAATGAATTAACGATAGGAGAACGTTTAGAAATGTCGGTTGTTTGTATAGGTAGATGAAATGGCAAGTTTTTTACATACGCACCCCTCAGGAACTGACGAAAAACCACTAGTGGAGGGGATAGCTAGAAAGAGACTGCAATGGGTCGGACACGTAAAGTCAATGGATAACAATAGGTGGAAATGCTTATATCACTATGGAATATCATTATATTAGGTGCCCATTCCATTGACCGGCTAGGGCTATTTCCAACAACGGTGACGTGGTAGCAAACATTCAAGACATAGGTGGCGTTTCCACCGACCTCGCATTGCAGAATTGACGGAAATGTTTATTTTCCTCTATGCCATAGTTAAAATTGATCAATGATCATACAGTGAAATCACAAACAAACTAAAATTAAAAAATGGCGTCATGGGATATGTTGAGTACAAACATTTTAATAGATTTCTATAAAAAGAAAAATTCTAATTTCCGTCAATATCATTTGCATTCTGCAATGCAAGATCGGTGGAAACGCAACCTAAGTCTTGAATGTCTGCTACCACGTCACTGTTTTTGGAAATAGCCCTAGCTGGTCAATGGAATGGGCGCCTTAGTCCACTTCCAGCAGTCTCCAGGTCCAAATTCCCATGATGATCGCAAATTCTCGTTAGAAGAGGCATTAAAAGAAGAAGTCCAGATATCCACCAAGGAATTTGTTTGTAGCTACTGGACAATATCGTTAATGTATAGTGTATAGGCAGGCTGTATATATTTTTAACTTACCAGAGAGACTATGTTGTTATTCAGTTCATAACGTTCAAGTAGCTTACGGAATAAATGGACGACTTGTCTGTCAGTAAATCAGACGCTAATTAATCGCTCTCACAGAGTCGGACTTAATCAAAGGAAATCTGATTAGGCCGGTAATGAGCTTAGCTTTTGATTGTAAAACGTCCCGACCGAGATTGCACGGCTTTAGCCCCATTAGCGCCGTGCACGGTCAGCAGTTTGCATAATTAAGATGCCCCCAATACTAAACTGACTATTTCACGGAATAGCCTCTCTATTTTACGGAATAGTCTCTCATTATTCTATCGTAGTTATTACTGACTGTCTGATGAATATGTAGCCATTAACCACAATATTTAAGAGGCTTCTTTATGGAATGGTCCCTCTATCTATTGGTTAAGATTAATGGCAATGGTGCAATATTATTTCTTCTTCTTCTTAAGGTTACAATCTTGGCGATTGGTTGGCAGCAACACCCTGCATATCGTCCTCCAGTTTACTCGGTCCTCGATCTTCCTCTTCATATCATCATCTCTTATAATCATCCTCTTGATATGATATTGCTCCTGCGTCTTCTTTTACTTGATCCATGAATTCCTTCTTCGGCCGTCCTCTTCGGTTATTTCCCTCTACTGTGCCCTCGACAATAGTGTGTACCAGATTTTCGTGCCTTAGCAAATGCCCCATCCATTTCGCTCTCCTGATTCGTATCTGGGCTACTAACTGTCTTTCTTCCCCGATAGCGTCTAGCACTCTTTCATTTGTCACATGGTCCCTCCAGCTGATCCGTAGCATCCTTCTGTAACACCACATTTCGAAAGCTTCGAGTTTCTTTAGTTCCTTATTATTTAACAAAAGTTATTTGGACTTTCATTGCCTGATGTGTCATTAGAAGCAGGGGCCGAAGCCGAACAGTCATCGAATTAATTAGTGCGGAACCCATTGTCAGGGACTACCTCTGCTGACAATGACAATGGGTTGCGCCCAAATGGTTCGATAACTGTATGGTCCTGTCTGTAATGACTTTTAACACAGCAGGCAATGTAAGTCCAACCAACCCTTTGTTTAATAATGCCCAATAACTCCATTGATTTTCAGAATAGTGATATTTGACGAATCAGTAGAATCCGCGATGATTGGCGTTGCTGCTGAGCCTCCGAGATACAATTTTAGAAATCTACGCAGTTCCACTGAAGATGTCGACCGTTTGTTTTTTGCCGAAACGTTTGTTTGGAAGTACGCTTTCAGAACAATCACGGTCTAGCATCCCGGATTCTACTGTACGTCACGTAAAAGCCTTTGTAATAATACTGATATTGTCACCGGATGAATTTTTGGCTACTGGTAAACTAGTACAAGCTTACCACTGAAACAATGTAACAGGCGTAAACAAGACCTAGCCAAGTCCAAGTCTTGTGTACAGCTTCTTATGGAAAATATAGCCAAGAACGCAATTAAAATGCAATAAAATACGGTAGTCATAGCAATAAGAAAATATTAAGCACTTCATTATACGCTGTAAAATGAAAAGAACCAGTCTTTGTCTTCAATAAACAGAAATTCAAATGAATGAGGGCAGAAGAGAAAAGCTGATTTTAACAAGGATAACACCAACGCTGCCGTAAAGACTGGATGAGTTAATTTTTATTCAAAGAAAGTTCATAAAGTGTGAGTGAAGTGAGCAGAAAGGGAAAATGCTGAAAGCATGATATTACGAAATCCGACGGCGCGCGTATTTCGAGAAAAGACGCCACGATGAACTTTGCGTTCAGAGAAAGGGAGATTTGATTAAGTGCTACGACTTAACGACTTACGGCTGGCTATATCAGGCCCGGATTGGCTCGAACTTAATAAGGATTCCTTAAGGGAAAATTTGAACTTGTTCACTAACACACTCAGACTATATTACATTCCATAGAGAGACCACATAACCAACGAAGAAGTGCTCCATAGAATAAACGAAAAAAGAGGTATTATGGCCACCATTTCAACAAGAAAAGGCAAATGGATGGGGCATATTCTGAGACACGAAGGGCTCCTCAAGAACATAATTGAGGGTATGGTTGAAGGCACCAACTCAAGAGGACGACAGAGGAAGGAGTACCTAGAGGATGTCATGAAGAACCTAGGGTGCGACACCTACAAAGGACTGAACAGGACCGCACAAGACAGACAAGAGGGGAGAAGAAGACAACAACATTCGCTGCAAACCAATTCATAGATTGCAACTCAAGAAGAAGATATTACATTCAATGACAAGACAAGTAAATAAAATCATGCACGAAGGGGTGTTAACTAAATATTTAAATTAATTTAATATAGTTCCAGCATTTAGAGGACATGGACCGTACCAATATATGGATCACGAAAAAATCAGTTAGTTTCATATTTTATTTTATATGTAAGCAATATAAATATCAGGTCTATAGAATTTGTAGAAGTCTACTTCATAATCTATTGGTAAGGTTTAATGGCAAATGGTAATACTATTTTTACAAAAGGTTAGTTAGACTTACATTGCCTCAAAGTCATCAAAAAAATTGGGCGGAGCCCCTTGTCAGGAGAAGAGGGTGACGTTTCGAGAATGGGTGCTACTCCCATCATCAGGCTAAGTTCTTAGAGGGTGAGGGCCGTAGTCGAGTGGTTAGGGAGCTTTTTTTTTTTTTTTTTTTTTTTTTTATTCATTTAATGTTTTTGTCAGGATGTCTGAAGTCTTGCAAGACCAATTGGTCTGTCTGCAAGTTCTTCACTATATGTACTTGTACCTTTTTGAGACGTCTGTAGGCCATGTCTAGTATTCTGTTATTTTAATTTTAATTAAAAATTTATTCGATTTTACTATGGAGCCATGACTTTACTTGTTGTTTTATTTCCCTGTATTTTTTCAGAACTTTTATTGTATTTGGTATATCATTGAAAATGTGAGGCAACATGTATTTTAATGTCTGTCTTCCGTAGTTGTTCGTTATGGTGGGTGTGAGCAGTCTTGATTCGGTTATAGATCTTGTTTCTATGTCATGTGTTACTGGTTGTTTGTATTCTGTTTTATAAAAGTACTTAATGATGGTAATGTATTTGAAAAGAGCCGTCACTGTTAGTACGCATTTCAATCGGGAGAACAGCAGTTAAAATTCTCAATGGGATCAGATTTACTCAATATTCAGAGTGTAATACATAAGCAATGAGTCAATAGTTCAGAAACCATCAGTCCTTAACAGAACTAAACCATCAGTCCTAAGGACTTAGCCTGATGATGGGAGTAGCACCCACTCCCGAAACGTCGCCTCCTTCCCCTGACAATGGGCTCCGCTCTAATTGTTCAACGACTATGAGGCCCCTGCCTCTAATGACTATTAACACTACAGGTAATGTAAACCCAACTAACCCTTTGTTAATAGTATTACACCATTGCCATTAACCTTTACAAATAGACTACGTCTTGATCCAGCTGCAAGTCAGCAACTGCGATTAATCGATTTCAGATCCAATATAGCCTGTCAATACCCCCCCCCCCCCACCTACCAGCCTCTTCCAAACTCGCAGACACGGCCCCCTAAGGCTAAGTATCAAATCCAGTGGACACTCGCGATATTTTTGCAGACTAAGCTTTGTTATTTCAACTCGCAGTTGGATAAATACAGCGGAAAGACTTTAGAAAGCTTCAGGCCTTTTGTCCATTTAGCTCCCTCTGATTCTTTATTTTTCTAGCCAACTCCTTTTTCTAAATGCAATAGTAATTCCCTGTAAGGGAGTGAAGACTGAAGCTGTCTCCTGTACTGCTGAAGAAAGGATGACATGCAGCATACCAGCCCGGCAAGGTGGGAACTCGAGTTCGATCCCGTTTCTATCCACCTTTCTAACTCTTCCTACCTCTAATTTCCCTGCCCTTAGAGGCTTTCAACAAAATTAAAAGGTCCTTTACTCGTATAGTTATAGTGGTTTGCAAAATAGAGTATACCAAGGTATACTGTCAATAATATGGCAATAATAAATATTATAATAAAGGTCCAGAGTACAGGTAGGGCGCTTGGGTGGCACCACATTCGCGCTTGGTATCCTCCGAGGCCGAGGCGTACTTAACCATGCCCCATGCCAACGACCCTATGGATTACCAGGCAATATTGGTATTGGTACCACATGAATATCTGGTCATCTGGCAAACTAGTCAACCTACCTCTTCTATAAGCAATAATGGACACGCTAAGACAAGCTTACCATTGACATAATACTTGACTTAAAATTTCTACTTGATTTCAATAAATCTTTCCTGCTGTCAAATGCCATTTAAAACTGCCGAAATAACCGAAGAACATAAATTTTTCAAATTCTTGAAAGAGATAAAATAAGAAGAGTTTTAAATTACCCATAATGAATTAACATTAAAAAAGACTTGAATTTTCGCACAAAGCAAAGGGAGTTTACATAGCACGTTATTAGTTTTTCCAAATTTCTGTGAGACTGACCTTGAAAACGCCAAGCCCACTCTTAAGCCAAAGAAACCATTTGTTAAGGAACCGGCAGGTAATCTACCAGTGGTTCGTTCTCTTATTAGAAAAAGATAGTATACATAAATAAAATTATTCAAATAACTTTTTCAAGTATTTCTTAAATATATATTATGTAGCAACAGTTTTCGTCAGTTTACAGGCATACAAACAGCACTGAATTAACTAACAAGTAAAATCAAAGTTTCGAGATATTTATGTTGGTGGTACTGGAAAATTGGCGGGAAGTTCCACTAGCCCATATGAATGAATAACTCCAGGTAGAGACAGACGATCAGATTCGGTAAATTAATTCATAGGGGTACCAATGAATACAAAGCACAGACACAAAAAGTAACAAAACAAATCACATCAAAATTACAAAATCCCGGTCACGAAACAATTCCAATGAACCGGGCCATAAATTATTGCATATTCAGCAATTGCGCAGGATCCACACCGCGGTAATTTCAGCAATAATAAAGAATGCACAGCCATAAATCAGCATTAGCCAATACGCAAATACAGCTTGTGATCAAACCTGACAAATACCCCTGTTCAAAGCAACCCTTTACGGCAAATCCCTTTATATAGCCACAGTAATTAAATAACAAAATTAATTTTACCGAGTTAAGGGATGAAGGATAAGCCTACACGTGTTTTGTAACTGCTGACCTAAACGAGGGAAGGGTGTGACCAATTTATATTTTGATGGTTTACAGTTTGCTGCTTGGTTTTTGCCTACATTTAATATTTTTGTCACCAAATAAATTCAGTAAGCTATTTGGGTTTTGCAGCCCCTCGTGTATTGTAAAAAAATAATTAACAAAGAGTTATGCCTGCTGTGTTAGCCATTAGAGACAGAGGTCTTACAGTCACCGAACAATTAGGGCTGAACCAATTGTCAGGGGAAGGGGCAATATTACACCATTGCCATTACCTTTTACCAGTGTCTATTGAAGTTTGTTTTATGATATTTGTATTAAACCTAAGAAAACAGGTAGACATTACGTAGTGAATCGGTCACAGCTTCATCTTGCTCACATCTCAAACGAGCCGTGTTTCAGTTAGAGGAACCTCTACCAATCCTCAAATCCAAAATCCTGAATAGGTTTTCGTGGCAAGGCGTTTTTTCTTCAGAATCAGAAGAAGATACAGTTTCGGTCAAAATTAAAAATTAGAATTAGCGGAGTATTATAGGTAGCCTATCAATTGTTAAAAATTATATGATTAGAAATAATGTCTAAAAGATACATAAAATGCACCAGTTTTTGTTTTGCAATAGGTAGCCTAGGGTTTGAAAAATATCACTTGACGTAAAAGAAAAGAAGCAATGTTGCAAATGTAGAAACAAATTAATCTTGGAATAAGAAAGAAATGTTTGAAATGTTTTTTATGAGTAAAGAGCATTGGTGTAAATTCCCAAAATTTCCGGGGGGGGGGGGGCTTTAAGACCACAAGTCTTTGATCCCCCGGAGAAAAAAAAATTGATAAATAGAGCCAAAAAAAAAAAAAATACGAATTGGTCCAAATTAGTGAGGTTTTACGCATTTTGCAGGCAGTACAGTTGAGATTTTACCGACAAATAAACCTACCACCTAAACGGCCCGGTGGTCTCCACCGAAGACAAATTTTGAAAAAATAGATCTGAAATATTGGGGTTTTAAGCATTTTGAGAAATATATTTTTGTGAAAGTACCTACTTGTTCAATATGTTGATTTTTTTATTGATGTCCGTCATGTAAAATAAGCATACTATTACTTTATGCGATGCTGTGTGTTATCCTGACAATGAGTTTTATTTTGTTTTAGCTTGCACACCTTTTGTTTTATCTGTTTTCAATCGAACTTGACGATGGCGTGAGCCGAAACCGGTTGTGAATTTTCAATTTAATTCTATTCTATTACATTTCTCGGGTATGCTGACGATCTGAACGTCATGGCAGAGGCAAATGAAGAAGCCGAGACCACAGTGAAAGCCCTTGAAGAAGAAGCTCTGAAGCTAGGTCTAAAAATAAACGTTGAAAAAACCAAGTACCTATTAGTGGGAAGAGACCAAGATACCTGCACAGGTCGCTTTGAAAGAGTGCAAGATTTCAAATACCTTGGGTCCATCATCACGTCCGACAACAAGATCAGTCAAGACGTTCTTAACAGAATTAAATCAGCCAATGTAGCTTTCTTCCAAACAAGAGCACTATTCTCGACTCGGATTCTATCATGGACAACAAAGATCAGGCTTTACAAGACGCTAATCCTACCTGTCCTTATATATGGTGGTGAAGCATGGGCCCTGACAAAGAAAGAATCAAGAGCGTTGGCTGTTTTCGAGAACAAGATGTTACGGAGAATATTCGGAAGAGTTTTTGAAAACAACAGTTGGAGAATCCGAACGAACGAAGAAATCCACCAACTCTTCGGCTCGCCAGACGTCACACAAATACTACGAAGCAGAAGGCTCCAGTGGATGGGACACGTCGTCCGTATGCCAGCGGATAGAACAGCACAAGCAGTATGGATGGCATGTCCCAACAGAAGAAGACCTTTGGGGCGTCCGAGACGACGCTATGGCGACCAACTAAACGAAGATATACAGGAAGTTGGCCTTCGGGCCGATAATTGGTGTGATCTGGCGAAGGACAGGATCCGGTGGCGTGGTGTTGTGGGGCCAAAAGTCCCCCAGGGCTGACAGCGCCAACTTAAGTCAAGTTAAGTCAAGTCTATTCGAAAAACTATACAAAGTTAATTTTAACAATGAGTGACAGCAAGATTTCCAAAGTTACTAAGCAGACTATTATGTTTATACTATGAATTAATTTCCCTTTCGTTATTGTGGATACTATGCCTTTCACCTCCATAACGTCTTTGTCAGCAGAAATCCTGGGGGCTAAACCCCCTCCCAGGACCCTCTTAGGAATCTCTGTATATATGTTTTTGCTGCGACGTATTGCTGAACTCAATGTAGTTTTACTAATAACTTATACTAATAATAATAACTAATAACAATTTACAAATAAATACTGTACCTACCATTCAGTTAAAGGGCAAAAGGAAGAACGGCAATTATATGAATAGTTGAAATGATAAGTGGATTTCATGCGAATACCTCGCACTGACCCTCCAGCAATATTTACTCTTAGAGTTTAAAAAGTTTTGCAATGCGACGCTCCAGATTCCACATCTGAGATGGAGCCAATAAACTCCAGAGAGCAGGAACTTGATATGTCAACATGTGTAATGCAATAAAACCGTTTCTCCAGCGAACACAGGAGAGGGGGGGGGGGGGGTGCTGGGAAAATTCGACCAAAAAACTTTACCTAAATCAAACATCCTCGCAGGTGTCGGTAAATTAAATTCCACGCCTCCCTCTCTCTAGCTCTTTTCTGGAGAAATTTTTCTCGTAAACTAGAAAATGTGCGTGGAAAGGGCCAAATTTCTAAATCATCTTTACAAATTTCAGCAGTTGGCAGCTAACTGCTGAGTTTTATTATTCGTACTAGCAGATTGAAGAGCCTACGTGTAAATTTCATTATTCACAACGAAGTCATTTAATGAATGTATCCTATTAACCTCTTCAATGGCCTCACTACGTCACCTAATAGGTACTTGTGTCGAAGTACGACTCGTCTCCGACCGCAAGGTGTGTAGAAGAGACTCGCCACCTTGCCTCCGAAGTCGCTTACTTACTTAACATCATAATGTGTCCGGACTTAGGATACGTTGATCCAAAGCATTGGATGGCCTTGTCATTGGCTTCTGAGAGATCATTCTAGGACACAGCCACTGCTAGTAGTAGTAGTATGGTTGGACACAGTCCCCACAGGCGTGGGCCCATAGGACAGTGGACCTCCTGATTATAGTGGATTCCGAACCACTTGGGAAACACAGTGAAGTCACACGATTAGTTCGGAGGTGACCGGGACAAGTCCTACCATGGTTCCCTACCGGCACTGTGCACACGACCAAGTTATCTGCATCTTTGAACCTGCTCTGGTCCGCTGGATTCAACTTGGTAAGGCGGCCGGCTACACAGCCACTGCTAGTCTCCGGCATTTTAAATACTAGAGGTAGTCAATATCTGTGATGGAAAGCTACATTATTTCGAATTGATCTTGTTCGATTTACTACTCAGGGTGGCTCTGATTATGTATCTTCAGGTACAGCCTGCTGGCTGATTGGCAGCAACATGTGGCATCGATGCCTCCACTCCCCTCGATCCTGGCACGCCCTGTTCGGTTCCACATATGTATTGGCCCCTGCATCCTCCATCACTTGCTGTAGATATTCTTTTTTGGGGTGCCCAGGTTGACACCTTCTATAGTTCCCTCCATAATGAAGCTAAAGATGTTCTCGTGTCGAAGCAAATGTGAGCTCTTCTTGTACTTTTATCGATTCAACCAGAGTTTTATTTTCTTTTATTCTGGTTAGAACCTCCTCATTTGTATCATGAACTTGCCAAGATATTCGTATATGTCTGTTAGTTGAAAATCTTACGGATTTATTCCTCAAAAATATGCAGGTAGTTTTTTCCAGTGCATACATACAACAAGGCGATTTCACAGTAAGAAATCTATGGAATGTACTGTGGGAACTACTTCCAAAGGCAATCGGCGGGATTGGCTGCTAAAGACGAAAACGAAAGCGAAACTATGGGGGGGAGGGCTAGAATTTTTTTCGAAGTGAGCCGCCTTATTTTCAGCAAACGGGAAACCGTCACCCTTTCCCATTCAATTTAAAATTAATTCAGCTGAGATGGCATCGACATTTAGCTGCGGTAGGCAGCTCTTTTATCTGGAAGTGGGTCGAAAATCCAAAATGGAGCTTATACGGAATTCTAATTTTGCGAGTCACGCCACCAACCAACTGTCTGTAAATGAAATGAGCGCCAAATTTTAAATTCAAGAGACAATCAAACACCCCCCCCCCCACTATTCTTTTTTTTTCACAAAGTCAAATTTCACAGGGAATATCGATTATAGAATTATGAATTAATACGAGGGTTGCCTTCTGTATTTCGGAAATCGAAGAATAAAAAGGAAACTAATCAACGCATTTGGCTTTATTGTTTTTTGGATATTTCTCCATGACAATAAATACACTTTTCCATGTGCTTGAACCATTTTTCGAGGCACTCCAAAATGTGCATTTTCCACTGCTTCTTCGAACGTCGAAAACTGTCGACCCCTCAATTTATATTTAATGGAAGGAAATAATAAGAAGTCATTAGATATGCCAAATCGAAGCTGTAAAAGGTGGATGACACATTAGTTCGTCCTTTTCATGTTTTAGGAACTCAATCAGCGACTTCGGTGGCAAGGTGGTATCGTGCTTGTACTTGTGTAAGTATCTACACACTTAGCGATCGGAGACGTGTCGTAACTCGACACAAGTACCTATTAGGTTACTTAGTAGGCGATGGAAGGGGTTAATCGGATACATTCATTAAACTATTTGTACGCGATTAACCTTTTTCTGAAGAACAAAAAAATGTTTGAGCTGGTGGTTTGTTTCACTCATTTTTTCAATTACTAGTACTTCAGGCAAACAAATGCTTGTGTACCATTCAAAATTAACCGTCCGACGTTCCACTAATGGTACAGCTGCCACATGTCCGGTGATTCCAATAAAAACAGTGACTATTTGTTTTGAATGTGCTTCGTAAGAAAACAGCTTTTGCTGGATTGGGCTTATTTGGAAAGCCCCAGACGGGTTACTGAAAAAAATTGCAAGGTTAGGTAGAAAATGGCAACCAAGGTACTAAATGGGGACACCCACACCTATAACACGATGCAAAGGGGAGACCTCGTAAGGCCAGCACCACGCACAACCAAGTGTGAGCGACTGGATCCTATACTACAAGGTTTCGCCTACCTTAGAAAACTCCCGATTGAACTGAGAGCGGAGAGAAATGCTACTAACTTCCCTGAATTGCTTAGAAACCATATCTTAGAGAAAGCTTTCTATACTGTCACTGAGGCACTAGCACAATGACAATGACAGAACTACCAGATTTTGACGATTTTACTATATACTTTTTTGTCGATTACTTGATTGTATAATTTTACAGAAATATATATTTATTTATTTATAAAAATCTATTTTAGCCCACACAATTTTACTCCAACCAAAAGAAAAGAGATTTCTAACAGACTATACTCGCCCGGATTTAGAGCTTTTCCAGGCTTTTCTCCCAAGGTGAAGCAGAAGAAAACTCAGCACTAACTACGAAAACAATTGGCCTTATTTAGAAATCAATTGTTTCCTCTCAATGCTTAATGACGAGAGCTCCTCAAGTCGCTATAAATGAAACAAAAGTTGGCGAAATAATTATGAGGGGGAGAGAGAGCAAGATATTTTACGTGAACAATGTTTTACGGCTGTTAAAATTAAAGAAAATTCAAAGGCAAAGTTTCCGGCCCATTTCTCTTACTTTTGCATTTAACAATTAACGCAATTGCTACGTAAATATAACGTGACGTAGAAGTCTTTGGGCATTTAAAAATGGTGGGAAATGAAGTTAGTTGTTTTGGCATTTAAATTATTGTTTTTTTTTTTTTTTGCTGACTACGTGAACCCAAAAAAGTATATTTTACGAAATGCCTGTCTCTCTGTTCGTCGATTTGTGGGCAATTTACTCGTTTAATAAAGTTTACTAGAAACGTGAGGCGTGTTCAGTCTTGTAGCGTTATCCACTGCGCGTTACTCTATTCACAGGTTTAGCACTCAGCAAGAAAACTATCACAAAGTAGTTCACTTCAAATGCTCAAGTACAAGATAAGTACGTAAGTAAGTAAGTACGACACTAATGTTTATAAACGTTCTTCTCGCAAACGTACCCCCAAGTTTGCAATAAGTAATCTCTACCATCATATCTACAACAGTTGATAACCTAGGAAGCAGTCTTTCTTAACGCCATATACACGAAACATCTCGCACATTTTATTTTATGTGGAGGCAAAAATGTAGTTATACGCACTGCCGTTGTATTTTATGGGCAAACTTGGAGTTTTACGAGTATGTAGTTGAGTTGCCTTAACTCTCCTTAAGCATTACCGTGTTTTACGGAGAGTATTATTTATGCCCCGAGTTGAACAACTAAAATATTGTTGGACCGCAGTGTTTAATCGTGTAGTAGTGTTGTATAATTAAGTGGGAGCTTTTGGTATTAAAAGTCAGCAGGTTTGCTCAACTGGGCGGGAGCAAAATCTCAGAGCTTTGCGCTCTTATTTCCATTATTGGGCTGTTAAAACTCAGGAAAGCTATCAAGAAAGTACAAATATATTTTTTTTTTCATAAGAGGAAGCCGGTCGACATTGGCCACCTGGGTCACCCCAAAATATTTTGTTTCCTGCGAAGAATAGATTGCAAAAGAAGGAGAAGAAGAAGTTATGCATAGTCGCTATATAAATAAATAAATATTGACTCTTTTTGTTCTATTACTTTTGCCAACGGCCTTACCATGTTGATTCCATTAGAGCAGAGCATGTTTCAAACTGCGGCAACTTGGTAGTGTGCACAGCGTTGGCAGGGGAACCTGGTGGGACATGATAACTCGCTCAGGCAGTATAAGTCGAGTCCTGGTCACCTCCGATTTAATCGTGTGACTTTACCATGTTCCCCAAGTGGTTCGGAATCCACTATAATCAGGAGGTCCACCCTGTTAGTCAACTCCCCTTTCCCCGAGGTGAAAGAGTCTGCCCTTAGGGTGCCTCAAGTTAACAAACAGACTCACTCCCCCCGCCAGGCTGACAGGGTTGCTTAAAGCAGAAATGCTGAAAGCAGGCGTTCGAAACAACAACAACTGTTCTATTACTAAGCCAAGTTAGGGCTATAAATTTCATTGGATATTACATAATGGTTTTTATTATATTTTCCTCTCAAAATCCGATTCTATCTAGTATCGCCATTTCATTTCGGGGGGAAGGGGGTTTGAACCCCCCCTTGGCTACGGCCTTGGAGCTAATGGTAAGCTTGTCTCAGCTTGTCCATTATTTGTAGCCGGTGTAGGTCGACATCGAGAACGCATACCAGTTGGCCAATGGCCTAAAATTCTTAAGGCAACGATGTATAATGTCCGAAATCTACGGGGTCGTTGACATTGGAAAAGGAATCAATGGGCCACGATAAGCAGGCCTCCTAGGTTCATAAAAACGTCCTTCAGGGCATTATTGTTATTGTACCACAAGAAGAACCCAATGATAAGAGATAAATAATTTAATGCTGCGCTGCACTCAAATTAATATTTATTGCATGTTTTGTGTAATTAGCAGACTAAGCAATATGATCCTCACTGTTGTACAAAATTCATGTGACAATAAATTATCGACGGCAAGTATAATTACTAATAACGAGCAAGGCTCCTATTTTGGTGCCATTTCCGCAGAACAACACTGAACTCTATTGATAATAGACCACCAAAACAGGCTGTGGGATAGAGGTCACCCCCTCCCTCGAAATGAGAAGTTGAGAATTAAAAACCTCTTTCGGCTCTGGCCGATGACGCTAGTTAACAAACACAATCAAGGCATTTGTATTTTTGTGCCAAGCTGAATCAAAATCGGATAATATCTACGAAAGTGTTTCCTAAAATTTATATACATACATACATACATACATATATTATTATTATTTTATTACTATTATTATATTTATACCAACAACAAAACAATTACAAATTTATGTCATAGTTTACATACCGCAAGGCACTAGCACTACATACATGTATGTACTAGGTATGTATGTATATCGATATATACCTACTAATATACATGTATATAACATTTTGAACGGGGGGTGGTTTTAGGCTCAGGGGATCATTTTCGGGAAGTCGAACATTGGTGTCAATACGTAAAACCCTAAAACTCCACATGTCTACAACAAATTAAATAACTTATCAAATAATTCGATCGATGATGGGCAGAGGCCACAAACGACACCACGGAGTATCAGGTATACATAACTGTAAGTACTACAGGACCGAAATTAGAGGATATGGAAAAAACTGGGCTTGGCGGGATTGGAACCCACGATCTACGCCTAACCGGGGCGTCGTCTTAACCGCTGGACCAAACCGCCAAGCCCACCACCCCGGTTAGGCGTAGATCGTGGGTTCGAATCCCGCCAAGCCCAGTTCTTTCCATATCCTCTAATTTCGGTTATAACGAAGAGGTTACCTCTTCAACCAAAGTTAATTTAATGTCAGTGTTATATATACCACATAATACTACAATGTAATTGATTGATGCCAACGGCCTTACCATGTTGATTCCATTAGAGCAGAGCATGTTTCAAACTGCGGCAACTTGGTAGTGTGCACAGCGTTGGCAGGGGAACCTGGTGGGACATGATAACTCGCTCAGGCAGTATAAGTCGAGTCCTGGTCACCTCCGATTTAATCGTGTGACTTTACCATGTTCTCCAAGTGGTTCGGAATCCACTATAATCAGGAGGTCCACCCTGTTAGTCAACTCCCCTTTCCTCGAGGTGAAAGAGTCTGCCCTTAGGGTGCCTCAAGTTAACAAACAGACTCACTCCCCCCGCCAGGCTGACAGGGTTGCTTAAAGCAGAAATGCTGAAAGCAGGCGTTAGAAACAACAACAACAATGTAATAAGTACTACAGGAGATATCGCCAAACAAGACAGCCCCATGAATACAGTCAAGTAGGGTAATTGAGTGCTCAACCCCTGTCAACGACGGTACCATGTGGCAACACACGGTATTAAACCGATTACCGAAGTTAAGAAAATTCGGGTGTGGTTACTAACAGCATGGGTGTGCACAGGGAACGCCACGGGGGTGCGGACGTGGCTAATACTCAGCGTGGTCACCGGGGAAAACCACATGTCGTAGGGCTATTGCGACATCCCGAACACCGGTTCTCGACTTGATTTTTTTTATTTTGAAGTGAAACTTCTTTGGGCGCACCACATACCGAGTTTAGCAGGGCAATGAGTTGGGCTGGCCCCCCTGCGGCGCGACACGCAGCAAGAAATATGTAGGGTTGTAGTCTGAAATATTGGGGACCCTCCGTGGTACTATTGAATTGGAAGGGTTGCCCTTCGAGCAGGTATTAAACACAAGTGGAACGCATTTCCAGCAATCCCATTTGAATTGCATGGGCGGGTTAACTTAACTACTTAAAACAATTAGTTGTTTTACATTGTGAGGCTATTTTGTGTATTTAGCGGTTCGGTAATATTGAAAAATACTATATTTTGAAAAATTGATATATATTGAAAAAACCGAGCGTATGCTTAAGACCGCGCGGCAGAAGTGAATTAGCATTCCCATTCATTTTAGTACAATTTTAGTACGTATATTTAGGAAATAATATAATGCATTATGAAGTATTATTAGGGATTATGTTCGTATTGTAGATTGAATGAGAAACAAGTCAGAAATTAATACATATAATACATAATATTGTATTACTTACTATTTACATAAGTTATAAATTGATTGGGATTGCCAATGAAGTTTCACTTCTGCCGTGCGGTCTTAAGCACGCATTTTTATTTTTTTGCATTTTAGCATCTCACCGCATTAACTGATATTTTAGTCTATGTTCTCTTTAATAAGGGTCAATACCATTGTTTGCAAGTCTTGAACTGAAGAGCCTGTAAAAAATTGAGGCACAAGCTAAAAGCAAATAGGCAAATATGCAAAATCTGCCAGCCTCGAAGTACCCTACCTTAAAGAACTGGATTAATAGGTGAGACAATCGCATAATCTAGAATGGGCCGTTCTATTATAATAATGGAATTAAAATGAAAGCATTTGAATAATATGATATATAAAGAAATGGCTGTAATAATTAAAAAAGAACCGGTCCGAGTTTACTCGAACATGCTTTCCAATTTTTCAAAATTAGTAGATAGACAAAATAAGTACTATCACGGAAAATAATATTCCTATAGTTAAATTAAGGACATCTCGGCGGGGGGGGGGGGGGGGGGGGTTGTCACCTGACGTCACTGGAGGTGAAGTAAACTCAAGATAGGTCAGACATTGCATTACCACACAGCAATAAAATAATGGCAGGGCACGCAATGCATTTGAGCGTGAATTTTCATTTTTTCAACTACATTTTTTTTTTTTTGCACACACCAAATAGTTTTTTTGGGAAAGCAACCTGTCCGGTTTCGTTACTCAATTTAACACCTAAAACATGCCTGAAGGTAGAAATCATCGATAGAAAGGTTTCGCAGAAAAATGATTTTTTAGTCATTTTTCATTAAAAATTAGTTATTTTTATTTTTTACCCCCAGAAGTATACTATCAAGGGGCAAGCGACCCCCCGCATTTTGTTAACATTAATAACCACTACAAAATATGTGAATTTAAAAGAAATCGTTGGAGCCGTTTTTGAGAAATAATTTTTTTAGGCGTTTTTTTGGAGTTTCTTGAGAATAAAACCCCCCAAATTGAGTTAGCCCAAAATAAAATAAAACGGTCCCGAGGCATGATTTTTGTGAACCTACATGCAAAATTTTATCAAAATCGGCCAAGTAGTTTGCCCGGAAATAGATGAACAGACAGACAGACAGGCAGAGCGACAGACAGACATTTCGTAAAAACCACTTTTTTGGGTTCCTGGGACCTGAAAACGTGTAATTCCGTTGAAATCTCGGAATCGGAAATTACGACCATCACAAAGCTTTCCTTATACTACGTATAAATTGGAAAGCAACAAGAAGTGAGAAAAGAAACACAATAAAAATGAAAGAAACTTCACTATAATTATATTCCAAATAATTCACTATAAATACAATTGAGTTCTCAAGATCTCTAGATAGCTAGATAGATAGATAGATAGATAGAGCTCTAGATAGTATCATAGAAGCCACATCCACCCCTGAACAAAGTCCTGACTACGGCCTTGATAGTAATAGCCATTTGCTAAGTACTACTAAAGTGTGCATAGTTTACTAAAAGCCAAGTTTAAAATATTGAAGTTTCCATTTACACCCCATTACGTCTCATTGGCAATGTTATGAAAATTGCAGGAATGCAGGTAGGCTGTAATGGAATATTTAAAGAATAATTACGCCATTACGAGAGTCAAATGGCGATACGCATTGTTAATTAATGGAAAGAAATTGTATATACGGACTCTAGTTCTATAATAATAATAATAATAATAATAAAGTCTTTATTGAAAAAAAAATGTAGATAGAGCGAGATTAGAGCCTATGGTCCTCTCTTACACCTAACTGTGCATATCAACGATTGTTTGTAATATTTCTATACAATAAACTTGTACATTCATACCGAATATCAGTCATACCTTCAATTCATGATAACATTCACACTAACTCACTAAATTCACTACCATCTACACACTACATTGGGAAATTCCCTATCACCAAGATTTTATTTGAATTTCAACCAATCAATCAGAAAAAGGTCATGCTGATCATTTTTTTTTTGATGTGGGATTAACAGAAAAATTCGAATATTTTTTCAAAGCGCGGAATCACTAGTAGGTTACTTACCAAAAGTAAGCAAACAGACAGCAATCAGGAACGCAACCTGTTGCATACTTGACATGATGGGCTCTTAATAAAGGGTTACTGCTCAGCAACCGATTCCTTACCTGCAACAAATATGTTATGTTAAAGTCTATTATATTCATAGAGTCTATCCCACCATGGGTAAGCTAATTTCATAGATTGTGTAGACACACTGCTTCTTGTTAGAAATGTAGACTTGCAGACACTTACAGTCCCAGTAACCTCAATGCTGCGCCATGTACAAAGGTCTCAATGGCCGTGTACCTGGTAGAGACTGCCTAAACCTGTCAGAAAGCCAACACTTGCTGGTGGGGTGGGATTTGGCAATTATGTGAGACGGTTCCTGAGAGCCTTCGCTATGGTGAGCAATACCAATACCAGGACTTACATTTGTTCAATAATAAATGCATAGTACTGCAGCCCCAGCTGAACTGGTGGGGATACGTACTACACACAGAGACGATAACCATCTAGTGAAAAGAGTAACAAACCGGGAGATACAAGGAAGAAGACCACCAGGGAGGCCGAGAGTTACACTGGGAAGGAAGAACGCCGGGGATATGACAAGTTTGGGGCTCTCCACCGAGGAAAGGACTGTGTGGAAACGCTGCTGTCCATGAGCCATGAGGATAAGACACAGTAAAAGTGATAGTACTACAGCCCTGTATTGTAAAAAATCAAGGAAACCCCAAATTTCTCTTCAAATAAAACGCAACGTATTATACAAGCACTTTATCATTGTGTGAAAAGCGAGAAAGCAAATCCATTGCTGTAGAATTTTTGAATTTTTTATTGAAACACAAGAAAAACAGATGATTGTCGGGGGAGGCGCTAAAAACAAACAGTGGACAGTGTATTTTGTATTTTTGTTTGCATTTAGTTAACAGAGAAGTCCCCGGCCGGACAATGGGGAGGTTAAACAAATAATATTCGTTCTGACGCCCTTGGATAAAAAAATATTTTATTTACAAAACCAGCAGGCTGAGGACCTCTATTGAAAATTGATGTTTTTTTTCTGTCGCATGGCCACAAGGTAATGTTATTGGAAACATTTTATTTATTTAAAGGTTTACTGTATATAAAGGTGGTTTCGAAAATTTTACTGTGAAGATCATGTTAACAGGGTGTCCCAGAGTGGTCGGCACACATCGACAGTGACATCGAATACATTCTGTATACGAGTGGGCCCTGCCAGTGCCGTATGCTCGACGTCCTGGGCAGTAACGCAGGTCGCCGCTTCATGACTCGCAATTTAGTTCGGGAAGATGATTTGGGGACTCGACCCCAGTTCACCCGGAGAGTCGACCTTCATACTATCACTGGTCACTGAGGTCTTGGGGTGTGTGGTGCTGTGACCTGCGTTACAAAAGCCATTCTTGTTTATTCCAGTGGGTTGCTAGGAGACTGGACAGGCATTTACAGCCGAACTTACAGAAAGTGAAAATATAATGATAATAAAATAATAAATAAATAATGTGCATTTGACAATTTCTCAATTTTTATTTAGCTTCCAAAAACTTCTTCACAGTTACTTTCGGGTAAGATGCTACTTTTTAAATTACTAAACTTCATAGTGTTCATCCTCTTTTCTTCAAGTTACAGCCGGCGGGCTGGTTGCCAGCAACATGTGGCATCGATGCCTCCACTCCTTGGCACGCTCTCTTCAGTTTCACGTACGTACTGGCCTCCATCACATGCTGCAGATATTCCTTTCTTGGGCGCCCAGGTACAGTTTGTAACAGTACGTATGTGAAACTTCAAAACTTTTACGAAATCGGCACTAGGGGAGGGGGGTGAATTTATAAGGAAATAAGGTCACAATGCAAAGTAAGATCAAATATAAAAAAAAAAACAATGAATGAACTAGACAAGATGATGGTGATTTTCATAAATTAACCCAATAGTAGAAACCAGGGTAAACAACCCGGGGTGAATTTTCAGGAAAGGGATCAGACAGGGTAACCAAGTTACTCCAACTAAAAAGGGTTTGGATCGGGGAGTCGTCGGGGAAAGGTACGTACTGGCCGCGACAGTCGCCGGAACAGCATAAATCAACGGAACCGAGCATATCGTCCGCCAACAACTTCCCAACCAAATTTATGCGACTTAGAAGACCCTTTCTGTCAGCATATTTTCAACTGGTCGAGGTCATTTTTTCTCCTCCTTCGATCCATAAACTGTAGTGCAATCCTTGACATGGTATACAATGCAAGTGGCCCCGGGTCACCCTTGTAGAGTAAGAAAGTGGAAGGAAGAATCGGTAAAACTGATGGAAACGAGATTCGAACCCGAGTCTCCGTGTGTTATATGTTTACTCACCTCCGGTGACGTCAGATGGACCCCCTCCCCCCAAGAAAATTTCTAGATGCGGCCCTGGATATTAGATTTTAAATTAGGACTGGTTCTACGTGTATTCTTGTGGTATTTTTTTTTGTTAAGACGACGTCAAAAACCGTGTACATATAGCTAGATTACTTGACGGATAAAAATTACTGATTATGATATTGTCATGATGATCGCCAATCTTCGATAGGAAAGGCATTGGAAGAAGTAAAAGCTTACCCCAATGGCCGGATTCCTGTTGAACTTAGAGATCGAGTTGCGGCGGACCGGCAGCCGCGCGTTCGGCAGAGGCACAGTATAGAGCGCAATAAACGATTAGTTTGCCCACAAATAGACAAACAGACAGACAGACAGTAAGACAGACATTTCGTAAAAACCACTGAAATCTCGGATTCTAACGTTTCGACCATCACAAAGCTTTCCTTATTCTACGTATAAAAAATAGGAAAGCAATAACGTAACCGTGATAATACTATGGAGAAAATTAAAATAAGGGATTAGATAGAACAAAGGTGTTTTACATGTATAGGAGCCAGGGGCTAACTAACTCGCTGGTGTCTGACTATCAGCAGCGTTTGGACAAGTATGGACATGACCGCTCCTTGTCCAGGGAATACTGGGAAAGGAAAGGAAAGAAAGAAAGAAAGAAAAGCAGACGTGAAATATAAAACATGTTGCATCATCTATATCGTTTACTGTGCGACTCTACAACTTTATTAACTTAGGGCCCACAGGTTTTTTGTACTACAAGGGTATAATTGATTATATTTATAAATATATTCCTTCGGCGCAGGGGCGTACCGGCCGAAGAAGAAGTAGAAAAAAGAATAAGAGCCCACCTAATTGTTATGATATGATACCATGTGATAACTCCGACTTTCTCTCGAAAAGTTGTAGGTTCCAATTCAACATTTCCTGCACTTTCTGACGGCATGCGTGAAACAGGCAGTCTCAGGTCTACCTGTAGGAGGGCTTTATGGCCGTAACCCGGTAGGTTGGCTTAGTAATACAAAAATAATAATAATTTATGTAATATTAATTTATTTAGAACTGTCGCCCAACCATTTTTTTCCAATTTCTGAAACTAAGCGAATCAAATGAACGTAAAACTTTCAGCTACCGAGTCCAGCACTTAACACCCAGACGACTACCGTAGCGGTCGTTGATTGAAAATTATTGGGAGAAACGTTGAAATTGTTGGAGCGTAGCGCCGCACCCGTAGTCCGTGAAATTGCCTTGTGCCGCGTAGTCCTGCATTTCATGCGTCTACGATCATTTTTTTGTGCTTGCACAAGGGTGAAATAAAAGATTGAAGGTTGTGCTGGGAAAATCTGCCGCTTAGTTGGCGGTAAGAATTTGAAGAAAAAAATATATCTGCTGCTAGCATGAATAGCTATCCCATGCTAGCAGTTTTTTTTCTTTCAAATTACGCGCGAGACTAAAAAATCCCCAATCGGACTTGGGATTTCCTTTTCTTCCCCTTGTTGGCTTCTGCCACATCACACATACATCCCTGCAGTACAACAGCTCTGTTAAGTCTTGTCGACCGCAGATGTTGACGAAACGTTTTAAAGTACGACCAAGGCCTAACATCGCGGATTCTATACACCTTCGTTAAATGATAAGCATATTTGAGGTTGTCCATTGTCGCTTTTAGCAAGTGCAGGTTTACACCGACGACGTCTGATGGCCGTTGGTTTTTATTAATTAATTAAATAAAACAATTTAATGTAAAAGAAACCTCTAAAAACCGACTAACTACGAATACGTGCACAACCCTTAACTTCTTAAAGATTGGCGGTTGAAATCGAAACTAATAAGACAGCAATTCCAAAAATTAAAAACCTAGTTGAAAACAAACAAAACAAAATGAAAATTCAACTATTTAACTAGGGCTGTAGATTTTCAGTAAAATGGGGAGGCAAGTTCATACGGTATGTAGAAATGTAGCCTCTCTTACAAGCTAGTATTTACAGACACTTTAGTATTGTCCTACGGTACTACTGGTTTTCATAGTTTCATTTTTTTGTTACTTTTTTTTGTTTTTAACTTTTGTAATTTTTTTTGTTTTTAACTTTTGTAATTTTTTTTAACATTTGCTATTTTTGTCAATTTTTTTTTTTAACTTCTCATTAGTGCTACAGTTGTTCATTAGCATGTTCTCCAAGTCAGGGTTATGGCAGTAAATATGTTGCTTTGTATTAAATGTTACGGTTTATATTACATACTATAGGCTACATCCGCTTACGCGCTGCAACATTCCGTACATCGGACTCCCCGACGACGCACAGACAGGTCTAATTTACTTAAACTGCATTATGCTTTACGGAACTCAACTTACATGATTTAGATTTCTCATAATACGTATTATTTTCTTATTAGCATTAATTACGGCCTATTTTTTATATAAATTTAACTTATAAGTTACTCTCAACATTTGTAAGTATTTCAATATTTTTTAAATGTAACGTCTTATGCGCCAAGCGACCTAATTAAAATAAACGCGACTCAGATGAAGTGCCTAAGACGGATTGCTGGTCGAACAAGGAGGGACCGAATCCGAAATGACCGCATCAGACAAGACCTGCAAGTGGATTCCATCGAGAGAAGAATGGAGAACAAACAGCTGCAATGGTTTGGCCACGTCCAAAGGATAGACAAGAACAGGACCACCCGGAGGCTGGCGGAAGCAAGGCCACAAGGAAGAAGACCCATCGGCAGACCGAGGACAACCCTCGAGGAAAGGATTTAACAACTTACCGGAGTAAGAAGGAAAACAATGGCCGAGCTCAAGGCGTTAACGTCCGACAAGTTCAGGACAAGGGTTCGGGGCTACCTCCTCCCCCCCCCCCCCCGACGCTGCGCACGTGGCACTATGGGGGAAGAAGTAGAAGAAGAAGAACTTCTTATGAGCGAGGACTTTAAATTTTCGTGTGACGCTAGAGCTGAGTATTACGGTATGAAATAGTAGAAGGTAAGACAGAAAAAGACTATATAGTCTTAAGTCTGACTTAACCTGGGGGACTTTTGGCCGCATTGACAACACCGCGCCAACGGATCCTGTCCTTCGCCAGACCGCCACTCGTCGGCCCGAAGGCCTCCTTCCTGTACATCTTCCTTTAGCTGGTCGCCATAGCGTCATCTCGGACGGCCCAGAGGCCTTCTTCTGTTGGGATATGTCATCCATAGTCTTAAGTCTCGCCCCGTAAATATAAGCCGTTTTATTATTATTATTATTATATAGGAGAACTACAAGTAAACTAGAGTTCATGATAATTTGGGTTCTACTGTTTTTTAGATGTCATTGTTTGCTTCATGTTTATGTAAAATAAAATGATGAACATGAGTAACGTAAGAAGACCAGTTTTGACAATGCATACTATACCCAAAATACACTCCAATTTAAAACACGTCAAAGCCGGCCCGCCGTCTCGTTCTCTCGCCAGTAACATGTATATATATCCCTCCTGTCTTTCTGAATCTGTGCTTGCAAATGAGTGAGTACTTTATACTGTACATACAGTATGTACCTACACATTATAGATAAAATATTTGTAATATGTTTATACTTATAAATCATTGTTCATGTTTTCACTTCTGCCTACACCCCCAGAGTGCGCCTGTTTTTTTTTTTTTTTTTACAGAGAAAACCTCACAAGACAAATATCAATTTCATATTTTCGTTTCATATTGCTATGCCCCCCTGGCAAATTTTCTGCAGGCGCCCCTGATACCAGCTGTTAGTCGTTACGCTATTGGTCAGCCAGGCTCTAACGTAATTACACTTTGACCAGGCTTTTTCGGTAAATCCGTCCCTCCGAAGAGTTTGCCCAACACGTCCTCCAAACTTCTCGAAATAGCGTTAGCCAGACAAAAAACTTTGAAACAACTAACAAGCCTTGACACCCCATCTACAAAGATGTTTCTGCCAGATATATCGCCTAGGAACTAAAAAAGTGGGTGTGTGTACTTATATACGCGGGTGAGAAGTTATACTTCTTTGGCATCATTAAAATATAGTTTTTAATTGCATGCAAATAATTAATTACAATAAAATAATAAAATTTTGTAAATATTAAATATCCAATAATAAATATTTAACATTAAAAATTTTAAATAGCAGACATTAAAGATTGTGTAATAATGTCTGCTACGACGTCAATGTCACGCTCACGGTGCCGCCTAAGAAAGTAAAAGATTGAAAAGAACTATAACACGGATACAAAATGGCGGATGACAAATGACAATAATTAATTTAGGCCTATATCAAGAAATAATACGTACGGATAGTTAACCTCAATTCTATTGGAGCACTTGAAAAAGTATATAAGCACAATTTTTTTCACTAATATTTACGAATAGTAAATAATATCAATCAAAATATTCAATTTAAACCACTACTGAATATAATTTATTAAGAACTAAAACACGGATACAAAATGGTGGATGACAATACCTGTCCAGAAAACAGTGATCAGAGGTGACGAGTGTACCAACATGCCCGACTAATATCGAGGTTATATTTCTATTTTGTTGGCAGCGTATAACTTCAAAGGGTGTTTTTACGAAATGTCTGTCTGCCGCTCTGTCTGTTCATCTAACTGCTCGATTTTGACGAAATTTGGCATGTAGGTTCACAAAAATCATACCTCGCGACCATTATTTTGAACTAACTCAATTTTGGGGGGTTTTATTCTCAAAAACGGCTCGACGGATTTTATTTAACCATAGGAAAATTATTTACTGTGAAATTACTCATATTGTATATCTAATAATTGATAAATTGGAAAGCATGCTCAAGTAAACTCGTTGGTTTTATTACTAAGGCGTTGTATGATATTAACTTTTCTGAGAGTACGGCACGTTATGGGGAAGATTCGACAATTTATAACGAACTTTATGGGGGAAAGAAGCATGCATATAGTGAAAAGTATGTAGTACTTTACCGGTCGTATTACGGAATCGGCCCTGATGCGTACATGAAGTAAACTATAAAGTTATAGGGAATCTTCCTTTAAAAAAATACTATAAAAACCTTTGGCCGTTTCCCCTAGTTGGCCACTAACAAGCTGGCTCATATGTCACAAAACCGATGAGCTGTAGCGTCAGCAACCCCCAGCCCTGGAACCTCATAAACTCAAAATCCATCACTAATATTTTATTTTTTATGCCAGGGGCCATAAAAGGCGATCAATCACTCCCTGGTTTTTCTCACATTCGAGTACTTTCGAGACTCCCCCTGTACCCTTAAATGGACTTTCGCAGTGGGAGACAGAGGTTGTAGCTGTAGAAAGTTTTCTGGGGGATATTCTGGTCAAGTGAAAAAGCGGCTATAAGGATAGGAATTTATAGAATTGATTCAAAGACTGCATGGTCCAACTTGTTTGTACAATTTGGTCGGCCATATTTTTAATAATAAAGGACGTTTTTATCGACCTAGCCCTACTCATGGCCCATTGGTGCCTTGTTCAATGTCAACGGCCCTATGGATTTCGGTCATTATTTATATTGTTTCCGTAAGAATTGGTGGAATGTAACAGGTGGAACACATGACTTAACCAAGTACAGATACGAGTCTGGTATGTATAAGTATATACTGTATATATATATATATATATGTATGTATGTATAAGGGTATTTATACATATCGTATTTATATATATAAGTAGTGGTAAGTTTTCCATCCCAGTAGAAAACCTGGATTTGATCTGCTTGGAATGTTGATATTCAAGATCTACACTCTAGTCCTCTTTTCCCATGACACAACGAATTTTTGTGTATTATTGCTTTCCAATTTATTCGTAGTATAAGAAAAGCTATGTGACGGTCGAAATTTTCGATTCTGAGATTTCAACGGATTTACACGTTTTAAGGTCCCAGGAACCCAAAAAAGTGGTTTTTACGAAATGTCTGTCTGTCCGCCGATTTCCGGGCAAACTACTCAGTCGATTTTGATGAAATTCGGCATGTAGGTTCACAAAAATCATTCGGGACCATTTTTTTTTTATTTTGGGCTCACTCAATTTGGGGGGGGGGGGGTTTATTCTCAAAAAACTAAAAAAAACGTCTAAAAAAATTATTTCCCGAAAACGGCTCCAACGATTTCTTTTAAATTCTCATAAATTGTAGTTGTTATTAATGTTGATAAAATGCGGGGGATCGCTTGCCCGTTGATAGTTTGCTTCTGGGGGTAAAAAAAAAAATGACTAAATTTTAATGAAAAATGACTAAAAAATAATTTTTCTGCGACACCTTTCTATCGATGATTTCTACCTTCAGGTATGTTTTAGGTGTTACATTGGGTAACGAAACCGGGTAGGTTACTTTCCCAAAAAAGTATTTTGTTTTGTACAAAAAAATGTTTTTTTGAAAAAATGATAGAAAATTCACGCTCAAATGCATTGCGTGCCCTGCCAGTATTGCTGTGAGGTAATGTGTTGGTCTGACCTATCTAGAATTTACCTCACCACCAGTGACGAGTGACGTCAGGTGGACAACCCCCCCCCCCCCCCGCCCCCGAGATATCGGAAATTTATCCATAGGAAAATTATTTACCATGAAATTACTCATTTCCTACTAATTTTGATAAACTGGAAAGCATGCTAGAGTAAACTCGGACCGGTTCTTTAAATTTCATTCAGTACAATGACGGAGACTCAAATTCACCGGGCCTACTTATTGCGATTGTTTTTAATCTTAACCTGGGATTAAAAATGTAAACAAGTTAATTATTTAATGAGAAGTGATAATCAATATTGTTCTGTTTACATTTTTAATCTGAAGAATAATTTAAAACGTAATAGGCCTGCAGGAGTGGCTTTTTTGCTTTAATGTGTATATTTCTTCTTGTTTAAGCACAAATAACAGATTAACAACAATAACTTTCACCTTCCATCCATTGCATTGTTAAATGAATCATTGTAATAACAAATAACTTAGCAGATGATGTAACTAAGACAAATTCGGTTGGATTGTTTGTGTCGGTACATCCAACTGTAATGTGACAGACCAAATTGTCCAACCTAATTACACAATCAAGTTGGATCCTATGTTTGAAGATTACTGTAAGTCTTCCAGTAAGGGAAATCTGTGTTCAAATAGATATCTCTCACAGTTTTGTAGCCATTGGTTTTCAAAGGCACTTGAAGAAATAATAATGTTTTCAAAAACAATTGAATTCAATTGTAAAGAAAAAGGGCAATTATTATTGTTTTGTTGGGCATTTAAATCATAGAAATATATTAACTGGACCGGCGGTAACCATAATACTCGTAAGTTGTTGCTTACGTGGCACCAGTTAACCACAAGCCAACTATCAGAGATAAGTACCAACGTAAAAAATATCCAAGTCTTATACATTGCCACATAGCATAACGGACAACTGGACCCGGTCAAAACTCTGTACTTAGCTTGTGCAGGCAGGCTAGTTACCCAGCGAAATTGCGTACTTATCTTGTGCAGGCTACAATAGCCGCCGCCATATTGATAATGGTGTACAGCCATGCGATGGTTTAAATGAATAATTTTTTATTGTGATAATCAAGGAATGGAGAATTATATACTTTTTAATATAGTCTGGACTAGTATCCGAACTTGTTTAAGTCATGCTTACGCCTGTTACATAGGGTCAAAGGTCTCAGGTAGACAGTTATGCAGTAGTATTACCCTGTATGGTTGCAGTAGGCCATTATTACAGTATTAAGATGCAATCAGAGGCACCCCACGCGGCGACCCTGTCCCTAATAAAAATTCACTCTTGTTTCCGCAAATTGAGAGCCTTTGGAACACATCCTAAGGTAGATAATACGATAAAAGCAGCATTAACGTAATCCCAATATTCCGAGATAGAAGTGGGTACAACTTTTCTTTGAGATGAGGGTGTACCGGCTTCGTAAAACTAAGCCCTTCAGAAGCATCAATAACGAAAGTTCGGGAAAACTTTCACTAAAACTTGGGCTGTGGTCCCACTTATAGGATCAAAGTTTAATTTTAATTCGTTTCTAATACCTATCCGCGTGGTGTAACGCAGGTCCCAAAGGTTGATTCGAAAAGTGCCAGCCTCAAAATTCAGAAGGGCATCTTATAATGCGAAACCTGATTTAGGTTTATTGTATTAGGTTTGATTAATATTATTGCCTGTGGTTCTGATTGCATAGTAAATGAAAGAACCGGTCCGAGTTTACTCGAACATGCTTTCCAATTTATAAATTATTAGATAGACATAACGTGTAATTTCATAATAAATAATTTCTCTATGGTTAAATATCAGATCCCCTGGAGGGAAGGGGGGGGGGGGTTATAAGGGGGGTAATATATTAAAAACCCCTTATAGTCTATTGCATATTCTGGAACGAACAGATCAATACATTGTAACAGTAGTAACAATAACAGAGCACGTAATGTATTGGAGAGTGAATTTTCCACAATTTCTTCAAAAAATAATTTTTTGCACAAAACCAAATATTTATTTGGGAAAGCAACCTGTTTGGTTTAGTTGATCTATTGAACACCTAAAACATACCTGAAGGTAGAAATCATCGATTGAAAGGTTCCGCAGAAAAATTATTTTTTAGTCATTTTTCATGAAAATATTGTTATTTTTATTTTTTACCCCCAGAAGCAAACTTTCAAGGGGCAAGCGACCCACCGCATTTTATTAACATTAATAACGACTACAATACCTAGGTATATGTGAATTTAAAAGAAACCATCGAGAAATATTTGTTTTAGATGTTTTTTTTGTTATTTGAGAATAAAACCCCCCCAAATTGAGCTAGCCTAGAATAAAAAATTTATCTCGAGGTATGATTTTTGTAAACCTACATGCCAAATTTCATTAAAATCGACCGAGTAGTTTACCCGGAAATCGATGAACAGACAGACGGACAATACGACAGAGCGACAGACAGACATTTCGTAAAAACCATTTTTTTTTTTTGGGTTCCTGGGACCTCAACACGTGTAAATCCGTTAAAATTTTGGAGTCGAAAATTTTGACAGTCACAAAGCTTTTCTTATATTGTATGGAACTTGGCTCGTGCACGTTAACTACGTGTAATTTGGAACGCAATAAAATAACATTGTCAAATATTACTAAATATCTTTGAGTAATATCTACCTTATTGACAAAGTTATTTTGAAGTTTGATTTGAAGCCATTTAATCAGGTATGTGTATGTTTAGTGCGTTCCTATGGTTCTAAAGGAAGGGTAGATACCCCATGGCCCATATGTACAGTTAGTGGCACGCAGGACCTTATTTTATGTCCAAACCCACCCTGTGGCCTCAGGGGAATAACATAGGCGGGATTGCAAGTATAGTACAATGGATACATTTTCTTTAGAAATCCAAAATGGCGGGCCTCGCTGTGATAGGTTGGGCTATGTGTAGGGTTTATGTTGTCAGCTTATCATAGTTCTAGACCTGCATCCTCCGAGAACCGACCAAGTATAGACCAGATACAGGTCTCTGTGAGAGGGCCAGCAACCTATCCTAACCATCATTAGTGGATACCCCCTTTTTGGCAATTCTACCCCCATATCACGCCCCACCAAAGTGTACGGCAAAAGCGAGCATTCTAAGACCAGATGTAGAAGATCTACTACTACTGAGCCAATCTTGGTTAAGGCTACACTCAACTATAGATTGTCTTTCCAGACCTCCAAAGCTTGATCAGAAAATGTTGTAAGTGCTGGACTCGAACCAACACCCTTTCTGGTGAAATTTCGGTGCTGACTTGTGAAAATATAAGTATTTACAAGATTTAGAGATTTAAAAAAATTATGTCGTATATTAAGAAGGGCTATTTTCTAATTTCTTGTGCGTGAGCTCGCGTTGAACACCGTAACGCAAAACCAGAATGAAAATGCCAGCGTGTAGCGTGGTAATTACGAAAAAACGTCAGCGAAAGAAACTGACGTTAAGCAGACCCATGCTGAATTTTGAAAAACGCTCTCTCACGAAATACGTAATCATGAAGGAAAACGCTCCGGGAAGAAGCGCAGAAATTGAGCAAAAGTCATGACTGGAAATACCTAGGCTATCAGCAATCAATGAGGGAAAGTGGGTCAGGTCGACTAGTGCTTGCGTGGCTGTATAGGGAAAGTATTGCTGACGGCTCCAGTCAATAGCTTTCTCTTAAGTTGTAACAGTTTCCCCTAGAGACTTCCCAGTGGAGAGATGTGGGTGGGAAAAATGGCGCCAAATTTAAAAACATGTGTCTAGTGGCCGCGTCTCTGTAGGGAAAGTATTGCTGACGGCTCCAGTTAATAGCTTTCTCTTGAGTTGCAGTAGTTCCCCGTTGAGCTTCCTCAGTGGAGAAATGTGGATGAGGAAAATGGCGCGAATATAATCTGTTTGCCATGTGTCGCATGTCTCGGTATGGCTCATGGCTGACGGCTCTAGTCAATAACATTATCTAAGTTCCCCATAGGATGATTTCAGCAGAGGGAAGGGACATTCAGACATGTAGAAAAATTGTTTAAAAAGATGTTCGCAATGTAAATTGGTAGGGGTAGAATTTGAGATTCATAGCCCTCAGCTATCAACTCACTGACAGAAATTAGAGGATATAGAAAAAACTGGACTTGGCGGGATTCGAACCCACACGAACAAGCCCTAACAAGTGCAGTGCGTTCTAAACCCTCTACTTATACGTAAGCTCAACTCACTGACCCAAACTTGAATCTTTGCTCCCGTATGACCATACACATGAAAATGGTTCGTTAAACCTTAAGATATTATTCACTTGCGACCAAAGTGTCCAATCCCTCACTGCAGAATCTCTTCGATGTCTCTGACCGGATAACTTTCCTGTGCATTGTGCCGTTGACTGTGAGATAAATGTTCCAATATGAATGGAACAGTGGAATCAAGTCTATCTATACGGAAGACTATATAGTATGTCTATATTTTGTTCCTGGGAATTCATCGAAAATTGTCCCATCTAGCGGGACAGACAGAATTCAATACAACTACTGCGCAACTTGTGCTCCTAAGCAGTTCGATGCTGTTTCTTGGGAAGTTTATTGCCCCATCCATTCAATCTGTGGTATGGCGCCCATTCCATTGACCGGCTAGGGCTATTGCCAAAAACAGTGACGTGGTAGCAGACATTCAAGACTTAGGTTGCGTCTCCACCGATCTCGCATTGCAGAATGCAAATGACATTGACGGAAATTAGAATTTTTCTTTTTATAGAAATCTATTAAAATGTTTGTACTTAACATATCCTATGACGCCATATTTTAATTTTAGTTTGTTTGTTTATGATTTTACTGTATGATCATTGATCAATTTTAACTATAGCATAGAGGAAAATAAACATTTCCGTCAATTCTGCAATGCGAGGTCGGTGGAAACGCCACCTAAGTCTTGAATGTCTGCTACCACGTCACCGTTGTTGGAAATAGCCCTAGCCGGTCAATGGAATGGGCACCTAAGGCAGAAATAAGGGAATATCATCCCGTGGCTAGAGACCGTTATCAATATGCCTGCTAGTGTAACCTGCACAAGATAAGTACAGAGTTTTTGACCGGGTCCAGGTATCCGTTTTGCTATGCTGCAATGTGTAAGACTTTGATATTTTTTGCGTTGGTACTTATCTCAGATAGTTGGCTTATGGTTAACGGGTGCCTCGTAAGGCATATTATGGCTCCCACCACTCCAGTTAATGTATTTCTATGGGGAATATAAATAAAAAAGTAAACAAATTATAATATTAAATATAAATGTTTTTTCCTTTATTTTTTTGAAGTGAAACTTCTTGTAGCGCAGGGGTTTTTAAGGTCAAGTTATGCACGAGGAACGTTAAAAACTTACAAGTACGATAAGTAGGTACCGTATATAGCTCGCAGGTTATACACTACAGTAGTCACAGTCGTTTTGTGGTGATTTTTCGACCAGAACATGGAAACACTCGCCGTATGAAAGGCGCCCATTCCACATACGTACATCGTCAATGAAAATTATGAAATTGAAGGACATTTCAATTTTACTCTATGCCATTGTTAAAATTGATCAATTATCAATTGATCATAGAGTAAAATATTAGAATATTAGAAGTTCTTTGGTAAAATCACAAACAAACAAACTAAAATTAAAAAAATGGCGTCATGGGATATGACAAGTACAACTATTTTAATTAATTTCTTTGAAAATAACGCATTTCTGTATAAAAATTATAATAAGGATTAAATAATAAGGCGACGAAGAAAACAAATGCAATTTCAAGAAACAAATGCAAACAAATTTCAAAAATTTGGCGCATACGCTTCAATTGAAAATTGTCAATTTTTGAAAAAAACATATGGAATGGCCCCCCTCAATGAGAAATTGAAATGTCCTTCAATTTCATAATTTTTATTGACGTTGTACGTATGTGGAATACCCGCCTAAGCAAAGTGTAACTCTATCATCTTATATAACTGCACGACATGACGAAACGTTTCAAAACACGCTGTCAGATCAACCAACACCCGCATCGCCCTGGATTATACTGATGATAAAACAAATGTTTAACACTTACATTGCCTGCTGTGTTAATAGTCATTAGAGACATGGGCCTCATACGATAGTCTTCGAACAGGGTGGCGCCCATTGTAGGGAAAGGGGGCAACGTTTCGGGAGTGGGTGCTATTCCCATCATCAGGTTAAGTGCTGAGAAGAACTGATGGCTTAGTTCTGATAAGGACTGTAGGCTTCTGGACTCATAGCTTTTGTATTCTACTTTGAATTATTGAGTAAATCCGATCCCCTTGAGTATTCGAACTACCGTTCTCGCGATTGACATGCAAGCTTTCTAACCACTCGACCACGGCCCTCACCTTTGTTAAATAGTATTGTACCATTACCATTAATATGTACAAATATAAAATAAATGTATACAGCTTTTTCTTCGTTTACGATGTCGTAAGGTAGTTTCCATTAAGTAACCAGAGAATACCGCAAAGGGGCTGCGACTTCGATAACTGGTATATTCGAGAAAATTAACACCACAATCCAATAAGACTGATTTTTCGAGTCTGGTTTCAGAAAATCACAGTCTGCTAAAGTTATCAGTAATTCTAGATGAAAATTGCTAACGTGAAGAAAAGAAAGAAATCTCGATTTACCGCCGGGAGTGAAAAGTCTCGAAAAGAAACCCCGGAATTAAAAACAATCATCAAATGACAGAGCCACACAGCCTAGAGCTGTAACCTAAATTAACACTGCATTTCCCGGAAAAATTCTTTCAAAGAGATACTGGTTCCAAGAATTCCAGTATCAACGGTAAATCAAAGAAGACATACTATCGTAGCCTTTCATGTCACTTCTCATGGCTGAAACCCTAGTCATAGATTAGAGATTTTTATAGACTATAGTGAATTAATATCTTGGATTGAAGTTGAGATCGTAAATATAAGAAGACCAGGTCCGAGGGAGCCTCTAAGCCAATGGAATATCAATTATAGTAATACAAAAATCCTAAGAAGAAGAATAAGAAGGAGGAGAAGAAGATAGAATGCCAATGGAGGGCGGTAACCATTGTTTGTTGTGATTTGCAATTTTGTAATTGGGAAATTAACAGTTACCCTGCTGGACGTTTTACCGTACGACTTCGAACGCGACCTAACGCTGTTGACAGCCGGCCGCCATACCAAGTTGAATCCAGCGGACCAGAGCAGGTTCAAAGCTGCAGATAACTTGGTCGTGTGCACAGTGCCGGTAGGGAAACATGGTAGGACTTGTCCTGGTCACCTCCGAACTAATCGTGTGACTTCACTGTGTTTCCCAAGTGGTTCGGAATCCACTATAATCAGGAGGTCCACTGTCCTATGGGCTGGCATAGGACAGTCAAGTCGGGGTCGCTCTATGGGCCCAAATATGAGGCCTAAGTCGTTATTAACCCGACGAACACTACTACTACTAACGCTGTTGACAAATAAAAAAAGGCTAGCCACAGTAATTGCGTACACAATAAACTACCGCCCTTTCAAGGTACAAGCCAAAAACTGGATCAAGTCGTAAATTTAAAAAATAATATTTGCCCAAGTCCCATTGGCTGTGTGCCATTCTAACCCAGATTCGGAAGTATAGGATTGCTGTGACCGTCCAAATATCATCTATCCCATCAAAATTAGATGACTCACAGGGTTTACAAAAAAAGTACGTTCAAATGGATTTATTTATGTTCTCGCCATAATATTGAGAAGTACGAATTTTTGTTTACAGACTTTAGGTGCAAGCGACAAGATAGCCACGTCGGACTGAAATATTGGTTATCTGCTATTTTTCTCCCTATCCACAAGCATCGGTAACCCATCGGAAATGATTTCGCATCATTTGTGCCCCACAGTTGGACTCAGAGGAAGGGTGACTGCGACTCCAACAGTACGACCGATTTCTTCTTTATATCTCTTCAAGCGAAGATTGACGATCGTCAAGATATTTTGGACCTTGGAAACTGCCACTCCGAAAAAGGATGTGGTGCAGGTTTTACAACCAGGATGTTCTTCTTCTGCCGGGGGCCCTCAATCCGTATATCTTCTATACGTAACGTTACGTAACATGCAGAAGACAATATTTTTCCTTCCTCCTCACATGGCCAAAGTATTTAGTTCCCGTTTCTTAACCGTGAGTAGCAACTCGGCGTCTGCATCCATTCCCCTCATGACCTCAGCACAGCATTCGTCTGTATACCCACATCTCAAATGCAGAAGCGTGTTAGTTTCCGTTTCTTAACCGTCAGCAGTAAGAGATCCACTGCCACATTTTGACCCATTTCCAAAATCGCTGATGTTGTGAAAATAATGCGTTGAAATTGGGGGTTATCAAATTTGACATTTGAAAACACAAGTTGCCGATACTTTGGGACAGCAATTACCTGTTCTGTTACTGACTGCTAAAAAGGAGAAAAAAAACTCACCCTTCTCCCCGGATTATAAAATAATCTACGCAACCGAGGTGAACATTATAAAGCAGACTACAGCGACGAGGGATGCACAAAATTAGATGAGTTGAAAAAATTAAAAAAAAAAATCCCGCGTTTTTATTTTAAAATTCCACCTAGCACGGTAAAAACTGATTTTAATACAAAAATGAGAAGACAAAAATGATTTAAACACTGTAACAACTGATGAGCCTCCAAGTTGTGAAATTACAGCCGGTAGCTTAAGATGACAGATTTAGCCATGGGAAAGGAACGGGTGATTATTTATTTTATAGGAGAAATTATGGAGATTTTGTTTGGTTCTACAGGGTCTGGGGGAGGGAGGCTCAAGGAGTATTTTGGGGGACGAATATTGTTGTAATAATTAAAAAATATAATATTCGGCAAGGTATATTCGGAGGTATATTTTATAAATTAAATTGTAACCCCTTCAAATTATTATAAATAAAATGCAGCCATTGCGGTTAGGTGGACCCAGACCTGCGGGCTTGCTATGGCGATTATTTTTAATCTTAACCTGGGGTTAAAAATATAAACAAGATAATTTTTTTACAATGGAAAGTACATTCCAAATTTTTTCTTTTTTTGCATTTTTAACCTCAGGAATAAGAATATTAAACAGCATAGAAGACCCGCTAACGAAAAAAACATATATATTTTGATACTGAGCCTCGAACGTGGACATTCCAGTTCATCATCCAGTCGACTCAGAGCATATTTTAAGGAAGGTTCATTGGGGCAAATGTGCCCCCTGTGAGGTGATTTTGCTCCCTACTTTTGGGCATATTGCCCGAAACAAATTGGGCATAAATTTCAAGGCTAACAAAACTAGAAATTAGAAGAAAAAGTTGTCAAAAATTACGTCGTCCGTCGCATTTAGGGCGCCAATTTTGTTTTTAACGTAACCGAAGAACCCGTGGCAGCAGTCAAAAGGAGCATTCTGACTGGCCGGCCCACTTAATTCCAATTTGTTTGTAGTAAATTACAACACCAGGTTTTGGTAATCTTGAGAAAGTGTGATTATTTAGAATTAAGTTATACTACCCATTATTAAAAGTAATAGACCTAATCTGAACTTATTTCAGGAAGGCGCGGGGGGGGGGGGGCGAAATTTACACTATATAGAATAGGATTTCAATTTGTGCCACCCAGTGAAAATTTCTTAAAATATGCTGTCGACTTCCAACGGGTGAACTACACGGGGCCTTGTGAAACTCCATTATATGGAGCCTATTCAGTATAGACTATAGCGCTAAACAGGATGAGCCGGTTATTATACACAACAAAGGACCGCCATAGGGCTAAAGATAAACATGCGAACGTGTGCGTTGCTATATCGACAAAGACGATCTACGCCGCGGCAGAGAGGACGTACTTGCTGTTGAATATTGAAAAGTCCTTAATTAGTGCCGAACAAATTCCCCCTTCCAATTAAAAGAGGAGGGGGATTGGTAGGGCTCTTCATGTTTTTCGACCGATCCAAAAATAGCAATAAATTCGTTACTAGCCGTTGCATTCAAGATGTCGGACTACGGTAATGTGTAGATTGTTGCAAAAGTTTAAAGTCATTGTCTTGTCAACAAGTTCATTTTCATCTAAACACCGTGCCACCTTTTTATTTTCAAGATGGCGGACATTTCTTCTCTCAGCTGTGTTTTCTTCAATGTAGGAGTTATGGGTGATTGAAGATTTTTAATGTGTTTTTCAGTTCCAACTGTAAGGAAATTATATAGTATCAGTTTTATAGATCCTAGAACATTTTACAGCATCTTTCTAGGAAATACTTTGAGAATTAAAGAAAGGCTCAGTTTTAATTAAAAATTGCTAGAAAAAAAATCTAAATTCAGGTATGTTTTAGGTGTCAAATAGGGTAACAAAACCGAACAGGCTGCTTTTTAAAAAAAAGGATTTGGCTTTGTAGATTTTTTTTATTTCTATTATTGATAATCCGTGCCCAAATATTATATAGCATAGCATACCGTTCTGTTCCTATTGTGTAGTATTTTATTGGGCTGTCCATTCTAACGCACTACAACAGACTTCCGACATCCGTAAAAACTTGAACTTGGACATATTTCAAAAATATCCAAAAACAAATCTCAACGAGTTAACACCGACAAACGAAGACTAAACAACATACTTACTGACTTACTTACTGAACGTAGATATTAAGACTTTTTCCAAATTTAAGCTGCACACGGGCTGAGCCCTGCAGCATATTACGATTACTGTATAACTTAATTTTTTATGGAAATATACATTTATTGTATTGTATTCTTGTCCTTGTAATTGTCTTATTGATAAATACAGTCGAGGCAGTCGTAATTTAAAGAAGGACAATTTTTAACCATAGAACTAATTATTATCTAGGTACATCATTATTTCGGAACCTATTCAAAGAGATAAATAGAAAAACAAGAACGGGTTCACTCGTACCGGTTCTTTATTTTTTTTGAAATGGTAAAAAATAACAAGAAAGTTTTGGTATAACGGCAATACGTAGCCCCCCCCTTTCCCACTAATTTATGAAAAAAAAAAACAAGCACAAAAGCACTAGTAGAATCAGCCATTATCAAACAAATCAGTTATCTAGAGCTGCGGCACAGAAAGCAAGTTCTTGCTATTGAATATTGAAAGTCCTTAATTAGTCCCCGGCAAAATTTCCCCTTTATTTTAAAAGGGGGGCTCATCTTGTTTCCCCCCGACCCAAAGAATGATAAATCTCGGGAGAGAATCCGAACCTTACAGCAGAAATTTTCAATCGTCCCGAACAAGGGCCATCTATTCCTTAAATTTTCATTTCAATTATCCCGGGAGAAATGTTTGGAATATTTGCTTCTTTTATTCTACGAAATTGCGCTGCAAAGCGATTCTCGTTGATTTTTTGCTTTTATATTGAGAATGATCAGCTGAATATATAATTGAAAAAAGAAGGAATTGATTTATGGAAAATATCTTATTTATAAATTCCAACTGCATTCTACTGATGGTAGCCTACTGTATGAACCTAAGGCCAAGTACCTACCTTCAATAGTTAGATTCAACTAATGCTTATTTACGAACATCAATTTACAGGTATTCAACTAATTTCGGAAAGCAGCTTTTTACTTTATTATTCCTAAAATGTGGGAGCGCGAAATTTTAAACCTTGTTTCTAGGAACCTCAGTAAGTTGCATTTTGTCGTCTCTACATATTGTTTGGTAAATTAGTTTTAATGCATATAATTGAAGGTAATGTTTGAAAACGGGTACGCGCGGGGACTTTAATTGTCAGTATCGATTTTCATAGAAATTATGTTTTCATCCATGCCATCATTAGGTGCCAAAAGGGCCAATTTTACACGGAACATTAGGGGAAAATTCATGGGGACAAAATATAGGTGAGAAAGCGGTTTGTCTCTCTCTGTTGTAGGTGGAGGGAGGTTTGGGTCAGTAAAAACCACCCCTACAGTAAATCCATTGTTTTCCCACCCCCTACAATCTAGAGGGATAATAAGTAATAAGAGCGCTCGTAAAATGAGCAAAAAGGACGGTAAAAAGGTCGCTTTTTACCTGTAAACACGCGGATTAAAGCCCACACAGTACAAACTGACCCTTTCTTACATAATGAGGAAGGGTTACCCTTTCACCAAGAATTTTTGAACCTTTAAATCCCAATTGGTATACATAGGAAAAGAGATTAAACGAGCGGTATTACGAGATATATTGGGGGGGGGGGGGCATTTATGATTTATTTGTACAAGGGTAGGCATTTAGAGTGAGAATTTCGGGGAACTCTGTACGTGTGGGATGGTTCTCGAGCCTAAGGAAAGATGTTTCGTCTATCTGCTGAGGGAAACATGGTATTTGGTTGGGAAATGGTGGAGTTGAAGTTGGGTTTCATTGCCGTTTGCTGACTACCTGTTCTATCAGGGGCGGCGGCGGGGGAAAGTATAACCGGCATCAATACCTCCTCACTAGTATAGTGTGAACATTGGGGCATGAGTAGAAGAGTATAGCCGGGCTATACCAGTCAGTCTAAGTGCGTGTCGAGTCCTGGCCGCCTATAAACTAATCGTGTGACTTCAATATGTTCCCCAAGTGGTTCAGAAGCCACTATAATCAGGTGGTCCACCCTGTCAGTCAGCTCTCCTTCTCCCCGAGGTGAAAAGTCTGCCCTTAGGGTGCCTCAAGTTAACAAACAGACTCACTCCCCCACCAGGCTGAAAGGGTTGCTTAAAGTGGAAATGCTGGAAGCAGGCGTTGAAAAAAAATCTATATGACTGACTCCGAGCCGCAAACCTCGGCTCTCCAGTTCATAGTTCGGTTCTGTTACCAACAGGGCTATACTGGTCCTAATGGGTGTATTAGTGCATGAACAGCTGCGGCATAGGCTAAACATGAGCGGGTATATTCTACTAAGAACTTTAGTGCCACTTGCTTAACATGGGGTAAATGCTGAAATACCTGAAATTCAACAATAGTAAATTGTTGCAATATACAATAGAAAACGGAAAAGACAACGACAAATAACGTCGACAAACAGCGGCGTTTGGTTGCAGAGTTTATTTTGGGGGGCAACAGGATGGAGAATTGTGTGTGTGTGGGGGGGGGGGTAAGACAACAAATTTATCCGCTTTAAACTCCCTAGCGATCGTCCTGTCATTGAGCCCATGTCATCTGTCTCCCCCAGTCTCATTAGCCAGTCTCTACATTGTTTTTAATGGATGAATCTGGTCGTCTTGTTTTGCTGAAACTCGGGTTGCCAGAAACACAAAAACCGGACAGGGAGTCAATGGGCCATTCTATCTAGTGTAAATTTGTCTAAAAAAACAGGTCATTTTATCTAATCTTGAATTTAGTGAATTTTGAGGAACTATCTATCATACTAGGGGTCTTCACAGTATTGGTGTTATCGAGTTATACCTAGTTAAGTGTGTTATATCAAGCTAAGTTAACACACCGATAACCCGCTAACCAGCGTGCTATCCTAAACGTACTTCCAAGTCGGTTAAGTGTGTTATTGCTTTCCAATGTATACGCTGTATAAGGAAAGCTTTGTGACGGTCGAAATTTTCGATTCCGAGATTTCAATGGATTTACACGTTCGCTGTGTGGTAATTAATGTGTTGGTCTGACCTTTCTAGAATTTATCTCACTTGCAGTGACGTCAGGTGGACAACCCTCCCCCCCCCCCCCGAAATAACGGAAATTTAACCGCTGGAAAATTATTTACCATGAAATTACTCATATTCTCTATCTACTAATGTGCGTCAAATGGCTTACCAGCCAAGGACGGGCGTAGGCTGAAGAAGAAGAAGATCTACTAATGTTGATAAATTGGAAAGCATGTTCGAGTAAACTCGGACCGGTTCTTTACCTTGCGCTGCGATCGATAGCTCAGGATTGACCGCCGCCATCTTTGTTTTTGTCAATTGATTTGAAACATGCGTTTAAAATTTTGTAGTATTAAAAATCTATTTGTATTATCTATTATCACAAGCAATTACCGTAAACTCTGAAATTATAATAACCAAAAAATGTAAACAAATGTGGCACTAGAAGTTCTAGAGTTCTGCCACTTTCTTTAAACCCGCGCCACGAACGTCTGACTACTACCACGTTGTTTACCCTGTTATATGTTTTCGATATAGCAATGATAACTCACTCCCGAGGTCCATTCACGATTTTGTGTTAACTTAGATAGCACATCCAACTCGATAAATCGATAACACGAACACTGTGAAGACCCCTAGTATCAGATTTTTAAAACTATTTCGTTCTATCCTCCAGAAAAAAAATATTAATTTTTTTTCACCGGCCAGAAGTACGAAAAACCGACAATTGGCAACCCTAACTGAAACAGTGAGATCCAATTGATGACTTTATGAAGCAAGATTTCCGATGTTTTAGCATATTTATTTATAAAACAGTATTCATTTTGAAGCATGCTAAAGGGCGATATTTCTTATTTACTTACTACTAGTAGTACGATATTATATTCTCCAAATTATAAAATTACCATCTCTGCCACCGATCCTCCAAGAGGAATTGGCGCGGTAAAAGTAAGGTATGTATAAAATTACAATATTTGCAAGAAAATGAATTTACCGCAAGACGGCTCCAGCGTAAGATTAAAAGAATATCTCAAAAAATTATCAACTATTTTGAGTTAAAAAGCAACTCACGTACTAAGCAAACCGTATTGCCGATTCAAAAACACAATCAACCGGAAACGAAAATAAAAAGCTGTAACAAATTGAGCATAATAAAAGCCAGTAACCTCTACTGCCCCCCCCCCCCCCCTACAAAACCTCAGCCCCAATAAATAAAAATTAACTTGCGGAGGGTCGAAAATAAAAGAACTCAAAATGGCCCCTATATCAAGTAAATTAGAAATATTTGTCATCTTTGTCTGTCCAGAGCATTCTTTGTAGGGGGGAGGGGGTGGTAGTTTTCACAGGAGGGGGGGGGGGAAATTGAATCAGATAAGCAGTGAAGGGGAAGACCCCATGCAGCAGTCTATGAGATTTGTAACGGTGGGCAACCAGGGGGAGGGGGGAGATGTCCCGCTATATTATGTTTACCTCTGCGACGTATTTCCACAAGATGGGACTCTATGGGACAAAGGATGCCCAAATAGGCTGTCTAGGTAATCAAGCTCTCTGACTGCTTGTGCATTCTACATTATGTGTACATTTCCAGGTGGTGGCTTCACTTGCTGAGATTTCCAAACCCAAAGTGATTAAATAGGACTTCAAAGAGGCAGTATTATGTGCGATGGAGCTCTGAGGTGGGTTTATGGTCGAAAATATATTAAAATAGAATAAGGCAGTCTAGTTCATTAACCTCTGTGACGGCTTTGCATTCTACATTATTATATTGTGTTAATTTCCGGGTAATAGTTTAAAGGCAGTGCCGTTAATTAACCTCTGTGACGGCTTTGCGTTCTAAATAATGTGTACATTTTTGGGTAGTGGTTTCAGTTGCTGAGATATTTGTACCCAAAGAGCAGGGGGTTAGTTGTATGAGAAAGGCCCAAAATTCGCCCACATTGAAAATAAAGATAATTTTCTTTCTTTCCTTAAATAGGATTTCAAACAAGCAATCTAGCTGATGAAGCTCTAGGGATGAATATACCGATCAAAGGAACTCCAGATAGAAATACAATAAGTTTAGAGGCAGTCTAGTTATTTAACATCTGTGACGGCTTGCATTCTACATTATTATGTGTTCATTTCCGGGTGGCGGTTTCAGTTGCTGATATATCTGTACACAAAAGGGGTTAAATAGGACTTGAAATAGGCAGTCTAGCCGATGTAGCTCTGTGCCGGTTTTCAATGCATTGGTCTATTCTATGATAGGAGAATTCTATGGTGTGTGTTTAGGCCTACATATCCTGTGAGATTGGCTGGTAATACGGAAATGGATTTCTGTGAAGCTTTGATCTCAACAAAGACGGGAGCGAAGCTATTAATGTACTGTATACCTTACGTCTCCCTAGCTTCAGTAGCTATCTCAAAAGGCAGGTAATCCGAAATTTATATATATGTATCTTTATACAGCACATTACAGAGTCAATTTATTTACTTTAAACTATATTATAATACGGTATTATTAATGCCATTCAGGACATGTAATGTAGAGTTACGGACTTTCACTCGAAAGGTACTTGGTTCGAGTCCCAAGCTTTCTACATTTTCTGACCATGCCTCGGAGAGCTTATAAAGCAGGCGGTCGCGGGTTTTCCTAGTTGAGTGTAAGAACGGGCTTTATAGACCTAGGATGACTTGGTATAGTAGTAATACAACAAAAAATCAATATTCAATTATTTGTAATATACAGATGTGGGTTCAGGGTGGCGCGAAGAGGAAAGAAAGGCACGGAGGTTGATATGCAGGGAGTTGCCCCCAACCAATCGCTGAGATTGTGACCCCAGTGGAAGAAAAATTAGATCAAAACATTTCTTCAAATCAATATACCCTGCTACTACTTTGCAGTTTTTTCTAGGGCACATTGTAGCATATTCAGCTAGAGCTGTTTGTGTGCTGACGTAGAATAGAGGCCAAGTTGAATAAACTGAATCACAAGAGATTCATTTACAGCGTAATAACTGGTGCGACCTCATGCACATTGTGGCCTTGAAAAATATGGCAAAGTGCCAGCAGATCTCGTTTTAATCAGAAAAAAGTCGACTACCAATTTTAACTATTTGCTTTCGCACTATTTATCCATGCGTTCATTAAGTGCAGTTATTAGAATACTAGCATATTATAGGTACCATAAAAATCGTACAATTAGCGCACAACCGGATGATAAGACGTCTTTTCCAACTTATTGGGTTTTTAGTGAACAATATTTTATGAAACCAACTACAAATAACTGCAGAATAACCGACCATAATATTGTAGTAATACTGTTTAGGTATGCCTACCCCTAGGCTGGGTGACACTCATGCCTATGGTACTCGTGGCAGGGATGACAAGGTCATAGTGGACATAGGTCATAGAAGGACATAGAACCAGTAGGAGTTGTGGCAGAAATGGGCTGCTTTTAGAAGAAAACTAAACAGGCACCTTATACGCAAATGCTCGTATATGGAGGACATGATGTGGGACCAGACAGCCGATGTTCTTGTCACTGCAGATTGTATACGGAAACCTACAACTGGAATATTGTTTTGGGCTATTGGTTTTTAGTGTTTTATTTGTTATTTTGTTTTTGTTTGTAGATTGAACGTCTATTGTTTCCCATATTAATCAATACAGATATATTCTATTCTGTAGGTATTTAATTATGATGCAATGCAATGATCTTGAGGAATATCAAGAAAAATAAGATCTGACAAAAGAAATACGGACCCTGAGTTTCAAACTTTGAAGACCCGTACTGTATTCAAACAACCCTAATGACCCATAAATCAAGGTAACTTCATTCAATAATTACAAACAGAAGCAAAATAAACTTCACATAAATTTTCCAATTGGTAATTTCATCAATGGAAACGGAAAATAAACCCGAATCGGTTGCAGTGTGGGGATTAGCGTAGCAGTTAAAATATAAATTATCAAAAAAGCTTGGGGCGAGGGGTTTGGGTTAGGGAGTGAAATATTGAAAAAGAGAAAATGGTTTTACAAAAAGCTGACAGACGCCCCTGGAGGATGGGGCGCAGTCTCGCGGCGCCGCCGAGAGACAAATTATACCGCGAGGTTTCCCTTAATGAACCGCATTAATTATAGCGCACGGAGTCTTTTTTTTATGGGCGACTCTGTGACGCCATTTTGCAGCTAGTACCTTTATGGCAACCTATTTACTAATTTACTTGACGGGAGGTAGTCTAGCGAACTCTGGCGGCGCCTCCGCGAGATATAGAATGCCTTGGAGAACAGAATCAGTGCATTTGGAATGTCGAATTTTGGAGAAATCGTGTTTCTAATGTGAAAGGCTCGTTTTTGCCAAGTTTGAAGTGTTTCTTGTTTTTGTTAATTAGTTAGATTTAAGTGTTAAACATTTTATTATTACCTTTTTGATATTGATTAATATAATTTATTCTGGTTCCTAATGACAAATGCGAGTTGCTGCTGACTGTTAAGAAACGGTAACTAAAATACTTTGGCCGTGTGACGAGGAACGAAAAATATCGTCACCAGGATGTTATAATACAAGGGAAGATAGAAGGACTAACTGACTAAGGGAAGAACATCCTGGTGACGGCAGTGGTTTGTCAAGTACACGACTTTTTATTTCAGGTCAACAGTCCCAAGATACTAATTGCCAGGATGATCGCCAGTCTTAGCTAGAAGAGGCATGTAAAGTGGATGAATAATTCAGGAATAGCCCAGTTGGTATAGAGAACTAGGCTATAAAACAGAAGAACGACGTTTGAGAATAGACGCATAATGAGAAAAACATATTTTCACCCATGTGCCCAATGGGTGCCTCACTTTATACGGTAGGTACTAACCACATTATCCCTAATAGGCCAGGGGCCAACAGAGAGGATCTTCTACCAGTGCTCAGGTCTGTTCCCACATTGTCATATATCATATTCAGCAATAAATCAATCAATCAGTTTCGTCAGACAATTCATGTTTGTATTCCCGCCGTGTTTGCTTTGTACATTTTGCTCGTCATGCGGTCTTCTGATATTCTTTCTACGTAGCCCAGCTTCATTTTTTCCAACAGCTCAGTCAATAGTGCAGTCCACTGTCCCAGAAAATGTATATATTTCCATAGCATTATCTGTTTTAGAATTAGCAGTAGATGTTATTTCCGAGGTTTCCCGTTGTCTGTATGCAAAATCTGACAAGTCAGGTTTGCAAACAGACCTGCACCCTCATCAGCGGTCAGCCGAGGGTTAATCCCCCGGGGAGACTGCAGAAACAAACACGAACCATCAGTAATGGCTTTACCACCTCAAAACTAGAAATTCACTCTAAAATTAATAGAGGCAGTGTGCAACCAGGAATTAAACACTGTGATTCTTCGGTTTAAGAAATGTAAAGTAAATTCTAGTATTTAAAAAACACAAGCAACTTATATTTATTCGTCAAGATTATTTATCTAGCAAGATCGTGGGTTCGAATCCCGCCAAGTCCAGTTTCTCTATATCCTCTAATTTCGGTTATAACGAGGAGGTTAACTCTTCAACCAAAGTTAATTTAATGTCAGTGTTATATGTACCATGTAAATTGTGAAGAAAGTACGCGATGTTCCATTAACTAAAGTCGTGCTAATATTTACGCCAATTTAAATGCTGAAACAGCAAAGTAATAACTGTTATTAAAGCGTACCTCTCAAGGGGAAAACACTCCACGTAATTTATAATTTATTAAATAACCACTGAAGGTTACCCACACGTACGTTATCAAGACATAAATAATTTATAATCAATAGTGTAATAGAGTAAGTCAGCTACTACAACTGTTATTAACTTACTATTATGTATTACAATAGTTATTAAGTGAGTATTACGTATGCACGCTACGACATTGCCCATAGCGTGCTGTCTTGGCCCCAGTAAGCAGATCATTATCATATTAGATGAAGGAGCGGCCGACGTAAAAGCCAAATTCCTATTATAGTTTCCTCCAATTGCATAATTTCTGCATGTGAATTTGCATAAACTTCCGCTGAGTTGGGGAAATTTAATTTGAATATTATTGTATATGATTTTTCCTCGTACTCGCATTACCAAACGGCAATGTAACTTAGTATGGTTAGGACGGGTAGCTTTACAACGTATTTAAGAGACAATCGCACATCACCCAATATACCTTTTTTACGCAAAGTCACATTTCTCAGGAAATATCGATAGAAGAGTTATCATTGAGGAAACGTTGCATAAAATAAATAAATAATAAATAAATATGCATTTCTGTTAAATTATACAATCAAGTAATCAACAAGAAAGTATAAAAGTAAAATCGTCAAAATATCGACAAAATCAGGTAGTTCTGTCATTGTGCTAGTGCCTCAGTGACAGTGTACTTGCTTTCTCTAAGAGATGGTATCTAAGCAATTTAGGGAAGTTAGTTGCATTTCTCACGGCTCTCAGTTCACTTCGGAGTTTTCTAATGCAGGCGAATCCTTGTAGTATGGGATATAGTCCCTCACAATTGGTTGTGCGTAGTGCTGGCCTTACAAGGTCTCAAAAATATGTGTGAAAATGGGCTGAATCGTTGTGGAAATTTTTAGTGAGCTTCGGTGTACGCCGTTTAAATCGACTGATAGTCTTTTCTAAAGATAGTACTATAATACGTACAGTACGTCGGTAGTATTATTGACAGCTATTGACAATGGAACTGTCATACGAACGCTTTTATTACGTTAAAGTTAAGTACACTCAGCACAAACCGTCAACCCCCCCACAAACAGATTCGAAAAACGTAATCAACGTTCAACACGCATTTGATTGTGGGGCTGTTAACTCATCAGTCCATACAATGCGCTGAGGGTTCCATTGTTGCCCATTGACAACTGCCACCGGTTTATTTGGCAATTTAAAGTCAATTCTCATGGGGGCACGAGGCGCGTTCAAAAACTTCCGGGTCTAATAAATCAGAAACTAGGCGTGCTAGTGTCGCTTTCTTGGTACCACTAGATTCCTACTAATTTCTTCTATAACCGTTAGCTGAAAAACGCCGAGGGTTGCATTGTTGCCCATTGACAACTGCCACCGGTTTATTTGGCAATTAAAAGCCAATTGTACTATTGTAGCTCAGAAAAAATAGCTCTAGTATTGTTATGTTATTAACACATGTTACATTGTTATCAACTTTTTGTCCCCCCCCCACCCCATTAAAGCATTGGAAAATTGTTAATTAATTTTTTTGTAATATGAGGGAGTAATATTTTTTTTGGGATACTGTACGTGATAGACCGGACAGTCCAGAAAACTAAAGAACTTTGGTCGATACATGATTGTGTCTATATCATGTATTTTATCTGGAACAACAAACAAGGTAACAACACGGCGACCTTCCTTTTTTTGACAAGAAACCTCTTACGAAGATATATAAGTAGATATTTTGGCTATCTGAAAATGGTAAATTGTGTGCTCATTCAACTGTTCTTCTCTCTTTGTATTTATAGCGACCTTACCTCTTACTGCAATTTTGTATATTATTGTAATTGAATGGTGAAAAACCTAAATAAATTATTTCCGAATTTTTTCACATGTCTCTTTATGGGAAAATGGTGCTTAAATTCCAACAGCTATTATGGTAGCACGCCGTTTGATTTTCACAAGTTATAAAGCCCGATTTACAGCCTGCCATGAGTCCCTAGGGGGCAAGTGGGAGTCTTAAAATTGGTAACGTTATCCACCCCTTACAGAACCCTCTACCCTCCCCCGATAACTTCGTCGATAATTTTTACGGTTTTGGGGAGCGGAGTTTAGAGCTTGTTTACAAGTTACGAGTACGTTAGGGCTGGGAGAGGGGGGGGGGGTATAAAACTGAATATTAAGGCTTGTTTCTTGCATAATTATGGTAAAATTTGGTTGTTAAATAATGAGAAACTTGCCTATCAGGCAGGACCGCAGACAGGTTTGTCCCCACCCCTAAATGTCATGCCCGTGATAATTTAATTAAGATAGTTTTAGGTATACAAAACTGCAGGTAATAACTGCAATACGAAACTAAGCGTCCATGCATGAAAAGCAAACAGCGTCTCAGCATGGGTTATTGGAACTATAGGAGACCTCAGCTATGATTGCTGATTCAGCGCTTGAAGCTTTGCCAGGATACTGCACCCCTGCTGACATTTTGACTGCTGATTCGTTCCATTCTTTGACCTTAAACTTCCAATTGACCCCCTCCTGTGTTCCGACCTCTAAGTCACTATTTGGAACATCTTTTTTATTTTGACAGGCGTTTTTTTTTTAAGACATCTCAGTCGCTGTTGTCATATTGGTCGTATTGACTTAGTCGAATTCGTAATTATTTTATCATAGTTGCTCCGTCACACATACTCAGTAACTTCTCAAATTTGGCATCTTCCTTAGCTACGCTGGCAAGGCGTGGCAACACTTATACTTTTATAGGTATTTCGTTAGCACCCACAGCAGCAACAAAACCTGCGGCCTTCTGTGTTGTTCTCTCCAAAACGTGAATCGGGACACTAACAATTCACATTCGCCTAGCTCCAAGTAGTGGTATCCTGATTCCTGACAATGGATTGTTTCGTTGGCCTGTACCACTCGTGAATAGAGACCTTAACGATTCATAACTTCCTAGGTTCAGACCTACAGGCATACAAAGGTGTCACACTTAAGCACGCGCTGCAGCTCAAGGCTGTTGTCAAATTGTTAAGCCGTTACGTCTTCTGAATATTTACTGCAGGCAAACAGCGTGCTGCGGGGAATCTGATGAGACAATAAACATACTCAAGGTTGAAACAGGTACAATAAGAATGGCAAAGAGAAGGCCGAAACTAGGCATTCAGAGCTAATGCAGTCACAAACTCTGGCAGGATAAATAAAATACTTCGGCAATTAAGGGGACGCCTACCCAATAATAGATCCATTATTTAATAAAATACGTAAAAAACCATTTTGGACCCCCTCCCAAACAAAAACCTGGGCACGGCCTTGCCTCCGTGGAACTGTGTTGTATAATAAAAATTGATGGAAATATGTGGGACCTTAAAATTTTATCTCAGATTTTATCCAAAAATGTCCTGCTTTACTGAGCTCACGATCCCTTAAAGGTGAAAACACGGCGATATTAAGGTTAAGACAAACAACCTGCGTGGGAATGTGGAAGCATTAAAAAAAGCAAAACAAAAAATACAAATAAAAGGCATTCTAAAAGAAACCGGGTAAAGAAATTGAAAGACACAAAATTAAATCCTGCCTCTCTGGGGATATCAAAGGCCGCAGAATTAGAAGAGTATAAAGAGGAATTGGGGGCACTATAGGGAGGTTTAAAATAAGCCTCCCCATACGAGTGGAAGAGGCCTACCTAGTACACATCTAACAAAATGAAACTCACGCCGCACGTTTTAAGGGTAGGGGACTAGGGGTGGCAAGTGGCCCTCCAGCTCGAGAGGTTGCAGCCGGCAGAAGGGTTGTTGCAGCGTCTTTGCTGACAGCTGGGAAAATTGTAAGACTTTGTAAAATAATAGGGATGAAGTGGCCTTTAAAGGGTCGCGGCTACAGTCCCATGTTTAGCTGATGTGTAGGTGGATGGAGTTACAGTATTATTTAGTACATATATATCGATACATATAATGAAAACTTTTCCACCTGGTCTGGGTCCACACAACTATAGTGGGTACCTTCCCTTCATGGGTAGGACAAAATAGCTGCTACCGGACATGTTGCTGACCACATCCAAATAAAGCAGTGGTCAAGAGAGAGGATCCTCTACTAGTCCTCAGGCCTAGACCACATTGAGACCGTAATGATTATATTGATACAAGGTTTCCTCCTGCTTTTGAGAGGTTCAGTTGTGCCCTATGTGGTGGGGGGGGGGGGAACTTGAGGCCACAAGAAATGTTTTCCGACCGGGGCTCGAACCTAGTTTACCCTGGAATCTTTTGGAAGATCACGTTACCATTTTACCACTGGATTAATCCTGGGAACTGATAAACAGGTGTATTTAGGGAATATTACACTTGAGTGCATTAAACTAAATGTATTTTTGAGACAAATGCAAAGTGAGAAAATATTAAATGCCCCTAATACTTACTGTATATTTAAAAACAAATTGTCTGCAATACCAAATTGTCTGCAATACAAGCAACCAAAGCGTTTTTCAGTAAGCAGTTACAGCAGCCCAAACGTTTTTTTTACAGCTGTCCAATAAATTTTACTCATTCTGGCCGTAGGTGGTGACCCCCTCCTCCCTCAAATAAAGGGGGCAAAGTAAATATTAGCGGCCATCGGAGCAAATTCAATTTAAGTTGAACGCCGAGTTAGATTGTGTAACATCAACTTTCCACTTAGATCCGCAAAACGAAGCAACCTTCCCCCGACGCCCCCCCCCCCTTTCAATTACCGTAGGCTACAATCACTTAATAGAAATTCCCATAAAGGGCAATAATGGAGTAGGTAGATAGCAGTCAAGTTCCATACGAAGGTAGCAGAACACCGAGTATTAGTTTCAGAAAACGAAAAGAAACGTATAGTATGGGAAACTTTTGAGAAAGCATAGTACATCAGGGGTCTATGCATTTAGGGTCGTTGCCACCAAGCCTCGATAACTGGTATTGTTTTGTTTTTCTAAGGACTTTTTATGGACCCAGGCCTACTTATAATAATAATAATAATAATAATAATAATAATAATTTTTTTTTTTTTTTTCTTCTTCTTCGGCCGGTACTCCCCTGCGCCGAAGGAATATATTTATAAATTAACAATTATACCCTTATAATACAAATAACCTGTGGGCCCCCAAGTTAATCAACTTGTCGGGGGCTCGCACAGTAAACGCTGTAGATGATGCAACAACATGTTTTCTATTTCACGTCTGTGTTAGCAAAAAAAACTTAGTTTTAATTTCAAATCAGTTTAATTCATACCATTTAAAATTGTAAGTTAACGTAAAGAGTAATTATAGTAAAGTAAAATAATTAAAGTAAAAAGTAAAATAATTAAAGTAAAAAGTAAAGTAAGTTTTAAAGCGAAGTATTTTAATTCAAAAGCCATTTTTTAATTTTCGTTTTTATCTCTCCTATTTTAGTTAATTTTTTAAGTTGTATGGGCAATTCATTAAAAATTTTCGTTATACTATTTAATCTATTCCCGTATTTGTTGTAGGCTGGTTTCCAATTGACGTTTCTTGGATTTCGAGTATTGTGATGTGAATTGTTTTCTGTTTCTATGTTAAAATTCTTGTCAAAGAAGTTATATTTAATTACTTTAAATGTATAGAGTTGTTTTAGGTTTAATATTTCGAGGTACTTATATTTATCATCAATGTGGCTAAATTTTTTGTTTAGTTTGTTTGACAATATATTCTTAATTATTCTATTTTGGGCATTTTGCACTTTATTTACATAAGTGTTTTCGTCCCTGCACCAAGATGTTATTCCGTAAGTTATTACAGACTCTATCAGGGCGTGATAAACATTTTTTATTACTTTCCTTGGCATCCTGTATTTTAATTTATGGAGAGCTGCACTCCCAGATCGCAGTCTTTTACACAATGACTCTATATGCGATTGCCAGTTTAGATGGCTGTCAATGGTTAATCCCAAATATTTGTGCTCTTCTACCATGTCTATATATTGTGTGCAATTGCAGGTATTGCTGGAGTGCAGACATCCATGTTTGTGGAATATGTATTTGCTTTCAATTTGTTTGGGTCCTCTATTCCTCATGTGCATGATTTTTGTCTTTTTGAAGTTAATTGCCAGACCGAGGTCATGGGTCAGTTGTTGAATTTCTCCGATTGCAGAGTTCATTTTCTTGCTAGCTGCTTTGACATCTTTGTTTGCAATTACGAGTGCCATATCATCTGCGTACATAAATACCTGCAAACCTTTTAAGTAGTCTATTAATTTATTAATCGTTAATATATATAAATACGGTCCCAACAAACTGCCTTGTGGGACACCGCTGTCCCATGCGCCTAATTTACAATTTTGCTCATTTAGTCTGACTGTTGCTTTTCTGTTTTTTAGGTAATTTTTGAACCATTCAAGCTCGATGCCGCTAATTCCTATTTCCTGCAGTTGTTTTGTTATTACCAAGTGGGGCATTACGTCAAACGCTTTGGAAAAATCTAAAAAGAGGATTAAAATGTTGTTGTTTAGGTGAAGTTGGTGATTGCAATAATCACTAAAATCTCCAAGGCATTGTTCAGCACTTTTCGCTTTCTGAAAACCATATTGTCTGCTATGTATAATTTTATTTTTTATTAAGTATGTTGTTAGTTGTTTATGAACTATTTTCTCTAATATTTTCTCAGACGAGTTCAGAATACTTATTGGCCTATAGTTTTTTGGGTCATCGTGCTTGCCATTTTTATATATAGGTCTTATTATCGCTTCTTTCATTTGCTTCGGGATAGTTCCATCGCTTAGAGAACCGTTTATTATTTTTGATAATATTGGTATAAACTGTTTGTTTGATGCTATGTCCCTCATCCTGATTTCGTCCGTTCCTGGTGACTTTTTTGTGTTCATTTTTTTAATAGTTGCTCCCACCTCTTCGGAGGATACACTTTTCCATTTAAATATTGGCTTGTGAACAGTATCTGTTTTTTTATTTATATCTGTCAACTGCACCTTACACGATGTTTTTACACGGTTTATTTCTGTTATAAATGATTTAAGGAAGTCTGTTGCTATATTAATTGATCTCATTTTTTCTCGGTTTATTAGGAAAAATCGGTTTATAGTTTCATCCACAGAGTTCAAAATATTTCTTCCTGTGATTCTGTTTATGATTTCCCAGGTTTTCTTTTGATCATTCTTTGCTTTTTTTATTTCCGAGAAAATAAATTTAATTTTTGCTGAGTTTATAAGTTTTGTTGTTAAGTTTCTTTGTCTGTTGTACTTTTCTCTTAATTTAGCATTGGCTTTGTTCTTCTTTAGTTTTTGGAATAGTTCATCCCTTTTACCCATTTCGTGTTTTAGTTTCTGGTTTACCCATATACATTCAGTGTTTTTTTGACACTTATTGGCTGAATGCTTAAAACGAGATTTTTCATATATGGTTTTCATTACTTTTGTTATTGTATCGTATAAGCAGGATGCATTTTTTGTGTCGTCTGCTAAAATTGCCCAGTTTTCTTCATTTATTAATTTGTATATTAATTTTTCATCATATCTAATTATTTTTTTCTTGGGTTCCTTGAAGATAAATTTTTCTTTTAACTTTAGATCGACTATGATCGGGTAATGATCGGAAAATTTTCTTTGTAGAACCACTGAGTCAATCACCATAAAGTTTTTGACAAAGCAATGGTCTATACAGGATATTTGCAATTCATTATCTTTAAAATGCTCTCGAGTTGGTGTCGTTATACATTTTTGATATCCGCTGTTAACCATCAAGTCTAAATAATCTTCTTTTTGCTGTGATTTTTTTAAAAGGTTAATATTTATATCCCCTATGACTATAGATTTTTTTGCCATACTATTAATTGTTCCTTCCAGCTCATTGACGAAACAATTTGCGTTTTTATGTAGCCTATATACTGCAAGTACGTCAAAGCATAGGTTAGGGCTTACAGTAACGTTAATTAGAATATTTTCCATTGACATAAAATTAATTTTCAATTTTTTTTCATGGCATATCATTTTTTTCTTAACATATACAAGTATTCCCCCTCCCTGTTCATTATTTGGTCGGCAAAAGGAGAATTGCTTATAATTTTTAATACTGTACAGGTTTACTTCATTTATTTTTAAAAACGTTTCACATAAAACAATTAAATCTGGCTCTAATTCAGTTATTAAGATTAAAAGTTCATTGAAATATTTATTCATGCTTCTTATGTTTAAATGAATAATTCGTAAGTCCTTAATGGATGTGAATAATTTTTCATCAGCTGTAATAGAAATAACATTTCTGCTATACGTTTGTTGTAAAATGTAAAGTTATCTATTTTAGTACGGGGGGGTGTTGCATCACCTTTACAATCCTATATTAGGTTTAAAATATCTTGCTTATTCTTAATCTGAATTATTCTTCCTCCTTCTTCCTTTTTGACTAGAATTCTTCCTTCTTTTGTCCACACGTACTTGAAATCCGCTGCGTGTTTCTTCGTTTCATATAGCAACTGTTTGTTCATCTGGGTTAGGCTCTCGTTAATAAACACTTTCTCACTTGATCCGTTCTTAATAAGGTTGTCTTGGTTGAGTTGTTTGTTTCTGCGTCCTGCCAGAATCATGTTCCTTTTTCTTCGTGAGCTAAGTTGCGCTATAATTGGCTTAGGCTTATTTTTATTCCTTGTGGGGATTCTGTGTATTGATTCTATGTCATCTTCTTGTATTTTTACTCCCGTTATTTCAGCAACGTTGATTAACATTTTTTGCAGGTCCGCCTGGGTTTCGCCATTTATTTCCGGTAAATTGTGAATTTCCATAAAGGTGCTCCTGTACTGTTGTTGGAAATTGTTAAGTTCTTCTTGTATTTGCTTTATGGTTTCATCTTTTTCCTTAATTTCATCGGTCAATTTCGCCACAGTGTTTTGAAAGCTCAATATAAGTTCATTTGTTTTTCTTTGTCCGTTTATGAGCATATCTATTTTCGCTTCAAGTGTTAACTCTTCATCACCCTCACTGTTTTCGCCATCACCACCTGCTGTTTTTTTCTTTTGTCGGCATGTTGTACAAATCCACTTTTTTTTTTGTTCTTCTGATTTGGCTCTATAAGTCCTTGCAGACAAGCCACTGCAATCTATGTGGTACATTCCTTTACATGGACCATAGCATGCCACTTCAATAGAGTCTGCGTGTATTACATCATTGCATCGCTTGCATGTAGACATGATTAGATTCTATGCCACAATTAATAATAATAATAATAATAATAATAATAATATGTGTACTGAAAACATTTTACATTACACAGGTCAGCAGTAGCCACAACAGCTACATAGCTGAAAGAGAATCAACGTACAGTATCACTCAAATTAAAAATAGAAATAAATAAAACACAGGATTACATAATAAATTAATGAATTAATTAAATATTTTTTCATTAAATAAATAAAGGATTTATGTGGACAGGAGGAACTCCACGTTTTCTACTGCACACAGCCAGACCCTAAGTTGACTGGTGAAAGTTCTGGGCTTCATGTCAGGGTAGCCTATAGGTCCCTTGTCCAATGCCATCAACCCCGTGGATTTCGGACATTATTTGTATTGTTTCCTTATGAATTTTTGGCCATTGGCAAACTGGTATACGTTCTCAATGTGGAGCTGAGACCAGCACACCATTTACGCAAAGAGACAGGTGAAAGCATGATTTAACCAAGTACAGATACGAGTCTATTTCCAGGGGTAAATATTGTCAGAATATATTATATATATTGTCACGTTGTGCGTCATTTTCCGGAACTAAAGGTCCTACCGCAGTAGGCGTAAACTTACTGTTGAGCAATGTTTATTGGCAGGAACTTTTTCTTTAAACAAAGGGGAGTCATATATACAAAGAATTTAATGAATCCATCTGATTGATCTCTTAAGTCCCCTCCGTTGGTTGGTACCCTTGTTGAGTTACGACAAGTTCCCAGCATGAAAAACTTACGAGAATAGTGGAATTCAACGAATACTGCAGACTTCCAGTATGTATTTTATGTACGATTATTTATTTGTAATTGCAATTTTTTAATATAATTTTTGAGGGCTTAATTTTAAGAAGTTTTTATTAACATTGACATTACCATGCTAAATACTAATAAATAAATAAATCTTGACTTTTTGTTGCTCTATTACTAAGCCAACCTAGCGGAGTTAGGGCTATAAAGCTCTCTCTTACACTCAACTAGGATGATTATTTTATTTTTATAAAAGATTACTCCATTAAGTATTAACATTTCAATGAATGTATCAGAATAACCTCTTCAGTCCCCTCTGTATGTAATACCTGTGTTGAGTTACGACAAATCACCGATCGCATGATGTGTAGAGACTCGCACAAGTACGAACAAGCTACCACTATGCTATCGAAGGCGGTAAAATGGCGCCAAATTTTCTATTTTGCCATCTTTTACTGTCACTAGACAGCCATCATCTACAGTTTACTTCCTACTTTCCTCTTCAAAAAAGTCTATTACAATTTCAAAACACTCCCCCGAGTCTGAACCAAGCCAAAAGCAAATTAAACGATCCAACTTTTTTACCCCCAGTTACACCGAATTTGCGTACATTATCGACTACATGGCACCATTTTCCTATAACAATATGGCTTTATTGTAATAGATTTTCCGATATAGATTTAAAATTTTATTTTGGGACAATGAGGTTTTTCATGAACAGATTTTACCCGCAGGAGGATTGAGGAAGCGCTGATTACTGGATGGGGGTTTTACAATTTTCAAAACCCCGGAGTTATATTTTGAGCTTCAATATGGTGTGCGTTTAAATGGAGTATTAATCTTAGTTTATTTTCGGTTTACAAAAAATGGTTTTGTATTGGTGTAATGTATAGTTGATGAGGATTGCTGTATTTAAGATACAATCGGACACAACCACCATTTGTATTTTTAAAATAGTTAAATTTCACATAACTCTGTCATTCAGAGCTTTGGAAGCTTTGGATTTGAAGGGATTTTCAGGGTCGTAGGTCTACTTGCAAAATGCAGTGTATGGCCGGCCAATGACCCGACATCACGGGCATTGTTTCTGCATTAATTTTTGGCCTTAGTAGGGGGATTCACTCTGTTGATAGAAAGTAGAAATAGAACTACAGTTTTTCTACGGTAGAAATAATGCCATAAGGACATGTGTTAATCGTGTCTTTCTACGGCTTTCTACTACTTGGGGAATCAAAAACAAAGCAAATGGTCGACCATATTTGTTGTTTTTATTGCTCATATTTAATCATTTAATTTTAAAAATGAATTGTACCAGACAAATAAACGACAAAAAACAGAAGGAAATATGTAGCAAGAGGTGGACTGCGGAAGCTGTTATTAAGTTCCTCGAGATATTAATAGCCAAAGTACAAGAAACTTAATTTGGAGGTAAGTTGCTTGTGTTTATATCAAAATTAAATATGCTGCTTACGTTATTTGCTGTTGATACCCATCTGAAAATCGCCAAAACATGCTAGGAATTAGGATTACAATTGATTGTTATTAACACGTAAGTTTTACGCTTAAAAAAGCCGCAGACACAACTACTTCGTTCCTTTGAAGTACGTAGGTACTGTACTTATGCCTTATGGCCTGTGTTTTTTTGCATTTGTTCGGGTATTTAGGTAAATTATTCCTTAGGGCTATTCTGCAGGAAATTTGGAGTTACTGTAGCCTACATTGGAATACGGCGTTCAGTAATTTTGCTACGAATAATAATATTGGTGTGGTGCATGGATTCTACATTATTGAATGCAGTTAGGTCTACACATCTCCGGTTTTTCTTTCTGTTTCAGAAACCAACCGCCCAGACAACAACAAAAAGAATGACGCCAACGGCCCAATCAGAAACGAGAGCGCCTGCGCACTGAACCATTCCTGCACGACAGCACCAGTCAGTCACTCAGTCAGTCAGTTGCTACGATACCTCCGCGATACAACCTTAGAAGTATAGGTGTACGTAACACCACTGAAGATGTCGTAAGCAGTTGTTGACGAAACGTTTGGAAGCCTACTTTGAAATCGACCAAGGCCTATTAGCCCGGATTCTTCTGTCCCCTTATTAGACTCCAACCGTGAAAGCCTTCGTTATTATATTGAATTCAAAATGTGTCGTTCGATACAATTTAAGTGTTAATTTATTATTCTACTGTCAAATCAATAAAACATTGAACCATATTTCCTTTGTATATAGGCCTTAATACATTAATTATTTAATTTGATTACATTAGTTATTTATATGAATTTATACGTATTTTATACGTATTTATACGAATTGTTATTGCTGCTGGCGTAAGTCAATCATTGAAAGAGAACGAACGGTCTAGCTATAAAATACTTATAATTGACAGAGGCTGCATCATAGCTTTAAAACTGTTTCCATGAGCGCCTTCCTTTTTTCTGGTACCGGCTGTATTATCTTGTACATCTTGCGCTTTGATGGCATAATTTTGTTTGCGTGAGTAGGAACTCTCCACAACCGTCTAAGTAGCCAATACAATGAGGCAGCTCGTGAATTTTTGCATTGACGATTTCTCTTCTTTCCTCTTCAATTGGCCAATGCAAAACTCTCATGAAAATGTTAAACCGCACATTTCGTCGTGGACTCGTGACTCACACTCACAGAAATATCGTCGATGGCTTAACTTAGTATTTCTTCCTCCTCTTCAAAATTTTCGCACATCATTGCATTGCATTTTTCCGCGAGGAAGTTGATGGCTTTCAACGTATTTCCTAATTTAGGCATAGGTAGGTAGGTAATGAAAAATAAGTTTAAACTTAAAGTGAAAAAAACACCTGCTAAAATCAAAAACAAATTACACGGCTAAAAACAAAAACAAAAACAAACTGACAAAAAGACAAGAACGTAGCGCCCACACCTGTTGGTAGTTCCTTGTAGTATACAATTTCAATTTTTACCTCACAGAATACGCCTTAAAAACTTTCTCTATTTCTACCGTTGACGGAGGTATCCTCACTCTGAGCTTTTTTCCGATTTTTCTATTCCCTTTTCTATCAACAGAGTGAATCCCCCTAGTACTTAATGAAGTTCCTTAGCTGTGACCAATCTGTATTAATGTATTAATTTCGTTCTAGGTCACAACCGGTTAGTAGGCCCTACAGCAGCCGTTGGCTTATTGTAACCCAACTCGCGAATAGCATTGTAACCTGAGGTGCCACCTCTCCTCTATATACAATATGTAGCCTATATACAGTATATATTTATTTATTTCAAATTTATTCCCTTCAGTTTTCTTGGTTAAATAGACAATTCGAAATGAAACAATTGCCTAAACTTTGCGTTTAATAAGTACTAATTTTACTTACGATATTGTTCCATAAAATCCATTCATCTGCCCGAATATCAGTATTAATTACTGAGTTTCTTACCTGAAAGTAAAAAGAATAACATTTATATACAGCATGCATACAGTTGGAATATTTGTTTGTCAATACGTAAGCATCATACTAGTAGTATACAAAAAATAACTAAAACATAGAGTTCTAGAAAAACTTGTTATAACAACCCGAATTAGTAAAACCCAAATAATCGTTAAGAAATTAACTTTTTCTAAGAAACCCACTTAGTAGTATAAAGTAGTATAAAACCATGAGCGCTTTCGGCAAGAACTGAAACCCACTAGCACAGTTACACCTTATCTGCGACTTGAGACTTGCTCAACTCGAGGAGAAGATGCAAATGTGACTAGGGAGAGAAAACCTTGGTTTATATAGGACTGGGAGCGGGAGGGGGGGGGGGGTGGGAGGGGGCGTGGCTGGTTACCTATTCCTAACCTACAAGCTAGATCTATTAGAGGGGATGATTGTGTGAATGTTATGTCGTTTGTTAATTAGCCAGACTGTCTGTGCGATTCTAAGTGTTTTATTGGATTGTGTGGAAAAGGTTGCTGTTTTAATTTGGATGTATTTAGGAGTGATTCTAAGTCTTTTGCAAAAGTCTTTGCAAAAGTCTTTTGTCTGGTGTCTCGTTATAGACCTATTGCTCAGTATCTTAGGCGAACTGAGATATTTTGTGCAAGGATACTGTGATGATGTAATAGTTGGAGTCACAGGAATAGATCAGACTGTTGTTTTCGACCTAATGAAACGAGCGCTACAAATCATCTTAAACTGGCGTCAAGACAAGGGACTTGGCATTAATCTGACCAAGACTGAAGTAGTTCTATTTTCCAGTAAGAGGAATCTACCCGTGGCACCGGAACTGACCCTAAATGGATAAGTGCTGATAGTTACAAATAGTGTGAAATACTTAGGAGTGCATATTGATAGCAAGCTTCTGTGGAACGTCCAATTACAAGCTGCCATAGCCAAGGCTAGAGCGATAATGTGGACTCTAAGAGGGTGCTTTAGCAACACATGGGGGCTCTCACCAAAAATAATGAGGTGGCTCTACCTTGCAGTTATTCGACCAGCGCTCACATATGGATGTGTGGTGTGGTGGAAAAGAACACAGCTTAAAACATGCAGAGAAAAGCTCAAGAAGCTTCAAAGATTTATATGTATAGCAATAACGGGGGCTATACGTTCTACTCCTACTTCTGCCCTTGAAATGTTGTTGGACTTGCCCCCTCTTCATCTTGTAGCTGAATACGAGGCAAAACTTGCGGTAAAAAGATTGCAATTGCTAACAGCTAACAGCTGGCGGACATGCTACCTCTCAGGGATTGAAGGGAATGAAAAGGCGGACGAGCTTGCTCGAGAAAGATCTAGAAACAACCTACTCGGACCGGAACCCTGCCTTCCAATAGTCTGGGCAAACTTTAAGACTGTATTTAACGAGGAGCTAAAAGGACGATTCCTAAAGGAATGGCGAAAGTCGGCTGGCCTAGGCCACTCCAAGTTATGTATTGCGCACCCCAGCAAGAAAAGTGCTTTAAAATTCATCTCCCGTGGAAGAAATAGTACACGGATCATCTCGGCTTTACTTACAGGACACGGTCCTTTCCGGAACCATCTATCCAAGATGGGGGTACTCGTGGAATCAACGATGTGTCGGTACTGCGAGGAAGAAGAAGAGACAGGATGGCCTATTTTAGCGGAATGTCCGGCGATTTGGCGAGCAAGACTGAAGAATTTTGAATTTTCCACGCTGGAGCCCAGGCAGCACACCGGGGCATTAAGCTTTGGGGCCATTGTGAACTTCTACAAGGAAATAGGGCGGGCGTAGAACAGTCAAGTCGGGGTCGCTCTATGGGCCCAAATATAATAATATAAATATATATAAATAATATAAATCGTTATTAACCCGGCGAACAACACTACTACAAGTCTTTTGCAATCATGGTTAAATTTGAGGTTAAGTGAAGCAATGGCGAATTTTTCTTTAAGTCTGCTATAGATTTTGAGTTGTTCAGCAAGACTAGCTGTTTTAACATAAATATAATTAGATTACTTGTGACCCCCGGTCAAAAGAGTGTTGTCCTGCACAGAAAAAACCCTGTTCCTCGTTTATCTCGGCTCAATCCCGAACCCCTATCTGTTCAGCTTTCATCTTCGCCACGGAGAGGTACATAAGGCATTACTCAGAAGCTCAGCTTCTTTGAAGAGAAAATAAAAATATAAAATTAAAATAACCCCTGCATGAGAACAAACCGAATTTTACAGCCCTGACAAAAAATTAGCTCCCCCCAACTTTAAGAGCCCGTACGCATAACAAAGTGCCTTAGCCCCCCCCCCCTCTCCACCACCACAACCGACTGGGGGTGGGGAGGAGTCGTAATAAAGGTGACTACGTAGGGGAAGCCCCTAGGGATCCGATTACAGGTGTCATTAACACAGGGGAGGGGGGGGGGTTCTGCCAGTCGAGGGGGTGGTTTTTCTCCCAGTAGCAGAAGACTTTTTATTTTTATATCAGCTTATACCATCAGGCCCCACTCAACGTGGGTCCCATGGGGGGTTCTTTTGTCACACAAGTTAGAAATACATTTATTTAAAAACTAAATTTGTCTTTGTCACAATTTTATACAAAAGAAATGAAACCGGGTTTGGGGGACGGACTGTTTTGCGGGCTTATGGAATGGTTAAATTTTTATATTGGAATGTAAAATGTTATTTTTTTTCAATGTTCCATCCCGCTCCGCTGGTCCTTGCCTTGTTCCTGTCGGTCTCGGAAGCTCGGCACTTCGCGACTTCGAATTCGATCGGAACACGCCGATTTCACCCCAACCTGTATTGGAACTCAGTTCACCCGGGTGGTCGACATCATACAATTATGCCCATCACACTACCCCTGGACTGCTTTCTATTGTAGTGCTAATTAATTCGATGCCGGGTACTGGCTTACTCTAAGTTGAGTTTGGCCACCATTATAAAAGTATAGCCAGAGGTATTCTTGGACCGACGGAAAAACGGACGTACGTCGTAAAAGTAAAGTAAATTAAATTTATTTACAGTACACAGTAATACAATTCTGAAACTTTGGATCCCCAACCAACGGTGGAAAACACGTCAATGAAGTAGATTTATTTCAAAATAAATCCAAAATAGCGTTATTTAATTGGAAAAAAATATTTTCCCCGTCAATTTAATGGTTAAAAAGTGGGTCACGTGAGTGCAAAAGAAGACGTTATTTACCGCCGCCAGTGCAACATTGTTTACAAGTGTCTTTATTTGTATGTAGCATACGAAATGTGACGTCGTTTTCTTGTCGCCCATATCTGCCGGCGTTTTGACTCTTGTAATCGACAGTTAAAAACACCAATATAGATTTATTTATTTATTTATTTATTTATAACCTACAAGTCACCTTATCTAGCATATTTTATTGTTACTGTCAAGTAGCCTATACGGTGAATGTAAATGGGGCAGTGCATTTAAAATGAATTAAATTAATTATATAGAACTTCGTGCCCATTATTTGCTGTAAAAGTTGAAGTTTGAGTGTGTTTTTAGGTTAGGTTAGGTTTGGCTGTGGGAAAAGGACTAGTCGAGCAATGACAATAGCCTAACCTCGTGGTGGTTGTCTCCTCAACCTATGAAAATTTAATGACTGTATTATTTTTCATGCAAACTACAATATTATGCATTAAATATGGAAAAATGAATCAAAGAACATCTACAACCTTTTCTATCCACCAACTATTGAAAAACCCAGCCCATACAAAGTAAAATAAATAAATAAAGGAACACCGTTAAACACAAAACCTCACGAGTCAAAAGAAAAGCCGTTTAAATCTTGAACCCGCAGAGAGAAAAAAAGGGAAAATATTCAATGATGTAGAGGACAGCGGATCGGAAAATTCAACATTTTTCAAAAAGGCCAAAGGAATCAGACGGGGACATTCCAGCGAAATAAGATATCGGGGACAGGTATAAAAGCGAAAACCGATGGAAAAAAAAGTTTGCGACAAAAATAATGTAATCCTATCTCGGTAAAGTAAATCGCAAACGCAGGCTTCCAATTTCTCTTCAATAATTTTCACGGTTATTTTATTTTTTTCAAGTTGGCAGGCCTTTGACAGTTAGACGGGCAGTTATTCGATTTTTTCCTAATTTAGCGCCCAGTGGCGAAATTTTTGGAATGCAGCCCAGTGTTGAGGCAGGATTTCTGGCAAAGAATTGGTTTATGATTTTTTTAATTTTTAATTTATTTGCATATAATACGAAATTTACGCTATTTTCCGTTAATTTCCCATATTTTCCTACATTGGCAATTTTCAAATCAATTTTTATAAAATTGAAAAAAAAATTAAATGTCATAAATTTGCATTCATTTACTTCTAAAAAACTTTTGGTCACCACGTTTTAACTTATCCCGAAGCATTGTTAACCCATCGGAAATTATTTTCGAGAACCGCTCTCAGACACTACTTCATACATAAAAACCGAAAATATACAAAAAGGAACGAGCAGGTTTCAGTGCGAAGAAAGTCTATCAACCCCAACCCCCCTCAACTTTTTACGGCGTTCGCAACAAAACAAGGGAGGAGTAGATTCATTTGTACTCATTAAACGCACAACCCGGCCCGAATAAAATAACGAATTAGAAACCAGGGGGGAAAAGTTACCCCCACCGCAGCAAGACGCTGCCAGCAACTTTTACCCAACAAGTTGTGACAGATTATTTTTTTTAACAAAGTTTGTATTTGTCAAAATAATATTCTTTATCCCTCTTAGGGTTGAAGTGGACCGGAACGGTTTGGATCGATTGTCGTTCCCACAGCGGCGCGGCGTCTTGGATAAATCCTCTCGAAGGGTCCAGTAAGCTCCAGGGGTTGCTGGATTTATTTAAACCTCACTGGAGATATTTATTTTCTATTTATTTTTACTCATAATACACATTGAAGTAGACCCGTACCTGACCTTGGTGAAGTCGTTTTTAAAAAAAAATATTTTGAAGGCGCCACGGGACAGACACGTCCCACAGCTATAACACGAGGCAACGGCAGGAAGCTTCAAATACACAACCAAGTGTGAGCGACTGGATCTTACACGACAAGGCTTCAGCTATGCTTCTGAAAGCTCCCAAAAGAACTAAGAGCGGCTAGAAACGCTAACAACTTCCCAAAATAGCTCAAAGACCATCTCTTTCGCAATACTTTCTATACTGCCAGTGAGGCCATAATAGCGAGGCATACAAGCCTTTTACAGGGCATGACGTAGAGTAATGGTCCGGAGTTAGAGATTCACCCGAAAGGTTGTTGGTTCGAGTTCCACACTTGCTACATTTTCCGGCCATGCTTCGGAGGGTATGTAAAGCAGGTGGTCCCGGGTTTTCGTAGTTGAGTAAAAGAGAGGGAGTTATAGCCCTTACTTCGCTAGGTTGGCTTAATAATGAAACAAAAGTCGTTTATTTATAATACATGGACATTTCTTTTTTTAATGACTACCTGACTATTTGACGCTTTCCTCCTATCTTTTTTTTTTTACAGAAAATGTCGTTCTTATTGTATATTGAGTACCGTAGCCTAGGTAACCAATAATTATTTACAGTATATGTGCCCAAACCGTACCCGTACGACACCGTACTTCGTAGCCGGCCGCCATACCAAGTTGAATCCAGCGGACCAGACCAAAGCTGCAGATAACTTGGTCGTGTGCACAGTGCCGGTAGGGAAACATGGTAGGACTTGTCCTGGTCACCTCCGCACTAATTGTGTGACTTGACTGTGTTTCCCAAGTGGTTCGGAATCCACTATAATCAGGAGGTCCACTGTCCTATGGGCTGGCATAGGACAGTCAAGTCGGGGTCGCTCTATGGGCCCAAATATGAGGCCTAAGTCGTTATTAACCCGACGAACACTACTACTAGGTAACCAATGATCCCATACTGATACTGTACTATTAGCCTATTAATTATTAGTTACTATCATCTGGAATAGTCATGATGGTACACAACATAACTTGGTTATGATACGGAAGGTTGAGGTTTGTCAAGGAAAAATACTGAACACGAGCACTTTTGCACCAAAACATGGCGGCTCTTCTTTGCACAAGTATAAGGTACGCGAAACACAAAATAAATCCACACCTTATCAGCACCTCATGTAAAATTTATGCTTTGTACAGTTGCTTTTTGGTTCATAATTTCAAGACGTGCTGCAGAGCGATAAGACTGAGATTTATACAGCTAAGAAGAATAGGCCGTGCTGTGAGAGGTCATATTGTAAATTGATTATCTCTCATTTTATTGACTGCTGACTTATTGCTCGAGTTTTTATGCTGTAAATTCACATCAATAACGCTATCCGCTGAGATAAATATGATTTACGGCGTATAATATGGGTATTAAAGTGTTGTATTCATGGTTATTTACCAGAGCCATTTTTTTATTGCATTTTATTGGTCTTATGCACATTTGCTTATAATACGGTACAATACAAGAATTTAATAGGTAATAATATCATCATGTGAGTTGTGCTTTGTTCCTAGCAGAGACTCCCCTCACGATGGGCGCATTCTATAGACTATGGATAGCTAGTAAGTCTAAAATGCATACATTAATGTATCCCTATGTTCTTAAACATGCCAACGGCAATACCAAGTTGAATCTGCCGGAACAAAGTCTGTTCAAAACTGTACCAAACGTGCTGGTGTGCATAGCGTTTGGCAGGGGAACATGGTGTGCGACATGATGATAACGCGCTGAGACTATGCCAGTCAGTCTCAGTGCTTGTCGAGTCCTGGTCACCTCCGAATTAATCCTGTGACTTTACTATATTCAAGCCGGCCGCCTTACCAAGTTGAATTCAGCGAACCAGAGCAGGTTCAAAGATGAAGATAACTTGGTAGTGTGCACAGTGCCGGTAGGGAAACATGGTAGGGCTTGTCCTGGTCACCTCTGAACTAATCGTGTGACTTCACTGTGTTTCCCAAGTGGTTCGGAATCCACTATAATCAGGAGGTCTACTGTCCTATGGACCCACACAGTGGCCTGGGACTGTGTCCAACAATACTACTACTACTACTGTATTCCCATGTCTGCCCTTGGGGTACCTCAGGTTAATAAAGATTCCTCCGCTACACTGGAAGGGTTGCTTAAAAGCAGAATCGCAGAAAGCAGGCGATGAAAAAAACCAGTTAAGCATACATAACTAAAATACAGGTCAATGGGCAAAGTATCAGTACAAAATCCTGCATTGGAAACCTTGGCGAATTGAGTAAGTATATGGAAGACAGGCTGGAAGAATGCCAGAAGACCGCATGCTGAACAAAGTGTCCAAAGCAAGGCAATGTCCCATAAGACACTTTTTTTACTGTTTTACCCTTATATTGGGGTATCTTCTTCTGGCTCTACAACCCTTCATTAGCTTTGGCCTGCTTGACAACACTCCTCCACTCACCTCGGTTTTGTACAACGCTCCACCAACTACGTACTCCCAACTCGCGAAGGCCAGTTTCCAGCTCACCTTCCAGCGTTTACGAGGATATATGTAGTATATATTGGGGTCAAGGGCGGATTACAATAGGTTTACAGTGGGAATTCAAAATAACGGTGCTTTCTAATGTTATAATCCACTGAATCTGCCCGCTGACCCCCCCCCCTAAATTGGAGGCAAAATCCGCCCTTGATTGGGGTATGATCGCCTTCTATCCATTGTGCCTCCTGCTGAGTATTTCCACTATTTTTCCTTCAACAACTTCTTCCACAATGAAGGGCTACCTGCTTAAGGAAACTTAACCCTTTTCAGGTTACACTAATCTTAGCTCAGTTAGCTACATTAAATCCTACTTCGCTTCGCAAAGGTCTGGGAATGCCCTACCTTACTCAACAACCACCGTACATAATCGCCAGCTCCCAACCAAACAGCAAGCTATTTGTTTTTGGCAATCTCTAACATATTCACGCTTATTGAGATAGTTGGACATGTACAGGTGAACAGCGTTCAAATCGCTCGGACTGCAAGTTGCTGCATGTCAGTATTTCTAACAAGAAACACGGAAATGCCCCAAAATACACAACCAAAATTGCTTACAACACTTATACAGCACATAGCTTCAAAGAGCAAAGTGTATTCGCAGAAAATAATAACTGCAGTCCAAGCCTTTAGGGGACAGACAAATTGAGTGTTGGAAGTCATCAGTGAAGACGTGAAACTACGGCAAATTACTCGGAGATCCAATAAAAGCACAGCCGATGGCGTTGCAAACCCATTTACAGCTTTGTTGTGTCGCTTTGTCTCTTTTGTTACTGCTGTTGTACTGTCCATTACAAATTTCACCTTTGCAGGACCATGATTTTTGGTGCCAATGCAAGATGAAGCCAGGACATGTAGAGTAGTGATACGGCCAATGAACTTCACCTGAAGGGTTGTTGGTTCGAGTCAAACACTTTCTACATTTCCTGGCCACGCTGCGGAGGGCATGTAAAGCAGGTGGTCAAGGGCCTTCCTAGTTGAGCGTCAGAGATGGCTTCATATGACCCTATATACGCTAGGCTGGCTTAGTAAATAGATAAATAAATTTTGACATTTTATTCTAGTCAACCTAGTGGAGTAAGGGCTAAAAAGCCCTCTCTTGCTAGGAACTAGGAACTAGGAAAGCTACTTTACATGCCCTCCGAAGCCAGAAGATGTAGCAAGTGGGGGCCTCGAACCAACAACCTATCGGGGGAAAGTCGGAGTCTGTACCAATAGTCTACATGTCCTTAGTAATATAACAGAAGCCATTATGTATTTTTTTTATTTATAGAATCCAGTCAGATGGGCTGCTGTCAATTGGAAACTGTACTTCCGAACGTTTCGTCTTGACCGCAGGTTATAACGAGGAGGCTACCTCTTCAACTTAAATTAGTTTATTGTCAGTGTTATATACCATATAATACTGCAATATATTGTTTTGTCAGCGATTTACGTTAATTTATTCTATAATTCTTTGTATAATGCATCTTGGAGGCTTCGTGCAACTACTACAACTACAACAGTTGCTACTTAGCCTCCAAGATACAATCTAAGAAGCCCACGTAGTGCCACTGAATAAGTTTACCTACCTACCACTTGTGCTGACGAAACGTTTGAAAGTAGACCTTCTGATTGACCACGGCCCATCATCACGGATTCTACTGTTTCCTCATGTGTATTATTATAAAATATATAGCTGATGAAATGAAACAAAAAGACACCATGCAGCTCATTCAAGGACATTATGAAAAGGATTCCAGTATTGTCAAACAGTCAGGACAAGTCCTTGCTGGGACGGTTGGGGTGGGGGGACTGTGGTAGAGGGGGTAGAATGGGGTGGGTTTAATGGAATGTGTGACTATGGCGTACCGCAAATAAACACCGTCACATGCAGCGACCTACAGCACAGCCAAAATTTCAATGCTGACGGAAAATCGTTACTGCAGTTTCCACTGTGGCTCCCACACTTGCTTATTGTTTTTTTGTACGTGGACGACTGTTTAGGGGTTGGGGAAGTAGTCGGGTTAAAGGTTAGCTACGGATTACCCAAACAGCCGATGTATAGCAATCAAATCTGTACCACTACCTGCACTTCAGACCATCTTTGGGAGTGCACAGACAATGGCGTCATTGTGGAAAAACACTGGACCCAAAAACTATCATGTTTTTTTTTGGCTTTGGAGACATTCAGCCATGAACGACTAATGGTGGAAAAACACTGGACCCAAAAACTTTAATGAGTCTCGGACACGAAAAAGTAATGTAAGGCAGCAGCCCATAATGGGTCCTGAAAAAAAAAGAAAGAAGAAATTTTCTGATTGTGAGTTTCCTCAAATTAAAATAGGTTGCAGTATAATTACAGTAAATATACAATAACAATAAATTGTACCATAAATAAAGAAAAAATGAATAAATAAATTACTTGGAATCTGTCCAAACAGTAACCAGCACAAAGAAAAATGGCATTAATTAATTCATGTAAGACTAGTTATAATTCGGAGTAGGTATTATATGAGGGGGTGATTTGCTAAAAACCGATTCGTGCGTGAATTCAAAGAACATGTAGACTACGTGCACACTGTCAGAAAGAGCTTTCTTGAAATTAATGACTGTATTGCCAATACAAAATAACATTGGTTATACAAATGGCACATCCAAATAGAATGCATAAACTATAGTACAAAGGGTATGTTGATGTAGCAGTAGAATCCGGGATGTTAGGCCGTGGTCGATCTGAAAGCGTACGGACTCGGACTGCTTCATCATGTAAATCCGGCCGTTAAAGTCATTGTAATTATGTTTTTTAATTACATAAAGGGTATACATATTTGTTTTAGGAAAAAAATACACATTTTAAGTTGAATTTTCACTATTATCTTCCCATTGCACGACCTTTCCTAGTTTATCTTAGAAGACAGCCAAGCGTCAGGTCTTTGAGGTTCTTCTTCTTACAATCTTCAACAATATTTAATTAAGTTCGGGGAAAAGTGTGTTCCCATCTATTCTCCATGTACACAAGCATTTTCATAGCTTAAAATGGACTATACTGAAAATCCATTCAAAATCCATTGCACTTACTTTACATACTATACTGCTTACTACTCGTATATACTGCTATATCATACTGCATAAAATTGATAACAGAATCCCCGCATAGGAATCAAAGGTCCTTAGGCAGGTTAAGGGTACGGATAGAGGGGAAGGGGGCAGCTGGAGGCAAGAGTCAGCAATATCGGCCACCCCTTTCCCTCCAATAAGCCTCCTGGATCGTGAAATACGTCCCATAAATTCCGTCCTTTTTTGCTGTCCACTGCGAAATTATTTTTGACTAACCATGTACGAGGTTTTCCGGGGTCAAGTGTTGCATGTATTTGATAGCTGATTGGATGCTTCAGTTTGGGTTGTTTTCGGGGCTGCTATGCCGTGGTCTAAAGTGACTTCTACCGAGGCCCATGCAACATTATTCTCTAGGTCTCCCTACGTCTTGTATTCAATGGCAGCACTCACTCAGCAGGCTAACCACTCACTGCTGAGCCTACTGAAGACTGACTCAAGAGCCTCTGGGAAGCCTAGTTATTATATAGAAAAAGCAGACTCTCCTAATTAAGGCCAGTATATAACCACAGCGCCGGCCGTCTCAATAACAAGCTCTGCCAAGCTTCATTATTCTCCAGTCTGTGATACAAAAACTTGACGTCGGATTTGAACAGCGGGCGTTCAGCGCTATAACCAATTCGCCAACTGATTTAATAACAAGCACTGGCAAGTTTCATTATTCTGCAATAGTTTGATATGTATAAAACTAACATGAGATCGAAATGCAACCAGGGACGTCCAGTATCCAAGTTAATCACTCCAACCACTAGGCCGGCTGGGTCACTTGGAAACCTTCTAATTTTCCCCAACGATGGGCCTAATATGCCGTTTAATACAAACTTAATCTGGGTACTAAAAAGGCAAACAAAAACATTTTTGAATAGCACTATCTATTCTAAAATTATCTCGTTTACATAATTTTTAATCCCCGGTTAAGGTTTTCCTAAAGGGCATATAGAAGGTCCGCTGTAACATGAAATGCGAACTTACACGCGGTTTCGAAGCAAAGTTCAAGTTCAAAACAATGCGCCAAATGGCTCAGCACTAAGAACTTTTCTTTTAGATAAGGGTAAAACTAGCACGCAAAAGAATTTTGAACCACAGACGTTCAGGTCCGTGTTTCTAGGTTAATCTCCACTGCTCCAACTAGTTCAATAGCCACATGCAGACCTGGCTCTTCATTGAAAAAACATGAGAAAAAAAAAACGAGCGCACCGCCGGCATTTCCAGCGTCCGGCACTTTATTCAGCAATTAATTGGTTTTCAAAGGAAAACAAAAGCTATTCAGAGCCGACGCAGAGTTGCGGGTTTCTAATCAATGAAACGTACAATTAAAATAATCAGCATTGCAAATTGAAAACAACTCTTTTTTCAATTTCACACAGCTTTCTTTATTTTACCTTTTTTGTTTAAAGGACTTTTTTTGTTTTATTACTAAGCCAACCTAGCGGAGTTAGGGCTATTAAGGATTACCCTCAACTAGGAAGGCCCGGGACTGCCTGCTTTACATGCCCTCCGAAGCATGGCCGGAAAATGTAGGGAGTGTAGGACTCGAACCAACAACCTTTCGGGTGAAAGTCAGAGTCCGTACCACTACACTACATGTCCTGAAAATACAAGGTTAGGTTTGCAAATTCAATAAAGGGTTACTGCTTACAAAGCAAGAGTGAAATTGAGGACGAAAAGTCAACAACTAAGGTTGAAAGGTACCTATATCATGAATAATAGTACACTACGAAGTCGATCAATTTGCAGTTCCATGAGAAATAAAGTACCACAATCAATCAAATATCTAAGTATGAGTATATCGATTTCTTAGCCTGATTCTCTGGCAGCAAAAGTTCAATTTTTCACCCTTAAGCAAACTGGGTGACGAAAGGTGTGGATGTAAATAAGGTGCTTATGGTCTGAATAATACAGTTGGGAGGTCTATCCATCACCATTTCATGCAAATTGAATAACCCATCGCAATATTTCTCATTTTCGCGGCGTCGAAATGCAATAAACGGCACGTCCCCTAAGCCCTTTCTATCTCTATTTTATATTATATGTTAAAAAGCCCCAATATACGTTCAAAGTTTTGGAAGTGATATTATATTGTATTACTATATCTATTACTACAGAACAAGGACATTGTACCTTAGATGTAATACATTAATTAATAGCATGTCCAAGTCAATGTTAATAAAAACTACTTAAAAACAAACACTTTAATTAAATTGAAATGGAAGTAATTGCTGTAAAATTCATTGAAATAAGGCAGGGGGGTAACTTTATCTACTATACTGTTGTTGTTGTTTCCAACGCCTGCTTTCAGCATTTCTGCTTTAAGCAACCCTGTCAGTTGGGGGGGGGGGTGCGTGAGTGAGTCTGCTTGTTAACTTGAGGCACCCTAAGGACAGACTCTTTCACCTCGGGGGAAAGGGGAGTTGACTGACAGGGTGGACCTCCTGATTATAGTGGATTCCGAACCACTTGAGGAACATGGTAAAGTCATACGATTAAATCGGAGGTGACCAGGACCCGTCACGCACGTAGACTGACTGGTATAGTCTCAGCGCGTTATCATGTCCCACCATGTTCCCCTACCAACACTGTCCACGCAGCTTGTCGCAGTTTGAAATATGATCTGCTCTCATGGATTCAACATGGCAATCTAGTATAATGTTTTAAACTATCTGTGCGTCGGTCTGTCCATCTGGAGGTCTGCACCATGAGCTATGCATAAATGAAAAACCAGAAAACAAGCGTCTATACAAGAATTAAATGATAATATGGACATCTCTATATCGCTTTAGGTAAGCACATTCGATTGAATACAATTTACACTACAATACAATAAGTAGGTACGATAGTTTTTTACATTCCGGCGCTGCTACGAATATTTGTAAACACGAGCTGATAACAAAATGAGGATACCCCCAATATCTGCATTATGGATTCAAAATTAACAATTTTCGGCCTATTGAGTACCTAGTCCTCACCCTTTGCTGGGGATCTTTCTAACCAAAAAATTCCAAGTAAAGTAGTTGACAAGAGATGGCACTGCCTTCGGCCATACCAAGTTAAATTCACCAGCCTGTGCAAAACTGCAGCAAACAGGATTCTGCCCTTAGGGTGCCTCAAGTTAATAAACAGACTCACCGGCTGACAGGGTTGAATACAGCAGAAACACCGAAAGCAGGCGTTGAAAAACAAGGCTGCCTCTAGCAGTCCTCAGGCACAGGCCATTATTGGCTTGTCGACCTAATATTTTATAAGAAAGAAAGAAATTGACTTTATTTTCCATATGGGCGAATTTAATACCTTCTTCGCCAATAGTTCCCGTAAAGTTGGATTTTATTAAATAAAAATAAATAAATATACAGGCTCCTCAAACTCTGGTCCCCGCTGGTGTGCTAAGCCCCCAATAAAAAAATAACTTCTCCATTACTACAGGAAGGCAAGCACCGCTAAAAAATTGATAGATTTCGGACACGACGTTGAGTAAGGGCGGTTGGTGAAACTCTTTAATCCGGGTTTACGAGGGCCAAGGCGTCCGGTTTACGTGTTTCTAATAGTCATCCATTGTTTACATCTGTTCCATCTCCCTTGTTGTGGTCCCTCCCCCCTTCCCCAGAACAGTTTACGACCATCCGACCTTTTTTATTATCCCAAATGTTCGTCTTTATGTTTGAAAATGCGTTGAAATTTCATGAGCCGTTATTTTTCGTCGGAGATTAGTCCACTGGTCATTTCTCATTTAAGGTGCTGTTGAATTTCGAAACTTGTTGTATTGGGTAGTGGAATGTTTTTCTTCTGATCGTTTGTACCAACCATGTATTTGTAATATATTAGCAATAAGAGGGGGGAGGGAAGGGTAGGGAACAAGAACTTTTTTAACATTGGATGAATTTAGGAATTACCCCATACCTGCCTTAAAAGCGACTGGAGAGGAAAATTTTTGCTGGGAAGCACTGTCTTAGGCCGGAAACATACTATCCCTTCGCCCCGGCCCGCCAAAAGGGACAGATTTGAAGGGATGGCATGAATGCAAGGAGCCTAATGAGCACTGTCACACTGTTCCGGTGGCACCGTGCCGTCGATTATCGACCGGGTAGTGCTGCGGCAAGGAAGGGTAACCGGACATGGGACAAATAAATAAACATTCAGTTGAGTGAGACAAAATAGCATTTCAACACATGTGATGACGCTGTAACTTGAGTAAGATTGATCGGATCAAGAGTATAAAATACTAAAATCAGCAATTTTAATCGGTCGCACCGGACAGCGTGGCAGCGTCGTGTCATCCCGCCAGAATGCATCCCTCTCAGCCGCATACGGCAAAAAAGGATAGTATGTCGCCGGCCTTTACAGATACTTTTCAAGCGTTGATGGACCCAGACCTTGAACACTTTTCCGGTTAATGTCAATGCTCAATGGCCAGATACGCGAATATTTATAGCTATAGCTAACCGCTTGAAGAGCTTTACATAATATCTCCTTCTTCTTCTTTTCCAGGTCAGTGCCACGGCTCTGGCGGGACATCTCGGTCCTTGGTCTTCCTCGCTCAAGCCACCACTTACGTGGCCTGCCTTCCCACCTCCATTCTCGCTATTACACGTAGTTGATTGGTGTTGAGCCATTTGCTCCACATCCCGAATCAACCGAACTTTGGGCTTTCTACACTGTCACTGAGGCACTAGCATGAGGACAATGACAGAACTACCTGATTTTGACGATTTTTCTTTTTACTTTCGTAACGATTGCATGTTGATTACATAATTATATAATTTAACAGAAATACACCTACATCTAGATATTTATTACATTGTCCTATGCCACCGAATTAATTGATTTTCATGACATTATTGGTATTTTTTCCGCAGTAATTTTGGCCGTTTACAAGCCGGCACATGACGCCACAGGGTGCACTTAGTGTGGCCCTACCGGTATTTAGTGATTGTATTATGTTTTTAAATAATAAATAAATACTCAATATTCTTGTGTTTGGAGTATTAAATTCGATCAATAAAATATTTTAAAATTTCCTGTAACGCAATATCCCCAATGTGAAGGATAGGCAAAATACCGCTAACATCACAATGAGACAACAATCAAGTTAACATAGACATTTATTGAATATTAAGCTGGTATAGACAGCCATTACTGTCAGGTTATTAATGAAGTGCCGCGGGCTGCTTGTATAAGATTGTTGCATACCAAGTAACCCAATGTGACAGCGGCAGTGCCTAGGCAGCACCAAAACTTTACACTAACTGCTCCCGACAGGCCATCTAGGCCTGGATCTGGTAATTATATTTCTCGACCGGATTGCAAGTTCAAATAGTAGCTGGAAGATCAAATAGTAGCTGGAAGATCAAACAATAAAAAATAGAAGCAACCATTGTTTTGCAAAATTTGAATCTGCTGCCGATACAAGATATTCGTACATCTTATGCTTTTAACAAATCTGTTAATGATCAAAAAAGAAGATTAAGTGTTTATGTAACTGAAGAAAAACGAGCCAAAAAGAATTCTACCTTTCAAATGAGCAATAAAATAAATATCAATAAAATTGAATAAAAAAATCAATAATATTGAGGCCTTCAATATAACAGAATTGTGCATTAAACCTTACATTTTTTGATAAAAAATTTTTATTATCAAAAAAAGACAGCGCTTTGAAATAAAAATAAGATTAAAAATTCTATCTTAAAGACATTTGATAGTAAAATAGGTACTACCTATATATGGAAGCGACCATTACATTTAATTTCAGCATTTCATTTGCAATGCATTAATGGTTGAACGATTTCAAATGTGCCGCCAATAAACTTTGAAGTCCTATATAAGAGAATATGCTATAAGCACCCCGCTTTAAAAATATATATAGGCCCTATATATGAAGCAACGCTCAACTATTTCAGACGGTTCTTGAATAACTTCACTGCCCAATATGTTCCCGATAGCAGTTTGCCGAACGAAAGACTCAACTATCTGTCTACCTATGACAGGGTTTCCCAAACTTTTTGTCCGTGAACCACTAGAATATTTTATGATTTTCCGTGGAGTGAGTGGCCCCCATGGCTGTGATAGGGAAATCGTTTAATTCCAGGACCAAGATTGAGTAGCTTGTGCCTAAAATTACGTGCTAATATTTGATTAAATGTTTAGAGCTGGTATTAGGAGGATTTTGTAGTTCAATGCCAAGACTCACTGTATTTTATTTCAAATTTCCAATAACTCAGCTGCTTTATTTTATTATTTCTAACTTTGGCCCGTGGACCACCTGATATATGTCTGTGGACCACAGTTTTGGAACCCCTGATCTATGACATTTTCTCCATTCAAGAGTCTATACACCAGAGAGTGCGTTTACCCCATGGGTCCTGTGCTTTATGATATATTTTAAAACATCAAAAATATGCAGAAAACTAAAAAAACTAGTGAAAGAGTGAAAAATAATTCTACCTTTATGAGAATCGATAGAAAATGAAAGTGGTCATTTTATTTTTAGCGAAATTAATGGTCGAACGATTTCAAATGTGCCGCCAATAAAATTTGATGCCCTATATAAGAGAATTGTGTTTTCTTTGCTACGGCGGAGACACGCCACGCTACGGACTACGCTACGGTAGGAGGTTCACAGTCGAGCGGCGTTATTCGCTTTCTGATAAATTCGTTAGTTCCAGCTGATTGACTGCTCTCGGTCCTAACGAGGTATTTCAGGTTGTTTCTGTCTCATTGCCTTCTCCACTTTTCTCTCAGAATTTGGCTGTTTGTCCTTATTTCTGTCGAATACCTGTCTTGCCCAAAATTAAACTAAAAATTATGTCTCAGCACTGATGTTATTGAGGAAGATCATTCTGGATTGATTTTCAAGGACAATGACCCTTTGCTCCGCTTTCTCCCAGCGAGGCAAATCGTGTTGTTTCTTTTTCGAGCCTTCATAGAGAAAGCAGAAGACCACGGAAGGAAAAGTCGCTGTTGTCTAGATGCATATTAGGAACTCTTTCAACTTTCAAAGTAATTATACAGTTTCTTTTTCATCTGTCCCACCTAACTTTATGCTATCATATTGTACCATTTAATTTACTCTTAATGCTGACACTTAGCGTGCTTAATGCTGATGAAAGCTAACAACCCCCCAACCCTCTCATCACTGGTGACACTAGCCCATGCAGCCCTGTTTTGCTCTGAGAACTTTGAACACTACAATATAACAAGTGAACCGTTAATCATAATAATGGGGTGCCCACCTTACTGTAGACTTCACACAACGGGCTACAATACACCCCTAACAACATAGTATGTTATTTTACACAACAATAGACAATGTACGCAGTTTTTTTTTTACTTTCCGGGTATATACTCGTAATTTGTCCAGTGTATAGACTAAGCCGTCCGGTGCAGTGTGCGGAATTTTCGTCTCAATAGGTTAACCCGTATTGCAGTGCACCGTGGAGTACAGGAGGATTAGTGGTTGCTGGGCGTAATGGGAAGAGAAGGGTGGCGTTTATAAGGGTGGGTTTATAGGGGTCAATGGGGACGGGATACGTGCATAAACAACTACTGAAAACACATAATTGAAAATGATTCAATGGGTCCGTCTTCAAGTACTAGATGATAGTGCTAGATGGCAGTGGCGTATATATTGGAGGACCAGCCCCCCCCCCTGATATGGGAAAATATAAGACGAAATTAGTTAATGTGAATCGTTGTGATGCATAATTTGCCACATTTAAAAGATGTTTGGGTCAACAGTGAGTGGTAAGCCGTTCGGGCTTCTGCTCCCCCCCCCCCATATATTATATTATATAACATGTTCTGCAGAATATTTTTGGCTTCTTATGCTAATTATACCATTTTCCATTAAATGGTGCCTAAAATTACTAGTACTAACACATTTTCCATTGAATTGTGCATTCAATAAAATTATTAACAGCTAGGGTGTTTCCCACCAAGTAGGAGTAAGTTATCCTGATTCCTGCTACCCACAGGTGAACTTGGACCTTACCAACAATTCTCCACCAGTTCATCACTTACAGTATTTCCAATGTAAGCAGTTCACCTAATCTAGTTACCATCTTGGCACTCAATGCATTAATAGCTACCTGTGAGGGTTAACCTGTTTTCCCTTACGAAATGAAGTGACAATTTCTATGCAACAGCTTTACCAGCTGCAAATCAGACATCTGTCCTGTAAGTGCTCGCTACAGCTCTTTAAATGGCTGTCCGACAGGGTGGCTTGCACCCCCTGGGAGTCCCAAACACTATAAACCACTTTACCACCACCATCAACTCTAAGTTGACCCAGAGGGCTATCCACAGTCTTAGCTCCCTGGAGGCAACTTATAGACAATGCCACTTTAAATGCAATGATAAATTTTCACTGGTTCAGCAGGAGAACCACGGAATTGCAACTTTCCCCATGCAATTTTCAGTTTGGCAAAAATCCAGTATTATAAATTATGTAGTTTTTGTCGTTGTTGACGACGGTTGCATATTCTACCATTAACTTTCCGATGTTGACTTCTGCCAGCTTTCTCCCTAGATACCAAAACGTCAGTAATCTAGTGGAATTGATTTTCGGTAAGATCTTTGACACATTGTCAGAATGTGAAAGCCGCCTTTGCGTGAAAAGTCTTAATAAGGAATACTGCACGGCAGCGTCGACCAGTATTCCTTACCGATACTTTTGATGTAATGGTAGGCCCAGGCTCAAGCAGTTTTACCCTATCCCTCAAGCATCTGCGGTCCATTGATGACGGACTGTAGGAATATTTCCGGGGCAAGATCCATCTTTTTGCCGTGACAAAGAGAAAAAAACTCGTTAATAGCTCGGTTTGTAACGGAAAAGAAATAGACTGCTTGAATATCAACTTCTCGGAATGTAGCAAGGAAGAGGATATAAAATTAACTAAAATTAAATTCAATTCAATGCATTGAAAACTCGAATGCCTTAAATAACTCTACCAGAACTCCCCCCCCCCCTCTCTCTCCACGACAACCCTTTCCATTTTCGCCCCCCCCCCCCTCCTGCCTGTCGATCGAGAACTGAGGAAATGGACTTCCTTTTTATTACTCCGGTAAAATTTTTAATGATTCATGAAAAGGGACCCCGGCAGTTTTCAATTTTTCTTTTAGTTTTTCTTTTTCTTGCCTTTTATTGGGTGACTGACAAAGACTGAAACAAAGGCCTGTTAGTGAATAAGCAGTAAAGTTGCGGAAAGTGCCTTACTATGCTTAGCTTTTAGTTGACTTGTTTTTCCTGTACTGTGACCTCATAATACGGTTATATTGTACTTCAGACAACCCGTCCCCTCCCAGCTACTTTAATATGCTAAAATGGAAGTAAGGTACCAATAATTTTGATTTATTTGTTGAATAATTTAACCATTTCATACTTTTACATTGTAGTCTACTACAGTTTAACAGAGGATTACAACTTTTAAATATTGCCATTAAAGCCAACTGACATAGGTAATGTGCCGTTTGCACAGTTGCTAATTAAGTTTATAAACTTTACATTCACTTTACAAAACTAAACTGGTTTTAATGACAAACACGACCGGATTGGCTGATTTGACATTTGAAAATTCCTTAGTCCTTCATCATGACTTAAGTAAATTCGATACTCTACACGATTGACTTCCATTTGGGGAGTCCAAAGTACGGTATCTGCGTGTTTGCAGTTGCCTTGACGATCGCAAATCTTCGATAGAAGAGGCACTCGAAGAAGAAGATAGTTACGGGCTTCCACACTTTGAGGGAAGCTATTCTATGCTTTGATATTGAATTTTGAACAGTTTTACATGCGGGCATTATATCTTATCTCATCTTACTTATGGGTCGTTTTCGCCATGGCCTACTCTTAAATAAATCTTGAAACTGAATCAGCGAGAAATCTGTGCGAAACAAAACTAGGTAGGTACTAAAATCCAAATCCAAAAATCGGACTGAAAGAAATACCAATACTCTTAAATTTGACGGTGGGGCTTTCAAGATCGGCCATTGAAATAGGCAGTTGAGCCCCCCAGGGGAGAGCTAAAGGCTCGAGAATATCGGAGAAAACCTGGGGCGAGATGGGGCCCACGGGGGAGCAAATACCTGGGGCTTATTCCCATGGGCGGCGGAAGGGTTGGGCCCAGGATTTACATATGAAGAAACAAAGCACCTCAATGACCGGAACTACCTTTTGGATCGTCTATAATTTGGCAGTGAAGGTCATTATGTCGGAAGGAGAATGGTTTAATACTGCAGGTACATCTTTTAACTTTTCATCAACAAAATATAAGTTAAGTGAAGTTTAGTAAGACCCAAGTCTCTTGAAAACATTTCAAATTTGCAATGTCTTGTATGAAAACAGGTGCCGAGCGGGAATAAACCGATAGTCGCCAAGAGGTGGCATGATGGCCAAATCCTTGGTTTTCTGACTAATTTTGTAATAATGTATTTCTGGGTTCTATAGGTACAACTGAATTTAAATTTGTGATGAAATTCCAACACGATACTTGGATCTTTCTTCCAAGGTATGAGACTTTATGGTTTGCTCTATGATGTTTCTGCAGCCTGATCGAGGCGATTATAATACCGGTATTTATTTAATCCCCTGTTAATAAAAATGTAAACAAGATAATTTTGTAATGGAAAGTGCTATTCAAAATTTGTTTGTTTACAGTTATAATCCTAGGGTATTTATTTAACCCCGGTATCATAATCGCCTCGATCAGGCTGCTGATGTATACATTTATTCTTGTGACATTACTTTTCTTTAATGAAAATAGTTTATTGTAGAAAAAAAAATTTAAAATAAATGCGCCCGTCCGTTCTTAGGGATAGCTAAACATATACGATCAAATTATAATAAGAGAAGCTATGATTTGTTTAATTGTCCTGCCAAGTCCAAGTTAGTAACCCAGTGCGCGTATTGGTATACTTAAATAATTTTATTTAGACTTCTAATTCAAGGATGTTTAAGGGGAGAACATGGCATTCATTAATTACATTAATTAATTACATTAATTACATTAATGAATGTCCTAAATTAATCGTGTTTCAGTAAGTAATTGACTATAAAAAATAATAAAAAAATATGAGAAATTTTCAATGTAAGGAGAAGTACTATTTTGATTGTCATCCAGGACTAGATTTTCAAAGATTTAAAGAAGAAAGAATCGGTGCTCCATCAAATTGGCCCATGTCTTGCAATACAGCAATTCTCTACCAGATTTCTATCATAAATCACTATGAGAGAAATAGAAAAGAAAACGCTAAGAAAGTCTGCCAGAAGTTAGTAGCATTAAAAAACTTAGTAATGCTCTCAGAGGCGTGAAGATATCTCAGTAAATAAGTGTGCTAAAGTCCGCAAATAATGTAAGGATGCGTTCTCGGGCCTTTACTAGGTCATCACAAGTCCCATCACTTTTATGGGTCTTCCCATCTGTATCTCGGCCTGGCCATTACGTAATATCTCGGCCCATTCCTCAGCGAAATGCCTCATCAACCGTTCCGTGCTATCTTTCAGTTACGAGTATTAGTTTTATTGCTTCATTTATTGTAAGTTCAAGTTACACTTCTGTATTTGCTGTTTTTATTGGAAAAAATTTATTATGCTCATATTATGCAGCAACTCGATCCAGTAGTTTGGTCCGAAATTGAGTAACAGAAAGACAGATTGACAGACAAATCGTAAAAACTACATTTTTTGCTTCCTGCGAACTCAGAGCGTGTAAATCCATATGAATAGCTAAATCGATCGTTTCTGCCATCAAAAATCTTTCGTTAAAACAACGTATTTATATGGAAGCAATTAACCGTCCAATTAACATATAACCGATACTTAGGGAGCGTTCAGAATGCGTCCGATGTACTTCTTTTAAAGTAGGCCTATTACTTCTTGCAAATATTTTAGGGATATTTATCTACCCATTGAGATGGCGACCAATGTTCGACTTTCAGAAAATTTCTTCACAACTTTTCATTTCATGACCCACTGAGCTTAAAACCACCCTACGTTCAAAATGTTATATATATATATGTATATCGATTTTAGGAAACACTCTAACTTCCGTAAATATTATCCAATTTGGATGAAACTTGGCACAAAAATTGATCATACAAATGCCTTGATCGAGTTCGTTAAGCAGCTAGATCCGCTATTTAGTTATAAGATGGCGGCCGATTGAAAACTTATATAATTCATATCTCAGTCAATATTGATCGCAGAGGAATTAATTAAAATCTGACTGAAAGATCGTATTATTATCTACGATAATGGTAATCTACACTTTTTACGACAAATTAACGATTTCAAGATGACGTCCAGTCAAAGTAAAAATAAATTAATAAGTAAAAGTTCATAGTCGTCATAGTTTGGAACACAAGAGTGTTTTGTGTGTTGATGTTGTGATCGGGAAAATAATGAAGTTTTTTTTTATTTTCTATTACACATAGCGTCAGGGGTGTAAAGTTGGGGGGGGGGGCACGGTCCAACTTGCCCCCCCCCCCAGCTCCTTTTGGCTTTACCCCCCCCCCCAGCTTCGAGCATTGTAAGACGCGGTTCTTACTTCATAGTCCCCTTTGCAGCAATATGAATATAAGCATTCTTTTTTTAGCTTTGTAAAATCTACAGCTATACTTTACAACTATTAAAAAATGCGTAAAACTCTACAATTTTTCTATTATATTATCAATTTTTTCTTCAATCCTGCCTGATGACGTCATAAGGTCTACTTAGTTTTGCCCCCACCATCATTCTAAAACTTTACGCCTCTGGGTAGCGTAGAGGAAAAGCAGGGTCCACGGAATCTCCATACACCTGATCGGCCATAGCCGAAAGGGATTTTTTTTACCAAAACGCACAAACAACTTCAAATTCATTCCTCTTGGAACAATTTTTTTTCATGAAAAAATCTGTACATTTTCTTTTTAACTACAATTCTAGTGTATTGTAGGTGAGAGAGGGCATTGTTATTTTTAATTTCTGGTGGAACCTGCCACGTCTTCCTCGAACAGTCAGTGAAAGGTCCCACCATCTGCAGAAATAAAATATAAACATTTTTGGAAGGAGCGAATGTCCTATCTCTCCAACATACTATTTAACTCTAAATGCGGTAGATGATGACATTAAAAAGATTGTATTACTTTAATCTGGTAAATATAGACTATACTCTTCTATATAATAGTACAGGTGTGCCCCAGTCCCCAGGTGGCCGGGTCGCCGCCATCTTTGTCATATCTGTCATTAAGAGAACCAACACTAACATTTATGTGGCGATTAAGCACTATAAACCCTCCAAATTAAGTACCCAAGAAAGTTTTAATTATCCTAAGCCCAAAGCCTCAAAAATCTCATAATACACCGTCGTCCAAGACAACGATATTAAGCCGTAACCACATACTGTAGGCTCAAACCTGAAACCTAGACCGCAAGAGCTCATAAACAGCCCACAAATGTAGCAAACTGGGTCAAAACAACGGCTTAATTCACGAAATGTACTTGGAAATGCCCGCGCGCTCTTGTCTCTGATATTACAAACGTTAATAGTTAATATTACAAAGAGTTAATATTCCAAGAGTTAACAACACGGCTTTAGGTACCTAACGGCCTTCCCTTTATGTTGAAGTCCGTTTTAGCGTGAAATACGAGGTGATTTTTAAGTTTGAGTTTGAGTTAATTGGTAGTTTACGTGCAACGTTGTGAGATATTGTTGGGCTAATTCGTGCTGCCTTAATCTTTTACCTTAACTAAGCTGATAGCTGTCGGTGTATATCACAGAGTTTCGTTGGGTTTTTCATAATAATGTGAAAAATGTTTGTTTTAGGTGGATTTTTCACTTTTTTTGCATTGTCGAAATTTCTAACTGAGGTGTGCATTACGGTCTTGTAACTAGATACATGCTGGGACAACGCGAACCTCTGGATATAAGTATTCTTAAGAGTCCAGAAGGAAATAACACGGAATGTTTAGCTTCGCCTGTTTCTGTCTATATATCAATTTGACAAAGGTGCAATTTCGTATTAAGAGATACCGTATTAAATTAATAATGAAAATAGAATAATAGGAAGAATGGTGGGGCCACGTCGAAAGAAGGCAGCCAGATGATCTGATAAAGCGAGTAAAACAAATCGAAGCTGAGGGAAATAGAAGACAAGAACGGCCAAGACTGACAGTAGAAGCGAAAGTCCACCAAGACGTCAGGAAATCAGGAGCAACGGCAGCCGAAGCACAGAATCGCAAGGAGTGGAAGGTAACCTGCCCTATCGCTGACCCCACCTGGGAATAAAAGCGAAGAAAAAGTAAAGGTAAAAGTAATGAAAAGAGAATAAAACAAATAACGGGAATATGAGAAGAAACCACTTTCAAGCTATTCAAAGTACCTAGCCTATTAAAAATAAAGAAGATCTATATTGATCGATTGAACTTGATCTTTAAAAAATTCTAAAAGTTTCAAAATTGCAGGCAACTGGTTTTAATGAACCGTTAATATTTCACAATACATCAATGTGTATTAAAATGTCGAGGAACAATTCTCCTACATTTTGACACATCATTTATGGTACTATGATCGATATTTCCTGTAAAATTATAATATTTTAATCCTAATTTAGTTGCTATGGTTCCAGCAGGAAATATAAAAAAGAGAAAAGCAAGCGCAGCCAAAAACCAAAAAAGCTCATAAAAACTGGTTATGCAAAGCACGTGGGTTTCCATAGAGAGCTTTACCATAAAGATGCCGTCAGCAGTGCTGAATTTGCTACACTCGAGGGTTCTCTAAAGTAATCTGTCACCGCGACAGCTCAGGGGGACAAAATATTGCACCAGTTATTGAAAATATTGACGATAGCTTACTCAGTTTGCCTTGTAAAGTAACTGACGGCGTCTTAAGTTATTCAACTTGATATTATTGAGTTTATAAAGTGGGGGTAACTGGAAGTTTCCTCATAAGAACAGTACATTTTATGGAAGTTTCTTTTTCAATATTTATGCATCTGGTATAAATGTAGGTTACGTCTCATACAAACTCCGTATACTGAGCGAGAATGGAAGCAGAAGGACGAGGTGGAAAGTGATCTGTCTCAATATAAATGCCATTCAAAAATACTTTTCAACTTTCATTTAAAAAAAGGAAATTATTCAAAACCAATTATTCGAACTAACAGTGATAATAAAATAAACCCTAACTGGAACTCCCCCCTTTACTAAAAATAACCTCTTTTAGAATCTCACCCCACATCCCCACCCAAATTGAAGAAACTCCTCGCCCTCCCCTCCTCCGGCAAACAAACAAACAGCCCGCTGGAAACGTCAACAGTGTACAGCTTTGACAGACTGACCCCCCCTCCACAAGCGGCGACAAGAAAGCTAGAAGGGGACGAAGCCCCTAGCTGGTCACAAGATTGAAAACGTTCCAAAGAGGCCTTTAGGATTCTTGGGCTGGAACCGTCACGGTAGGGACTTCCAATAAAGAAATCCTCACAATCCCTCTACCCCCTCCTTTTTGCCCCAAACCAATTATCTTCTTTCACCCCCCCCCCCCCTCCCTCCGCCTGACGAACCCCCTTCGAAGTTTCCATCCTCTGGGTTGTCTTGACAAATTAACATCAAAAAAGAAAAATCATTAAAATATTTTAAATCAACGCCGATTTCTTGCTTGTTCGTTTTAGAGGAGGGAGGGGGTGGGAGTGATTTTTCTTCGGAACTTTTAGAGAGGGAATAGTCTACTAAAAGTTTTGACCCTGCAGATATACAATAGCACTAGATGCATGGTCAACTTATTATTGGGTTCAAAATGTGAACAAAATATTTTTTAAATTGTACCAGTACATAAATAAATAAATAAATAAGGACTTTTTGTTCTATTACTAAGCCAACCTAGCGGAGTTAGGGCTATAAAGCCATCTCTTACACTCAACTAGGAAGGCCCGGGACCGCCTGCTATACATGCCCTCCGAAGCATGGCCAGAAAATGTAGGAAGCGTAGGACTCGAACCAACAACCTTTCGGGTGAAAAAACCACTACTCTACATGTCTTGACATTTGTCAACATCTTCAGATGCTGAAAAAACGTTGGAAAGTACACTTTTAGATATACTGCGGCCAATCAGCCCAGATTCTACTGCTTCATCACCTGACTCCGGACGTAAAGGTCTTTGCAATCACATTATTTTTGTAAAACTATAAACCAGGTAAGCACGTCTTATCGCTATTGAAAATAAATAATATATATATATGTATATATATAACATAATAACAAAATTTGGAATTTAAACCCATCTTAAATACTCAACTAGGCCTAGAGTAGCCTAGGACCGCCTGCTTTACGTGGCGTTACGACTTGACAACACTTTGCTAATGCTACAAGTGCTTCCAAAGAGCTAAATGAGCTGTAATGTAGCAATTAACGCGACCAAAAAGCTACACAAAAGAAGCAATTACCCGAGCGTTCGTTAAAGAGCCATTTAAATTAATAATGACTCGAGTTTTAATTATTTAGGCTACTCCTACTTTGTTAAACGCTCGTAACAGTTCCAAAGGCTGCATCTTCCACCCATTTTTTGTATCATCATAACATCTATATTATTCATTTATTGCACTACAGTACATTAATGTGTTCCTGTGTTCCAATGCTGAAGGAACTGCCGAACACCTCGCAACCTGCAATGGCCTTAGGATCGTCGCCTGAGAGACAAGTTTGGAGGGACGAGCATCTTTCTACTGGGCGGAACGGTGTCGGATTGTCGAAAGGCCACGTCCCAGCGTTGGCTGAGGTAAGCACATTAATAATAAAAAGCGCAATGGGTATATTTCTCTTGACCACAACTGTAATTGAAATGTTGTGGTTGGCATCATATTTGTCCCTACCAAAGAAGGTTAAGTAGCCATTGGGGTTGGGGGACTCAGCCCGAGGACATGTCAAGTCTCGAACGTGTGCCTCCCTTCTTAGTCCTTAGTCAGCTGGTAGATTATAAATAAAAAATAGTGCTGGAACGACATTATGCTTGAGGACTAGAAGATTTTCTACCTTAACTTTTAACCGAAATTAGAGGATATGGAATAACTAGGCTTGGCGGGATTTGAACCCACGATCGAATATGCCAATAGGATAAAAGAAATCCATATACGTTTAAGGAGTTTTCATTAATTTATTGTGTGTATAGAGTAGCGGCTTAGCAACCATTACCAGCGCACCTATCGTACTATGCCTCTAAAGAATACCTTAGTGTCCGTTAAAAATTTAAACAAAAATGATGGAGAAGCACTTTCTAATCTAAAATGGTTTAGTTTACATTTTTATCCCCGGAATAGTTTTTATTTTAACGGCATGGTAGACACGCAGGAGGAATAGTTAATGCAATATCAAAACATGTAAGCTAACAAGAATTTTTCGAATTTTATAGCCAACACGTCACGTGTTCAGTATCAAACCGATACACTGTGTCGTCTCCATCAAACTTATCCATTACATGTGGAAAGTAAACTTTTAAACGACATTACTAACTCATAATATCATTAGAGCTTTTTCTGGGTTTTTGGACTTTTACTTTGAACTATTGTACCTTCCAGGGAAGTTTGCTGTATCAGTTAGCAGATAGGATGGTCTGCATGGAATAAACGTCATGGCACGACAACTCATTGAAGCTTTAAGCCTGAGATCTGGTGGACGATCCTCTATTCTATTTGAAATGTTAGGGAAGAAACATTCTCGGCCTGCGCGGAAGTGGTTTGGCAAGAGCACAACTTCCCTTTTCAGAGCAGCAGTCTCTTAGGTCCAAATTGCCATGATGATCGTCAATCTTCGACAGAGGAGGCATTAAACCCAACTATGCATTTCTTGATGCTGGATGGAACCGCCCTTAAAAGGTAAACTCTCAAACGATATTAGCGGCTCATAATATCATTAGAGCTTTTTCTGAACTTTTGAACTTGTCCAGCTGCCAGGGAAGTTTGCGGGATGAGCTAACAGAGCTGTCGGGTACAATAGGGGGGCGGCGGGGTGGAATGCACAAGCCAATTTCCTCGTGTAACTTGTCAGCTAACTTTGCAGATGGGATTCAGCCGGGCTTGCGGCTTAGATCCAGTTATAATACTGACTTTGACATTGCTCTTTATGGCAGTAAGGTGCTGAATAAGTTTGGAAGGTAAGGGGTTTGAGATCTTAAAATTTTGATAATGTGTCTGTGAAAACGGGCGGTTGCTGTTACGAAAAAATTATAAATCGAGCAATCGACCTACTTGAGGAACTGAACGGCGATGTGTTAACAACGGTAGTCCGATCCCTAGATAAGATCGGTCAAAAGTGGTAGAAAGGTTGGCAAACTGGTTTAGACGGTCTGTGGGCAACCTCATTGTCCCGTGCACTCCTGATAGCAGTTTTATCTTACCAAAACCGACTACAGTAAATACCTTACCATGTTGATTCCATTAGAGCAGAGCATGTTTCAAACTGCGGCAACTTGGTAGTGTGCACAGCGTTGGCGGGGGATCCTGGTGGGACATGATAACGCGCTTAGGCAGTATAAGTCGAGTCCTGGTCACCTCCGATCTAATCGTGTGACTTTACCATGTTCCCCAAGTGGATCGGAATCCACTATAATCAGGAGGTCCACCCTGTTAGTCAACTCCCCTTTCCCCGAGGTAACAGAGTCTGCCCTTAGGGTGCCTCAAGTTAACAAACAGACTCACTCCTCCCGCCAGGCTGACAGGGTTGCTTAAAGCAGAAATGCTGAAAGCAGGCGTTAGAAACAACAATGGAATGGAATAAAATGGAAGTAAAAGAAGAGAAAAAAAGGAAAAGGGTAGGTAATAACCTTTGGATGATGGTCTGTTCTAGTTACAAACAAAGAAAATGAATATACTTCGGAACAGCGAATTTATTATCTGAGTAAGAGTTAAGTAGAATGTAAAGGTGAGGTCAGACATTCGGTTTCCGAATACTTGGTGCCCCCGGACACGACTCTTCCCCCACTGACTGGTCAAAGGAACTGTGGCAGGAGCCAGGAGGCACCTAAAAAAATTTGTGTGCGAATATCCGATCACTCCTACATACAAGAGTCACGCTCGAATGATTTGCTATTGATATTTAAATTGAGACTAATTATTGAAGAAGAGGCTACAAGTTTGAGACTTGTAACGAAAACTGTATGGGAGAGCAAAATTGTAATTATTGTGATCTATGGTGACGAACCAGTAGAATCTGGCATGATAGACCGTGGTCATTCTGGAAGAGTACTTCCAAACGTTTCGTCATCATCTGCGGTCGACATCTTCAGTGGAACTGCATAGACTTCTAATATTGTATCTCGGAGGCTCAGCAGCAACTGTTTGGGCAGGGGGATGCCAACCCGGAGTAGTCACGTAACTCTGGCTGTGAAAGCATTTGTAAAGAACCGGTCCGAGTTTACTCGAACATGCTTTCCAATTCATCAAAATTAGTAGATAGAGAAAATGAGTAATTTCATGGTAAATAATTTTCCTACGGTTAAATTTCCGATATCTCGGGGGGGGGGGGGGGCTGTCCACCTGACGTCACTGGAGGTGAGGTAAATTATAGATAGGTCAGACCAACACATTACCACACAGCAATACTGGCAGGCACGCAATACATTTGAGCGTGAATTTTCTATCATTTTTTCAAAAAAACATTTTTTTTTACAAAACCAAATAATTTTCTGGGAAAGCAACCTCCGGTTTCGATACTCAATTTAACACCTAAAACATACCTGAAGGTAGAAATCATCGATAGAAAGGTTTCGCAGAAAAATTATTTTTTAGTCATTTTTCATTAAAATTTAATTATTTTTATTTTTTTTACCCCCAGAAGCAACCTATCAAGGGGCAATTCGTTAACATTAATAACGACTACAATATGTGTGAATTTAAAAGAAATCGTTGGAGCCGTTTTTGAGATATAATATTTTTAGACGTTTTTTGAGAATAAAACCCCCCCAAATTAAGTTAGCCCCAAATAAAAAATTTTTTTCCGAGGTATGATTTTTGTGAACCTACATGCCGAATTTCATCAAAATCGACCGAGTAGTTTGCCCGGAAATCGACGCACAGACAGACAGACAGAACGACAGACAGACAGGCAGACATTTCGTAAAAACCAATTTTTTGGGTTCCTCGGACCTTAAAACATGTAAATCCGTTGAAATCTCGGAATCGAAAATTTCGACCGTCACAAAGCTTTCCTTATACTACGTATAAATTGGAAAGCAAGAAATCTATTGGTTAATAATTGCGCAGAGGATGGTCGTAGTCACCCTAAAGGTCAACAACACCAGGCAAGCAACAAGTTGAAAGACTATTAACATACGCTATACAAGCCTCTGATCCCTCGGTATAGGTATTCAAATCAGGAGTGGCAAAACCTCGATGAAACATACAGTATGAATATAAAGTAACGGAGCATATTTACACGTAAGGGGGGCCACCCATGCATATCGCAGCGTGGATGACCACCGACAAAAAGAGGGAAAACCGCGGTATAACAGGGGGATGGGGCAGGAAGGGTGCGGAGCACAAGAACAGATGGGTCGTTAATAGGATGCGAGAAAGTTCTGTGTATAGGGAGAAGTGCCACGTATTTTTGGTAAGTTTTACGTTGTGTTAAGGTTGGCAGCCATGCGTTACTTTAATTTCTCTATAAACCAGGAAAGGATCGTGGATTTAAGTCTCACTATGCTCCGAATTCTGTGAAGGCTTCAGTTTGAATAATACCCGCAAGGATGGACATATCAATAATTATACTGTAGCAACAGGGTGTACACTCGACAGGTTACTTATCAAGAATACCAACTAGAAACCGGGTGTGTCCCAAACAGTGGTCAATGGCTACAGGATGTAATTATATCTCAATACTGTAAAATTAATTCACTAAGTCCGTTTGTACCTGAGTTCTGCTATCTTCACTTTTTCAACTAAGGTAGGTCCCACACACACATACCGCGACTTCTGAGGCGATAGTGATATCTTCCGTGCCCAGGTTTTGATTTAGGGGGGGGGGGGGTTCCGAAAAAAAAATTTAACGTAAATTATTAATGAATAAATTCTTCAATCCATACAGGTTTACACACAAAAATTTATTTCGGGGGGGGGGGGGGGCGGCGGACACCATGGACTACTCCCTGGGCACGGCCATGCGGTAAGAGTGAGCCACCAAAGTCCCAAGCAGCGCATTGGTATAAAAAATCAGGGACCCGCCTGACCCTGATCACCTGCCACCCAGATGCATTGACGTACACCCCTTTGGTCACGGGGAGGGGGGGGCTGGGAGCAAAAGTGCGGAAAAGCTGCATACGTAGGTACCCGGCCACCTGGGTGAATTGAGCTCGAATCCCGGTTGGGCAAGAAGAGAAAATGAAAAGGCGAAAATTGCGAGACACGAAGCGGCGGGCTAATTATTATTACGTCGCCAGCAAGGCGAGGTGAAGACAGCCCGAGGGTTATTTGTATTAAATCTAGCCTAAATCTTAGAAAATCTAACGTAAAGCTGCAAAATGTTCTCAATACATGGCGCCAATAACAAGTCGAAGACAATCTTCATCGAGCATTGGAGCATGAAACCATGTGCAATAAAAATCAGCAAAAAGATTGCAGCTAGTACTTCAGAGTAAATGGCACAGACCACATCATTTATTTCTATTTAAGCAGAGCGATAAACCAGCTGAAATGCTGAAAATTCTTCTCTCTCTCACATAATAATGATGACAAATGAAGTCAGAAGAGAATATATTGTACTGTATATTACTACTGGATCGTTGTCGAATTTATCTTTCACAAGACGTCAATTATCATTTCCGCTGCTAAAGGCTGAAGCTCGGCGCTTCGCGGCCTGTTTTCCCCAATTTAGCTCTTAAACTGGCTGACTGTGAAAACAATATCTAGAAGGATATCCAAAATAAAATTTTCCCGTAAATTGACAATTTTCCTCATGGAAAAACTCAATAAATAAACAAAAACAAAAACTTAGTGTTTTAGCCAAACTTGTTATAACTACTATAACTAGAATTAGTAAAACCCGAAGAATCGTAAAAAAATTAACATTGTCTAAGAAACCCACTGGTGTTAGTATCAAACGCTTGATACTACTTGTTTTTGATTGTTTATTAAAATGAAATACCACGAAGTCACGAGTAATTTAATTTTTTCTAGAAAAACTCAATGTACGTGTATGTAACACGCTCAATTTTTATAGATTTTAATTTTTAATCTTTCGTTATCTTTCTTATATGAACTACTTTTCTGAACAGCAATTAGTCTAAAAATCCGTTGGCTCAGGGGCAGACGGACGGATTTGGTGAATTTCGTATAGATACGATATTCTATCTCTCATAGTCCTGAAATATTGGGGTTCTATTTTTTTTTTTGCAAAGATTTTAAAATTACTCACGCTTTTTCACCGAGTCATAAGTCCCAGTGAAATTGACAGTTCTCTTACCTGTAAGAATAAACAATGTTTCAATTAGTCATCGTACTTACGCGACATTTTAAGTAATACATGTGGTGCAATCATGATGTACAAAACAATAAATAAAGAACTAGTACGAGTGAAGAAGTGGCAAATGGAGGCGGGTTTTTTGTTTTTTACTATTGTCTTTAGAATCTAGAAGCAGTTATTGCCTCCATTGTTCAGCTTCTATCACGCTAAGTAAACAACATTAATTTTCATCTCACCAAATCAATCAAGCGCAGTTGCTGAGTACTGGTGTAGAAAGTCGGAATCTTGAAGGCAATGCATCATCCTGGTGAACTTATCAATTCGACTCACGTCAGACACCTTCAAACGACAGCATGCTTTCCTCTATACCAATTAGTATAGGTACCGTATGAGTTCCATTCTAAATAATTCACCCGTGGCTAAATTTCATCTGCATATAGATTTTCCCTATATTAAAGCACTGGATTTGATTATCCCTATACATAAATATATATATATATATATTTTCCTCAAAAACCGATGCCTTGCATTAGAAAGCACCCTCTTCTGTTACTCTATTTAGCACCTAAAATATACCTGAAGTTATCGATGGAATGGTTCCTCAGAAAGAATATTATTTTAGTCCTTTTTCATGAAATTGAGCCTTTTTTTTTATCTTTTTTTACACCCTGAACCAAACTATCATAGGAGATACGACCTAGTGGGTTTTGTTTACAGTAATAGGTATTACGATATAGCCAGGTCCCAAATCTAGTTATTGACCAACAGACAGACAATTTGTACAAACCACTTTTTTGGTTCCTCGCTCGGACCTCAAAACGTGTAAATCCATTGGAATCTCGAAATCTGTCTTTTCGACAAATCCTTCCTTATACTAGTTGTAATGTATAAATAAAAAAGCAATAAATTGTGTAACTGGATATGAAGAGATAAGCTGCAATATCACCCTAAATAAATATTAACTTTTACTACTAGGTAAGTTATGGATGCCTCTGTGAACAACATTTTAGGAGAAATTAGATTGTAAACCAAAATCGTGGGGGGGGGGGGTGTACAATATTGGTCCCAAGCTTGGAAAGTTTTCGATAGGATTATGCAAAGGCACCACTATGCATTGTAACATGGGTGTGCCCCCCTTCTTCATAACTCCATGGCTCGGTATAGAAATCTGATCCCATTGCTATGGAGGATGACATGTTCCAATGCATAGCGATGCATTGGAAAAATCCTAAAGAAAACTTTACAGGCGTTGAGTTGGTGGGGACGGCCCTTAATCTCCACAGACTATGAAAAACCGTTTTTAATTATAAAATTTCCGCCATGTTTGACTGAATTAAATAAAATTCAATGCTCGTCTAGACGCGTCAACTATTGTGTGTTTATTAAATAAGCCGACAGCTGCAGTTGTAACATTAATTTGGTACGTACAGCGGGGTGGACAGTTACAATAATTGGATAGAATTAGTTGACGTTCGTTAACGTATGGAATATAGGACATGCGCGTATAGCACGTCATTTCACTGCAATAATTATTGAAAAGTGGGAATTGAAGACTTATGAGCATATCTGAGTACCGCCACTAAGCGTTTTTTTGTGCAACGTTGATTTTAGCAGGAAATATTTATTGTAGGGCCGTCAAACTAAAGAGTGGCAATAACGACTGTGCCAACCTATTGGAGTCGAAATCGCAACAAGACTTAAGTGCGGGTCCCAAATTTAAGGGGAGGGTACCTGGGACAACCCGCAGCTATGTTTACCTTACGCAAGGCACGGACATCTGGGGTCCCGAGGAATGCGTAGATACCTCATATGTGTAGCCCAGTGCACGCAGGACTTTTTTACTTTTCTTTCTTAAACACTCAGCGACCTTAGCAGGTATTTAAGGATTCCCTTCCATAAAGGAACCGCAAGGCAGCTGATCAAAGAGTGGTGATAGAAGACCCTCCTCTATGCTCTATTTGGGATGTATTTAATATTTATATGTTGTTCTTATGTTGTTAATTGTGATGTTGTTTATGTAAATGCCTTTGTCATGGATCCGTTTTATCTGTTGTTGGCAAAATAAAAGCTATTTATTTATTTATATTTATTTATATAGCAGCGTGACAACAGTCTCATTTCTCGTTATTGGCAAAGGTAAGATACCGTTTATCGTATATAGTTTTTTCATATTTTTTATTGAGTCTCAAACCCCGATGTCCTGACCATAGAGAAGTTCCTCACCAATTTGGACTTAGCAATTTACACGACAGTATAAAAATATTTGCCTGACTGCTGAGCTATAGACATTATCCTAGTAAAGCCTCTTTATTGTAACATGGAAAAATCTAGTTCTATTTTTCTACGATTTTCCCCATTCTCCCGGAAAATTCCTAGTTTAGCAAAGAGCAGGAATATGACGAAAAGGGTTGGGGGTGGGATTTAGAGTAAGGTTTACTACCCCCGGCGTCTGCAGTTTACTACCCCTCCACCTCTACCTCGGTCAGCCATAAAACATTTATTTTACTTTTTGTGGTTTCATTTCTTCAGGGCTCGGGGGAGTTATGATAACAGCAAGTACTGTATATGCAGGAAAAGTTTTGAACTGCAAATCGCAGGGGTTTCAAAATGTTTTTAAGTTTAGTGATGCATTGAAGTGGGATATTAAATTAATCTCTATTATATCAGAAAATAGCGTTTAATATACTGTATGTCTGAATCCGTGTGATTTAACTTACTAAGGCTTTACACAAGATGGCCGCCCTATCAAGCCACAAAGTCACCATCGCAGCGAAAGTTTGGGAATATAGTTACAAAGGCTTTCACAGCCCGAGTTACGTGATCAAGCAGCAGAATCCGAGATTTTAGGCTCAGCAGCTGAGCCTCTGAGATGTAATCTTAGAAGTCTACGCAGTTCCACTGAAAATGGCGACCGCAGATGTTGACGAAACGCTTGGAAGTACGCTTTCAGAACGATCATTATCGCGGATCCTACTACTTCATCAAAGTTTGGGGAGATTACGAAGAAGTCAGTTTAGAACACGCAGAACTATTGTATTGTAAAACGTATTAAGAAGATAATAGGGAAACCCTAAATAAGACAGAACAGCACATTTTGTGGACCCTCCGGAAGCAAGGTCTGCGAGCGCCCTATGTAATTCCATTCAGCCATGGTCAGAGGGTTCGTCACAATACAATGAAATCCAAATATTCACTGACAGCGTCAACAAAACACAAAGAATATGGCCGCGTAGTCGGTAGGACCAAGTCAAAAATCAATATTTCACCCCAGACATCTTAATCATTGCAGCACCAGCAAAAACTGGACCACTCGTATATACTGTAGCAGCCCCTCCACAGCGCTGGACAACTGAACACTAACTAGAAAAGGTTTTAAATCAAATTCTGATAGATATAGTAGGTAGATGGACCTTCTTGAAACTCACAAAAGCATTATAATGTAAGATTGCGGCCAAATGATAACACTTAAAGCTCAATAATTCCAGTTCTTAGACCTTCAAATTTTTTAAAATATACAGAGGAACGAGCATTCAAAAGAAGCTGCCTTCAATGTTGAGGATGTCGAATAACCTCAAAAGGTGAAAGACATTGCTGCAAAGGGTTTAGATATGGAATTTGTAACATTTAAGACATGCGAAGGAAAAGACGAGTACAACTGGTAAAATTCGCTTAGACTCGCCATTGAAGATTCTCTTAAATATTCAATAAAATGCGACATTCTACCCTAGGATTCCATGATTGGAATTTATTGTCAAGAATAAAATATAGCATAGGTTGAGCTCCGGATTTACAAGTAAACCGAGTAAGCCTCGATTTAGACCGCCCCCCCCCCCGCAAAGGGCCTTAGGCACCATCGTTTGCCGAAATACGCCTGTAAAATCTGAATCTTAACTTCATTGACTTTTATGTTGAAACTCATAACTATAAAATGGTCAAAAACTTAAACATAAACCAATTTCCCCGGACTCCCCCCCCCTCCCTGAAGCAATACCTGAAAAAATCCTGGGCATTGTTAAGTGTAAGGCATATCTACCCATACAGACAATACAGACAGAAATCAAAAGGGTTTGCAAAGACAAATGTAAGGATAATGCCATAAGACGGGGGATAAAGAGCCACATGAACACCCCCATCTCTCAATATCTGAGATCAACTTACAATCGATTGAATTTCCAACAATAGTGGCGTATAGACGGCTTTTACTCAAGAGAAATTCTATTTTGATTTCAGAGTAGCGTTTGATACACTTCTCAATATTGAAGTGTTATATCCCAGACGCAGACTATGCCTAGGCATAAGTTTGTTCGACATGTGATACATAAGTTTTCCTTGAGTGCCGCGAACAGGTGGTGGAGAATTCGTAATTAAAGATGACACAGTAGAATTCGGGTCCGATGGGTAGTGGTCGATCAGCAAGAGTACTTTTCAACGTTTTATCAAAATCGACATCTTCAGCAGTGGCGTTACACAGTTTTCAACTTAGCTTAAAATAATGCCGAAAAAAGCTACCCCTCACCCCCTGTAGAGTAGGCCGGGACCCCTCAAACACCCTCCTCCCCCCCCGGGGGGGGGGGAAGCTAACTGAAAAAAAACCCGGTTTACGGCTTCATTTGGGCCCATGGAGCAACCTGACTAGGCCAACCTACGCCAGCCCGATTTTCTTGTAAAATTCTACGATGCCTCCGGTGTGTTTCCTAGTCAGCATCGTGGTAAAATTTACGTTTCTTAGTCAAGCCCGCCCGGACATTCTGCTACGATGTGCTAACCAGTGTCTTACAGGTAGTGGTATGGATAAATCGTCATTTCTATGGCCCGGTACACACGTGATTTTCTGACGTCTTACAATACAAAAATTTTTATATTTCCATAAAAAATGAAAGTGACATTAACAATAATATGCTGCAGGGCTCAGCCCGTGTGCAGCTTAAATTTGGAAAAAGCTTAATCTACATGAATGTAAGTAAGTCAGTACCTAAGTAAGTTTTCGTTTGTCGGTGTTGAGATTTGTTTTTAGATATTTTCAAAATATGTTTAATTGTGTTATAGTTTTTACGTAGATATATCGGGAGTCTGCTATAGTGCGTTAGTCCTACATACTTGGCCTGTCGTTGTATGTATGTCAGTCTCGTCTTTTCCAAATTAGGAATAGGGATTGGCGATTGGAAACCCCATAGAGTCTATTTGAGAAGATTTCTATGATCTGGCGGTCCAAGGGGAAACTGTGCACTTTCGTGTGGTCGGCTTCATCGCCAAGAAAACTTCTGTTAACCTATGGCTACAATGGAAAAGACGTCAGCAAATCGCGACTGCGAGAATCGTTCGTGTATACCGGGCCTTACAGTTCAGCAACTTTCTATAATACTGCATTCATAGACATACGTTTCCTATGTTAATTGCCGTAACTAACCACCCACCCTCCCCTATTTATAAGGGAAATCCCCCGATGGCCAATGGATAACAGGCTGTACAGCTATTCAAAGCGTGCAGTTAATAACTCACCCAAAGGCCACTAAGACCAAGCTAATGACAATCCCCCTAACGCCTTAACGGCTCCCCGAAGATTGTCAAACCATAACCTAATCTGAGCTGAGGCTAATCCATCATGATAGTAATGTTGTATTGTAGACCACCTGGGTCGAATAAATTGGCAATTTACTAGATAATAAGCTAAATTCAGGGGAATCAGACAACCTGAGGGAAAAACCTTAAGGGTGTACAAAATCAGGAGTTGTGGTACGGGCTCTGACTTCCACCCGAAAGGTTGTTGGTTCGAGTCCCACACTGGCTACATTGCCGGGCCATGCTTCGCTTCGCATGTAAAGCTGATGGTACCGTGTCATAACTCCGCTAGGGTGGCTTAGTAATAGAACAAGTCATTCTTTAAAATTAAAATTCACAGAAATTCACATTAAATGACAGACTTGGAGCAGTCAGTTAGGCCTTACCACACATCCCTTAGAAGAAATTTTCCTTAAACATTTCGTTAAAAATTGTGTGGCCGTGTTGTTCTTGGTTTTTTTATAAAATACGGTTAGTTCAAAAATTGCAGGCAATTGGTGTTAGGAACATAAAGTACGTTAAAAGGAACTAAAACTAAAGGAAATAAAATTGAACTTTTTTTTCTAACAGATAGTTATATATATATATATTATAGTTATATTATATTGTACATATTACAGTACAATGCAATAAAAAAACTAATAGTTGGACATGCACATGTAAATGTAACGTATTTTCAAATTAATCGTAAAAATGAATCAACAAAAATTAATAAAAAAATATGGTTTGATTTTGTATATGTTCAACAGTCAACTTATTGTAAAACAGCAATCTAAAATTTTTATTAACTAGTAGGTATTTAAACCGTATACAATACAATACAAAACAATAACAAAACTCAGGGGTGGGCAAAAAAATCCACTTGGAGGACAAATATCAGCGGAAACCGAAATAAATTGCCCATCAAGAAACAGGACAGAATACTGGAAACCCCCCCCCCCCCCCCCACGGCAGTCTATGAGCAATCTTCACTGGAGAATTGGGCCATTACCATTCCTTCAGCGAAAATGATGTGCCGTAATATATTCGTTTCACATCCCATATACAGTTTATATCGTTTCTAAACAGCCAGAAGGCTATTAGCGAAAGAAAACCTTCTAATTTTCAATTCAAAATGGGCTATTCGAATATTATGATGAAACTGGAGAGGATCCGGGCTAATGGGTCGTGGTCGGTTTGAATGTTAATTTCCGGCAACGTTTCGTCAACGACAGTGGTTGACATCATCAATGGCCCTAATCTTTATAGACATCGAAGATTCCACTCGCAGGCTAGGTATCAAGTATTATAGCTTCAGTTGCCACAGTTAAAAATTGACTACCTGGTCCTACCCCCCCCCCCCCTATGTGCAATGGTTTCATAGACTGTTTCAATAGAACAAAGAAAACTTGTTTTTTGCCTTTCGCAGTAGGAACTGGTATACAAAGGTATACGTAGTTTAGAGTACAGCGAGGGAGTCCTATAGTTTCAGTAGATTTGTTGATTGTTCGCAGGGGTTGATTGAGGTTTTTATTGGAAGGTTTTTTTCAATGACGTAGGCATACCTACTTACTTATATAGTGATTCTATCCCAATGCCAATGACCACATGGGTTTCCACTCACTATTGGTATTGTTTCCAAAAGAATCTTGGTCGTAGCCAACTGGTGCAAGACCTTGATGTCAACCTAAACCGGCTACAAGCGATAATGAACAAGCTTAACATTGACACAATGCAACAGGAGTAAGTATGACTAAGCATGTACAAATCTTTTATTCAAGTTGGCTTATTTTATTATTTGTTCAGAATTAACAGTAACATAATGTAGGTACTTCTTAACTAAATTGTAATAGCCACCCATTCTATCCAAAATTGTTGGTAACATAGCAACACTCAGCTCATGAAAATAAACAGAGTAGATAATTGTAACAACAAACCATTTCGCACTGTAATTCTTACATCAAATTGACACAATACTTAAATTTAATTATTATGGATACAACAAGAAAAACTTTAATGGTAGTATCAGCTTTGGCGTCGCACATTGTCGGATACTACGTGATTGGTGCGACCAAGGACGAGTGGCTGGCCTGCTACAAACCAAATTTGGCTTCAACTCTTTTTGTTTTGGCCATTACACTTTTGCTGACACTGGCCAACTTGATACCCACCACGAAGTGTCCGATAAACTGCTTCTACTTCAATGCCTGGCATGTAAGTAATTTTAATACTCTAAATTAAATAATGATTTTTGTTCTAGTCCAACTAAGCCAACCTGCAGGCTTACTATGGCGATTGTTTTTAATCTTAGCCTGGGATTAAAAATGTAAACAAGACATTTTTATAATGGAAACCACTATTCAAAATTGTTTTGTATGCATTTTTAACCCCTTTACTGACCACAATATCCCAAATTGTGGTCAAGACAGAGGTTGCGCTACTTAGGGAAGGCCATTCTGTCCCTTTTCGGTTATTGGGTTATGCCTCCACAATTTCAAGTTTTTTTTTATAAGCGAGGTTTGTATATTTACTACGCGAGTTAGCTTTCAATGGCATCTTACCTTGTGAAGTATTAGTAGGACAAAAAAAAATCGCTTCTAGTATCCTAATTCCTAGTTAGTCTCCTCGTGTTGTCTTCTTCTCGATGGATTTGTTTGCAGCGAATGTTGTATTCATCTCCTCCACTCTATTTTGTGCGGTCCTTTTCAGTCATTTTTAGGTGTCGCACCCTAAGCTGTACCTCCTCGTGTTGTACAGTATAACAAAGTTTACTTGAGTTTCAGGTGCTTGCGGCGGTTTTCCTGTCGAGCCTCGCCCTAAGACTTATTTGGTTGCCATTAGCTGTGACAGTTTCAACGATTAACCATGCCTGGGCCCATGTGGTAAGTTGAGGAATGTAATAATATCGTACTTGCCGGTTATAACGGCAGTCCAAGAGTTCTGTATAGGAGAGATGGGACATTCGCTTTCCAAAATACATTTTTTAATTTCTGGTCATCTCCTATGACTATCCATTGAAAAGGCGGTGGAAGTGGCCCCAAGATTGAAACGTCCCATCTCCTGTCTATATACTGTATAAGACTCTAGGCTGTCATATTATAAAAACGACATGATCTTGGAGCCACGACACAGGAGACTCTCCTCCCTGAGGAGAGTTCGGCTCTAGGATAAAACATATACGTCACAACGTAAGATATTCAACACTAACCCCCAAAAAGCCCAATTTCCAGTAAATATTCCAAACCAAACCCGTACAATAAAGTCCATTTGAGCCAAAGTGTCTTTGCAAGATCTGTTTTCAAGTTAACAATAATAATAAGAACCGGTCCGAGTTTACTCGAACATGCTTTCCAATTTATAAAGTAGTAGATGGACATAATGTGTCACATCATTGTAAATAATTTCCCTATGGTTAAATTTCTGATCCCTCTGGGGGGAGGGGGGGGGGGCTGGTCCACCTCAATATATTTAAAAACCCCTTAAAACTCAAATGCATATTCTGGAACGAACACACCAATACATTACAACAGCCCCGCAATGTATTGGGCGTGAATTTTCCATAATTTCTTCAAAAAATAATTTTTTGCACAGAACCAAATATTTTCATGGGAAAGCAACCTGACCGGTTTCGTTACCCAATTTAACACCTAAAACATGCCTGAAGGTAGAAATCATAGTTAGAAAGGTTATTATAAAATTATTTTTTGGTCAATTTTCATTAAAAATTAGTCATTTTTATTTTTTTACCCCCAGAAGCAAACTATCAAGGGGCAAGCGACCCCCCGCATTTTGTTAACATTAATAACGACTACAATATATGTGAATTTAAAATTAATCGTTGGAGCTGTTTTTGAGAAATAATTTTTTTAGATCTTTTTTTTAGTTTTTTGATTTAAAAAAATGAGTTAGCCCAAAATAAAAATAAAAATTCCGAGGTATGATTTTTGCAAACCTACATACCGAATTTCATCAAAATCAGCCAAGTAGTTTGCCCGGAAATCGATGAACAGACAGACAGAGCGACAGACATTTCGTAAAAATCACTTTTTTGGGTTCCTGGGACCTCAAAACGTGTAAATCCGTTGAAATCTTGGAGTCGAAAATTGTGACCGTCACAAAACTTTCCTTAAAGCCCCCACACACGATGCTTCCGGGAATGCCACGCCAGGAATGCCATTCCCGGCGTGGCGTGGCATGGATTTTTGGGCCCACAGACGATGCGGCCGGGCATGCCACATAAAATGGCGGACCTGGACATAGTATTCAATCAATCAAATCAAAATGTATTATGCGTAAAATCAAAACGAAATAGGCAGAAATGGACCAAAGGTTGTTACCAGCAGCGACACACCTTGTCCCACAGTAATTTAATGAAGGAGTTGCAATTTGAACCAAATGATTGGCGAAACTACATGAGGATGTCTGAAAAAGCCTTTCGAAGCCTTTTACTACTCATTACTCCCTATATTAAACATAATAATATATAAATATAATAAAAAATAAAAATAATTAATAATATGAATTGAAATAAACAAAGAAGCAGAAGACAACGCTGTTCTAATGACACGTTTTCCAATCAAAACCTCCGCAACTTTGAAATTTTATGCAAGAAAGAGCTAAGTGCAAACTCTCGGCCCCTGGCGTGGACTCTCGGATTTCCATTGAAACCGAAGTCCTGGGATTTCAAATTCAGGAATGGCAACAGTCCAAGACTGGCATTCTTGTACACACACGATACGTCCCGGACCGCCAACTCCCAAAACTGGCATTCCCGGAAGCACCGTGCGTGGGGGCTTTTATACTATGTATAAATTGGAAAGCCAAAATATGAGGGTGGTATTTGAACCCATGCCTTAACCGCTAGGATGGGATAGACAATTTTACTTTAAAAACAAACTTATATGACAGGTACTTGAAAGATACATACATTTATACTGCTTTCAAAAATGCACAAATACCTTCAAAGTAAAGTTTCTGAAATTCTATAGTCAATTACATAATAATTGATAAATTTATGGAGCAAATTTACAACTGAACATATAAAGTTAAAAGTCATATCGCTAACAATTGCAACATAAGTTTAAAATGAGTTATATTGTCAGAGAATTGGCAAGTGTCCCATCCTACAAGTAGACTGAACTTTGTAACTTCTTTTCATTTATTAATGTAACATACAATGCCAGCCAGGTCGGTAAAGTTGGGCCACAGCTCGGAAGCTTTTAAAGGTTATCGATATCTAGCAAGTGACAAGGTATGGCTGAGAATAGTCATAAGTTGAAAGGAAAAAGAGACAGCTACCTATCCCCCGAGTATATTTTTCCGTTATGGCGGCTGGGCGATTTTATACCGAAAAACGATCCTGCGTTTAGGAAACTACACATACAGATATTTCTGCTTCCACTCGTACTCTAGATGTTCGGGAGAAGATACCACACAAAATGGATGTTACGTTACTCCAGTGCAACCCTAATCACTGCTTCAGTCGAGGAGGCAGTATCGGATTAATGCCCACTGTATTTACTCATTAAATTATATATTATGAGCAACCTGTATATTACTGTATGCGTATTTAAATATGTTTGCATGTTCGAGTTGGCCTTAACAGTATCAGTAGCTACACTTAGCCGAGACCCCCAGGATTACGCCAAACATATTCATGTTTGATGAAATCGTTCCTAAAATGTATCCTTTGTCCAGACAGCAGCAGTAAGCGAAGGCTCGCCCCGGGCCCACCAGTTTGATATTAAGGTTATGAGATGTTGTTGTTGTTGTTTCCAACGCCTGCTTTCAGCATTTCTGCTTTAAGCAACCCTGTCAGCCATGCTCTGCTCTCATTCAACATGGTTAGGCCGTTGGCGATGGAAGTTATGAGATCATTGATGGCTCTTGGACGAATATTTCCTGTGAAATTTGTCTTTGAGGGTAAAACGCATAGTGGGGGTTCGATTCCATCTTGGGGTGGCTCCTATACGGGCTATGATCCCTCGGAAAGGAATTTTTTGCTCGGTACCACCCCATCATCATAATGTCGCTAGTCTTTGAGAACCTGGTACCAGCAAAAATATCAGGCCGACATTCTCCATCCTTTTCCCATTGTGTAAGCTTTTGAACATCTTCTTCCAATCCCTTAACTTCGCCTGCAATTAGGCATATCTTGAATTCAAAATTTGACAGACAAACGAAAAACCTCGTGAAAACTACCATTGACGTTGTTTATGAACGCTCCCCCCCCCCCCATCTTCTCTTTATGACTAGCTAATCACGACAAAGTTGTAAATCAAGAAGATTCCCATGCGGGACAGACAGCGGCAGTAGCAGAGTTTTCAAAGTTTTCACTGACAGTTTTGAATTCCAAAGAGATGGACCCGACAGGAAAAGCTGTCGGATTAATAATTACCAAGACATTGGAATTAGCACAAGACGAGTTACCAGAACTAGTCAGCCATCTTGAATCTGTGGACGATGATTTATGAAGGGGACTGGTTGTCGTCTTCACTGCAGCGCCACTGACCAACACGGGTCACTACGACCTAAATGGAATATCTACACAAATGCTCTTCATTAATGTAAGAGCAAGTTGGAATGTCCCCACTACGCGTTTTTTTGTATAAAGTCGATTTTTATTTCGATAACATTAAAAGTCATGACAGCCCCAAGTCTTTACATAGATTACATAGATGCTTTATACATATCTTAAAGCCTGAGGTGTGTGGGAAAATTAATAATTAACCTAATTAGAGGCATGGATTTTTTGTTTTTTGTTTGAGGAATACACCCAAAATTGTCAATTTGAGGAAAATAAAATTTCTAGGATAGTGTTCACAATTTTTAAGAACAGGCGTTATGAAAGCGAGGAGTGATCCACCAAATTGCGGCTCTAGCCTGGGTAGGGCCTGCGAAACCTGGCTGACACCTTTAATTAAAAATTAAGCAATCTGGCACATGTTAGTTAGAAAATTCAACGATAAAAGCGGTTATCGTACCTCGATTTTCGTATCAGAATTTTAGCCTTTGGTCGCAAAAGGTAACGCAAATTACTCAAGCTCGGATATTCAAAGCGGATCAAAGGCTTACGACCTGAAGGCGACCTGATTGAAAATCGACCTGCCTCAGTTCGGATGACACTGTAACCCCCCCCCCCCTCCCCCGAAATTCTAAAGCCTCGTGCCTTCAATAAAATGGAGCTGGGGAGAAGAGGTTTTTTTCCAATGAGTTACCGGTATATTTTTTTCGGTAGAGTTTAGGATTATAGAAGATTTCAATTAAACTACTTAGGGTGTGTCCTTAGGAGACAATTGGGTGGGCAAAAGCCATACAATTGTAATAAGAAAACAAATATTTCATGAAATATGGACCGTAGAGCTGTCAGAAATATTACGTCCCTAAACAGAAATGCTCTTCGACATTTTAATACATGATATGCACCAAATAAGAATAAGATTATAAATAACTTAGCACTAATTCCACAAAATAATTTTTTTAAATTATGACAGCTTATTCAGTGGTGGACACCATCTTGAGAAACTCTCTCATGGATGATATGCACCCTTCTATAACACAGACTGGCTACTATTTTATTCAACTTGATTTGTCCAAAGAAAGTTTGGTGAAGGAACAAGTTAAAAACAGTGGCCAATCGTTGATAGTGATAGCCACATGCCATGTATCATAATACAGTATATAGCAGTATTTCTTAAATCGGATGGCGCATTTAATGTACAGGAGATCTATTCATAACAATGGGTTTTGCCTATGAAATTTGAATTTGTAAAAAAAAATTGAAGTTGGGGTGAGTGATTTGCTCTCTACACCACTAGGCTGTCTTTGAATGAAACAAGTCACCATTTAGCATAATTAGAAAGGTTGCAATCATATTAAAATAGAATAATAATAATAAAAATTATTTACATTCAATAAATACAAATATACACATCGAATTCAATTAGGGCTCCCATGCCTACGTAGAGGCGTGCGGGATACACCCTACAAAGTACAGTAATGAGATTTGTATATAGGACCTATAAGAAATAGTTTGATTAATATGCTCTCATGCAACAACTATGCATACTTACTTATAACATTATATTTCACATTAGAATTTAAAAATACAGCCACATCTCCTGATCGTTTGTTGTATCGTTGTTGCATTACGCTTGTAAAGTTATCAACGGTAATTATTCATGTTCACTGATCCAGATTTCAGTGAGCACAATTATTTGAAAGTTTAATGTTGTCTACTATGTTTTCTTTAGAAGGAAATAGCGAAAAAGCAAAATTTGCTGAGTGAAACTCTGATCTGATCTGATCACTGATCTCTACAGCAACAACACGTAAAGCCTGATTTACTGTATCGAAAATAACACTGAATTGGTTGCGCGTGGAGGTTGCCTGCCTGGAACACTCCACTCGGTTAATGTTTTTTTTTTTTTTTTTTTTTTTTTTTTTAAAGATTATTCGCATTCAAACAATTCAATGAATATATCCTAATAACCTCTTTAGCCGCCTCTGTAGGTAATACAATACCTGTGTTGAGTTACGACAGGTCACCGATCGCATGGTTACCATCCTATTTTATTTTGGTTGGGGTGATGTCGGGGGTATGGCTCACGCCCATTGCTACATTTGTTGCTTTCCAATTTATACGTAGTATAAGGAAAGCTTTGTGATGGTCGAAATTTTCGATTCCGAGATTTCAACGGATTTACACATGTTTTCGATTGTTGCCTTCTAGTTTCGCATGTTGATTGATGCCGGCCTACCAGAACGTCCTCTTACGATACTTATACAAATTTATGAGTCCACAAAACTAGAAAATTTACAACTTCTTGGACTGTCCGTGATAAATTTGCATATGATAATGGACGCTACCGGTTCATACGTGACTTTGTGCCAAGTCTACGAGGAATATATCGAAAAGTTTATTAAAAAGAAATGGTAAGTACCTATCCTAACCTTAAACTTACAATCAAACTGAATGAATGAATGACTATCATAATAATATGCAGTCCAAAACGTCGAGCACTAAGTACCCATGGTAGTGGTACTTGTGTGGCAGAATGAAAAACTTTCAATTTTTGCTTTCCTATTTAATATACATGTAGCTTTGTGATGATTGAAGTTTTAGATTTCGAAATTTCAGTGTATTTACACGTTTTGCAGTCCCAGGAACCACAAAAAATTGTTTTTGCGAAATATCTGCCTATCTCTTTGTTTATATCTGGGCCCAATTCTCGGTGGATTTTGACAAAGTTCGGCATGTTAAATATGTTTCGGGACCATTCTACTCTCAATTACTTTAAGCCTCTGTTGTTCTGATATGATTAGCCAAACCCCTATGGCTATAGAGCCTCATTGTTCTGATGTTGTAGAATGGCCCCGCTAGTCTGCTCATTCTGGTCACCACTGGTATTTGATTGACGATGGTCAAGAACTTTCCAAGGGAGTAGCTAAGCGTAACACAAATATTTTTACCAAGCTATGAGTGGCTGATAACAAAAACCTTGGCGTTGGCTACCACGGCAAGCCATAACCAAAAACAAAGTCATCATATCACAATCTATAGCTATTATATGCCTCAGCTCTATGGTGGCAAAAAAAAGAATTATATTTTCTGTTTATTGACAGTGCCTACGAGCCGCCAGCGCCCACTCCTAGTCCCAAGCGAAAAGAAAGGTCGAAATCGGGGTCGAGATCAAGGTCGAGCAGCAGGGGACAGTGCGACTCCGAGGGGGAAGGAGGGGATGAATAGAAAATACGAAATATGAATACCAGAAATGAAGCCAAATTAAACTGCAACTGCTTGGATACCTGCAGACCTTGTTAATTACCTATATCGTACATAAATAATAAAAAACTGGTACGAGTCAACCCGTACCTGCTTTCCTATTTATCAATTATAGGTACAGAGATAGATAATACACTGTAAGTAGGCTAGTTCCATGGTAAACCATTGTCTAAGGGTTCAATTTCCGTTGCCTCGACTTTCCCTATCCCAAAGCATAAATGAAATGATTGCATAGTCTATAACGAGCATGCCAATATATTACAACACAGTAATAATCATAGGGTATGCAATGTATTGGGGCATGAATTATTCATAATTTGTTCAAAAAATATTTTTTTTTATTCAAAAGCAATATTTTGTTCCTTTATTTAACACCTAAAACATACGTGAAGTAAGATAACATCGATAGGAACGTTCCGCAGAAAAATTACTTTTTAGTCATTTTTCATGAAAATTGAGTCTTTTTTATTTTTTCGCCCCCAGAAGGAAACTAAGGGGTAAGCGACTTGTTTTAGTTTGTTTACATTAATAGCAACTACTAAATCTGTGAATTTAAAGAAAATCGTTGGAGCTGTCTTTTTTAGCAGTTTTTTGGGGGTTGACCCCCCGAAAATTGAGTAATACCAAAATAAAATTTTTTGTTAGCCTACATGCCAAATCCACTGAGTTTGCCCGCAAATCGACGAACAGACAGACATTTTGTAAAAACCACTTTTTTGGGTTCCTGGGACTTCAAAACGTGTAAATGCGTTGAAATCTCGGAATCGAAAATTTTGACCATCACAAAGCTTTCCTTATGTACTATGTATAAATAGGAAAGTAATAATGCCTAAAATTAGAGAATCAAGAAAAATTTAGACATGGCGGGACTGGAACCCACGATCTATGCCTTGCTGGGGTCTCGTGTTACCTCTACACTTCAATACTACATGGACTTTTCATGGCGCTAGGCTCACTAATATGGTTATTGTTGTCCAATGCCAACTGGATTTTGCTGGGAAATGATGAATGAATGAATGTGTATTAAATAAATATAGAAACCATTTAAATTATTGATAGTGTTTCCTTACAACCGCGCACAAACGTCGCTTTACGGTAGATGTAGTTTGTATTATTATGAACTGGAAAAAACTTTTTTTTTTTTTCGCAGAAAAACCACAAAAGTTTGTACAACTGTTCTCGTCCTCGTTGTCATCCCACCAGCTACTACAAGCGATAGTGGGCAAGCAGAGACATGCTTACCATTGACACAAGAATACAGCAGGCCTTAACCCTGACTGGCAACTAATCAATTAATTGTGCAAACGATTTTTTTTATGAAATTTATTCCTCGGCCGCAAACTTCTGAATATGGTCAGATGGAAAATTCATAACAAATACAAGCTTTCGCAGCAAATTTAGATAAAGTCTTTAGTACAAAAAATTAAAAACATTAAAATTCGGGAGAAGGAGAACAGAAAAACTTAGTGAAAATTGGTGGGAGCGGGCCTTTTAAAAGTGAAGTTCCCCTATAGTACCCAGCACGACCCTAGTTAGTACTGGCCTTAGACACGAGTAGTAATTCTGACTAGGGAATAGTCTGCGTTTTCTCAAAACTTGTATTTTTACGAATTGTACATACATCTGACTGCTTGCATATCCTCCCGCTTAGGAATGGAGCATTAATTAACTCGGTCGTTATTAGTAAAAAAAAATATTTTTGAATTTCTGCCTTTAGTCTTAAGGCAACATTGCAGGGGTTATGGCCAAGGTTTCTATGTGCTGGCCATCAACGACCAATATACTGCAACTTCATTTGGCAAAATGTCAAAACATATTTGTTGTAGACTAATTCAGTTGGTATCAGTATCACAACGGACTCCCTTAAAACAACACCATTATACTAAATGCTATATGCCCATGTAATTCAGGTCATGTTCAATGAATTCAATCAACGTAAGAGGTTATGGGCACGCCAAGTACGCGTTAGAAGCCATATGTCACTGCGACATACAGATTACCCTGTATTATTAAGTCATTTGTTGATGTGTTTATAAATAATAAACAAAACATTTCATTATATTGACGGGTCAAAAGCTTGATGGCGGACAGTCAATTTAATATTTGTCTTGGCATGGGTGAGAAACCGGAACAAGAAGACATTCAGAGGATTCTGTGGGTTGGGTACCAAGCGCCAAGCGACGCATAAATGGTCATTTCAGTGAGGGTGGTATGGTTAAAATATTAGTTATTCTTCAATGGAGCTATTGGGGTGTTGATTTAAATTTTATTGTAACCGATGATGAAGAAAATGGTGAGCTTTTGTCGGGAAAGTCAACTGGTAGTAGTTGTAGTCTGAGTGTGCAAGACCCAATATAACGATATCACTGAAGAAAGAAAGAAATAGAGACACACCGAAGGAAAATCTCGTTATTTTCACACTGCAAATATTGAGCCATTAGGATAGCTCTTACAAATTTTACAAAAACCGTCGAAACAATCTAAATTGGCGCCAACAAAGAAAGCCATGTCTACTACGAAGAATATAAGCTGGCCAAACCAACATTCTGCAGTAGTAGGTGTAAGTCTTCGGCCCCGCATTTGCAGACGTTTAGAAAAAGACATTTATTAGCAGCACTGCTGACATTTTTGTCTGTTTTGGAGTGTATATAGATCTTTAAATCTGGAGTGTTATCCTTTTCATGAGATCCAAACTGTGGGTAAACTGCCTACTTGATGGATTTCGATGAAATTCGGAAAGTAGTATTTCAGTTATATTTTCCACATTCACTTTGCACTTAAATAAAGTCAAAGTAAATAAAATAACTCATATCAAGTAGGTACTTACCTACTACTAAAATTCGAAGTTATTTTATTTTATTTACTTCGGCAAGTAGGTTCATAAAAATCATATCTCTTTTCTGTTTTGGGCTAAGCTAACCTTGTGGGGTCTTATTAATTTCTGCACTGTGCTTACAACCGCATTTTTTTACCGGACCCTTCAATGAAAATGGGGGTTTTTGAAAATGTGGAGGACCCCTGAGTTAGATTATTGGCTAAGAGATTAATAGAACATGTACATGAGATGAATTCGACTGAGAAGTGCAGGGCTTTCCCCCCACCTCTGCCCCACACAGAATAACCTGAAACCTTAGTTACATTGTAAATCTGTCAATAGTTCCAATTTATACAAATCAACCTCAAACCCCTTCCAATAACTCTTCATCCCAGCTGTGCGGGGTTGTATCAATAACATTGCTCTGTGATGTAGATCAATGGTGAACCTATACAAGGGAAAGCTCATCTATTGAGCGCTTTTCAACCATATCAAACAAACCCCATTGGTTGCTAACATTAGCACTTGTGTAATAAAATCCAAATCATTCACCTACGATGGTAAGGGAAAATCTGCCATCGATGCTCTATTGAGCAGTTCCAGCGTGTAAGCAAAATAAGTCATGCATGGGCGCTTCAAACCACCCCCTCCCTGCCTACACGTAATTAAATATATCACATATACGGGCTTTCCAAACTCGATTTTAACTGCAAAGGGGATAACCGAGTTAACCATGCTCTGAAAGTAATGTCACCAGCTCATTGCGAGCTTTTATTAGTTTGAAATGATAATATACACCCCGTTTGCTGTGGAAAGTCAAATTTCACAGGAAATATTAATCGTATAGACACAATTGGAACTGGGGATGCAGTCCAGTCCCGCGTCCCATACTTAATTGCTCGGTCCCGCCTGCGCGAAGTCCCACCGTGAGAACGCGTACTTTTCCCTGGGAACTCCTGCAATCCCTTAACTTCATTAAATTAGTTAATAACGTGATGAAACCATGTAGGTTTACTGCTTACTTGTTTACTGTTGGTACTAATTATTTGCCGTTGACCCGCGGCAGGAAAATGAGGAAAAAAACCATGTAGATTTATTTCTCACCTGCAGGCTGTATTTTTAAGCTCAACTAAAAATTTCAACACTTTTTGTGTACCTGTATTTTTTACAGTGGGACGTCCCGACCAGAGGATCCCTAATTATTCTCCCTGCCGGTGAACGAAAGGTGCCCAACATAGTTGGGTGGAACGAGGATAATATTTCCGAAAAAGGAACATAAGCAATTTTTGACAGAGATCCCAGAGACGATTTTCCTGATCTCTTAAATTCTCCAGTTTTTGGTGTATCTTGCTCATCGACTAGGTTCATGTTGTGACATCCCAGGGTGGAGACTGACACCCCCCCCCCCCCAAGGGACGGTTCCACTATCCCTCGATTGGAAAGTATCGATAAATAGCACTGAACGGCACCGCCATCTACCAATACAGGGCTGTGCCGTGAGATATTCCTTACGGTTAAAACAAAGCTATGGGGGCTATGCATGGCCGTGCCCAGAGGGGGGGGGGTGGTCCATGGGGTCCGGACGACCCCCCCCCCCCCGAAATAATTTTTTGTATGTAAACCTGTATGGTTTGAAGAATTTATCCATTAATTCATTAATAAATTAAGTTAAAAAATAAATTGGACCCCCCCCCCCAAATCAAAACCTGGGCACGGCCTTGGGGGTATGCACTATTAGCTATGAACTAAACTAAGCTAGTTTTCTTCACAAAGGAACCAAGGTTGGTGGATCATGTTCAACAGAATTGCACGTTTTGAGGTCCCCGAACCCCAAAAAAGTGTTTTTAACGAAATGTCTGTCTATCGGACTCTAACTCGAGTTGGCGCCAAACTACTCAATAGAATTTTATGAAATTAGGCATGTAGGTTTCCAAAAATATTGTTCAAGGGAATTTTTTTCATTTTTTGGCGAACTTCAACCCCTTCCCCCCCCCCATTATGCAATTATTATTCTGTAGTAGTATAGTATTATTGGGCTACCAATTCTACGCTATGAAACTTTTCCTTTTATGTAGTCTCAAACCTCGAACCTTCCGTTTGATATAGTGTACTTATCTACCAACCTGGGACTACGCCACAAAATTAACCCAAACCACAAGTCTTCGCAAAATCTACCACACATATATTTCTACCCCTAAAGCATTCTCTCACTACCTGCTGGATAATCATGAGATCACGTTTTCAGATTACCTCGTGCGGCTGAGAATACGGCCCAAGAATACCTAACATGTTTAAATATTTGATACAGTGTTGCATTTTAATCCAGGAGTAAACCTTTGGGGCCGGGGTTGTCATTCCGTGTTGACGCCCCCCTATACATCCTTCCTCATTGATAAACATAACACCACACCCCTCCCCCCTCCCCAAGACACTGTCACTCCTGGCTGCAGGGCGGTTTCAGCCCCAAGCCCCTTGATATTCAATATCGCGCGCTCTTGCGGTCCTCATGTACCCTCAGAATTGTATTTGGTAATATTAGTTGTTAACGTAATTAAATTTGCTTGGTATTGGCGATGCTTGAACCTTGGTTTTTGTCCTTTCGAGTGAATTGGACACCCTGGGACACCGGCCCAGGCTACTCGTTTCTGTGAATAATCGAATTTCACATTGTTCAGCTAACACAATTTACTATTAGAAGGGATATGTCTCTACATTTTTGAAACGTCGATCGGCCGCAATTTAAATTAAATTGTGCAAAAGACTATGGCTAATGGGTGTTGGTGACGGCCACATATCACGCATCAAAATGCAGAGAATTATTTCTTAAAATGGTTATGATAATTTTTTTAGGTCTACAATGAATATTTCGTGTAAATTTGACTACTTACAAAAAAAATGAGGTGTCCGATTTTGTATTTAATTTGGATTGTAAAGCCCTCCATAAAATAAATGGGCTGGATCCGTCCCTGGTGGTGTGTACACCTATCTCACAGACTTTGAACTATACACCATTGCCGAAGACAGACTCTACGGCAACAGATACGCAGCTGATCTGCTGTAAAGGGGTGCACAGTAGTGAAACATCTACAGTAGAATTTGCCTTTGTGGATCAACCCACTTGCTTTAATTTACATCTCAACAGATCTGCTGCGTGTCTATTGCCGTAGAACCTACCATCGTGCATCGAGTCTGAGAACTACTTTGGGGACTCAACTGAGAAATTCAGTAGCGCATAATATGATGAATTGAAGCGCAGTAGTTGGGACTTTTCGCGCCAAGAATGCACCCCTGGGAGCCATATCCGGTACCCGGACGCCATATTCCTTACCCAGGCTGTGAGGAGAGGATATTGCGGCCGTAGAAATGATGAATCCTTCTCTGAAGGCACATTAACTAATGCATCAGCTAAATTAACCAAACCATATACTAGAACACTCTCTTCTCATCTAGCTCAAACGGGGTTACGCGAGCTTTTACATTTTTAATTTCTGTTCCTTTAAATTTTATAAAGAGTGTCACAAAGAACTGAACTGGTGGTCAGCCGGAGGAGAAACCCCTTATAAGCGTACAAAATCAAATTTCACAAAAAATATCTCGTTCACAGAGCTATCTTCTTCTTCTTTAAATGCCCCTTCTATCGAAGATTGGCGATCATCAGACCTAAGAGGACCTAAGCTGCTTTGAAATGGGAAGTCGCGCTCTTCCCAAACCACTGCCTCCGGTTTTTCTACCTGGACGTTCTTCTTCTGCCAGGAGCCCTCTGTCCTTCTATCTTCCCTTGGATTATTAGCTCGATCGACAATCATGATAAACATAACTTCTTCACTTTTCCAACGTGAAAATTTGCAGAACAATTACCAGGGCTCGTCTGAAGTTCTAAATATGTTGCTGAGAAAGTGTAGCTTTAAATTGTTCGGCCTTTACGTCATAATACAAGACAATATCCTTAACATGTACTTACTTTGTGTCTCTCTGTAACTTATTTATATAGAATAATACAGATTGTTCCAATTTTTAAAACTACATAGGCTACTTTTTAATTTCTAGTACCACCCGCAACGTCTCCTATGATCAGCCAATGGAGAGACGTAGCAGGTGGCCCCAGGATTCAAAAAATATTATTACTATAAAATGCCCGTCTTACTGACCCTAAGACTCGGAACAACTGACAACGGCTCGTTAACTTTGAGTGAAAATCCACAATACCAAGATTTAGGAAATTAAGTAAAGGCCGTCGTTTAATATCGCAAAGGGCCGTTGAACACAGAGAGTCACCCCTAACTAGGGGTGTTAAGTGAACCGTTAACGATGGAAGGTGTCACTGACGTTGTCAGTTGACCCCCCCCCCTTCACCTCAACTGCAGTACGGTACCTAATTTACTTTTTATTGCTCTTTTGCATGATTAAACGCTATGGCAGCAGTTTGAGGTGGTCCTGATTCCAGCTGCTGACTATTATTCCCGTAAAAGCTGTACAGTAGTTGTGGTTCAAAACTTTAATTACAGCATATATCCGAAAATAAAGGTTACAGTAATATGTAGTGTGTTGTGCTGACAATTGTCCTAAATGGCATAATAATGATTCACTCTGGGTGGCTAGGTCTGGAGGTAATACACGTGCGTACCAGTGTACGAATAGCTTGCTGTCATCAATTGTGCGTCATTATTAGCCAATCAGAGCGCTAGTTACATGTCTTTTAGACTGCTGATGGGTAGGCTCCCTGAAGTGATAAAAGACTTGTAACGGCGACTTAGAGGACAATTCGCAGTTCCCAGACAAGGGTAAATATTGCATTATATTATATTAATTAATCATTAAGTTCTTTTAATGTGTGAAGCCTATATGGTAAAGTAAAACCATAACATAGTGGAACACAATGTGCCCAGCAAGACAAAGATCGTGGGTTCAAGTCCCGCAGTTTCTGTAGGGTAGGCGAAAAACATTTAAAGTCCAGTCTGTACACACTATGCCAGAACCATCAATACCGTCAGTACCATATGTTTTTCCTTACACTTGTCAAGACCAAAAATTTACTACAGTTTTTTATCAGTTATCGCTATGAATTTAAGCAGTCTTTTGACTATACATGAAGGGAAAGTTGAGGAACATGTAGCGCTATCTTATTAGGTTATAATAATTTATTCAGCTCGCGTGACTGCTGACTGGCAATCATAAATTCTCCTTCAACTGTTTGCTTACCAACTTTTGACTTGTACACCAGCTACAGCATTCCCTTTGTGATATTAAAACTCTTTTGGCAGCGGACACAACCTACTTGCTATTCCCATCATTAATATGTTCGTTAACGGGTTAATACTATTTTGATTATTTTTTAATCACTTTTTTTTTCTATTAGGCACTTCCGTTTCAGCATCATCATTGTCATGTGAATCTGTAAGCAACGCCAGTCACCCGGCTGGGATGTGCGATCCTTATTTATCTTTCAACCTCTCTATCCTCGAATATACTGGGTGCTGATTTAACCACGAAATAGATCTCCTTGGAATACTAACGATCAGTGAAAAACCGTCGCCTACATCAGCTGAGTTAGTGACGGCCACATACTGCATATTAAAATGTAGAGGAAGATTTCTTCTAATTTATATCAACCCTTCAACGACTCTCAGATCAATGCTTCCCGTGGGTTATTGGATTTTGAAGAAAAACAATTGTGGAGTGGAGATTTGCTTAAAAGGGCGATCATCCGTTGGTAAACATACAGAAAGTGGAATCTGGCACGTGGTAGGAGCGGCCCTACAGCTCACACCCGTTAACTATTGACAGCAGTAAAACACTGCAGCGATCAGCAATGACAACCAAACAACAAGTGGGAGTATGCTGACAGGAGAGACAGGTCTCGGGATACAGGTGACAGGAAAGGCTCGAATTTCACGTAAAAGGCTCTCTCACACCGGAAACAGCCTTTCTGACGCTGCAAATGGAGCCGCGTCATCCGTCACATGGGGATGACGGCACAAGGAAAAGGTTATTTGGGGGGGGGGGGCACGGGAGGGCGGCAGGCACGTACGCAAAGGGGTGGCAATCCGAATTAAAAAGCGTTTCGCGTCAAAGGCCAAAGGGGGAAAGGGGTGACGAATATTGAGAAAATGCCCATTTTCTGTCTCAAGTGGGGAAATGTGGGAAATGTGTTTATACTCAGTGTCAGTGGACGCCACTCACAGTTTCTTGAATTTTATTTGAATGTTTTATCTTTCAATTCTTAATGGTATTTACGTTCTACAGCAGGTTCAGTGCCAACGGAAAAGAATAACTTCTCCGCGAATAAGCGTAAATTATTGTAAATAAACCCCAACTACGGTAATATAAATTGACTTATGAGAATAAATAATGTAATATAATATACCAGTTGTTCATTTTTTAATAAATTATATCTTAGTAAATATTACATAAAACACTAAAAAACACGACCGGTTTCCACCTTATGTTATCGTTTAGTCGAGTCCGGTTGTGTCCTTCGTGCCCGTATTTACTAATTTTGTAATTTTAATTTTATAACTAATTTTTATAACTAATTTAATAATTTTTAATCACTAATTATTTAATAATATTTACTAAGATATAATTTATTTTAAAATATGTATTCGAAATATTACAAAGTTAAAAAGAAGACGATTTTATTTATTTGAGAATAATTAAAGCAGGCTAGTGGGCTCATGCGAACATAGTAGAAGTTTACAGCGCCTGTGCGCAGCAACGATAGGCCTCAAGAACGCGTTATGTAAATCTGATGTATTTAAATGAGACACGAGTATGCTTGAAGGAAAGTGTAGATACTCCATACCGAAAATTTGGTGCATGCAGGACCTAATTTTCGGTAAAAAAAAACCGCACATTGGCATTAGCGGCGCAATATTAGGTAGGAGGTATATTAATTATATTATTTATTTTCTAACGAGATTAATTATTGCTGCTTATTGTTGCATTGCTAGACGCACACCAAACTTTTTTTTGGGTGCACCGACACAAACTGAATGGTATCTGTTTTATTTTTTCAAACGTTGAGTTAGTTTTAATGCCGTATTAAATTGGTTTAAATAATTCCTTGGGCAAGTAATTCTTTGCTTTGCTTTATCTTGCATATTTTTTATTTACTGCTTTCTTACAATTGACGATGGCGTGAGTTGAAACCCGTTGTGTGCTTTTTTTAAATGATATTATGTAAAACGTAGCAAAGTAATTTATTCACAATGAGTGACAGCAAGTTACTAAGAAGACTATTATGTTTACTTTCCTTTGCTATTTGCTTTTGTTTCACATGGATAACGCGACAGCTACCAAAGTCCTCAGCCTGAAGCTACCCCTAATTATTAACAATATATATGCACTTATTGAAGAGCATTGGAGCGAGAGCACTCCATGTAAGTACGCCGTAAGTGTAAGAACCAATCGATTGCCTTCCAGTCGAGTTGCCAGCAGAAAGCTCCGAGCAATTTGCCGTTCTACGAAAAATACCCAGCTGATTGCTGACATTTCAGCAGAATACGTTAACATAATCACGGCGAATTTCGAAGAAAGCCATGAATAAGTTAACTTATTGCCAATACAAGGCATGCGCCGAGGAATTCTTAAGTAAAGCCTCAAGCATAGATTTTAATAAAAGCCTAAATCTTGTTTACCATATCTTCATGTTTTTTTTTAAATTTTATTTATTTATTCATTGGCTTTACTTTAAAAAATTTATTACATTTATATTATACAAGCGGTGCTGACTCCACCCCTTGCGCCAGCGGCGAGTGGCAGCTTGCCCCTTCGGGGCTCGCATGTAACTGCACCATTACTATTGCAGTTGTCAGCGAGTGTTTTCCTCGCTTTTTTTTTTGCGGTCGCGGATATGTGACTGATGCAGAAATTAGATAAAAACCATCCTTGATGCGGATTATATATCATGCTAAAATTTCAGCTCGATCGGTACAGAACTTTTTGAGTTTCCGAAGCGTACACAAACGAAATGAACATTTTTATATGTATAGATTATTATTACTATTAAAAAAATATACATTAAACGCAACAACATTAGAAACAAGCTTTTCCAGCAACTCAACTGCTGGGACGACAAGCAATCATACACAATTGGGCTTGTGTTATCTAATAATTATAATAAATTAATAATAAAAGCCTTTATTGAAAAAATTAGTAAATACAGATACAGTAGACATTTATACATTTACTTACAGGTACTTTGTATAATATTATTTATTTATAAGAAGACAAGCCTGGGAGCAGCTGCAATGGCAAATTTAACCAAAAAAGTCTTCCGTATTTTCTTCACAAGGACAAGATGCAAGGCGCCATCTTAAGAAATGCCAACTGTCAAGAAAAAGGCGGGGGGTCTGGCAATCAACCGCAATTAAGCCCCCCCCCCCTCCCAGACACATACATTGCTTTAATTAAAAGTCCTAACAAAGTTTCATCACCACGGCCTTTCCATTCCACAGATATTAAATTCTTCGGAACGGCCCCCAAGAATGTCAACCATGAGCAAAAGAGGTTTTATGGTCCAAAAACCCATGACCGTTTCAAGTGTAAATACTGGTGACTTTTTAATTAATATTGAAAACTTTGTGATTATCCTATGAAACCTCGAAGTAAAAAATTTTGAACATCACAAAGCTTTCCTTATACGTATAAGTAGAGAAAAAAATGTAATAAAAATAACATTTCGCTTATTGAAAACCTGAAAAGCCACAATTTTCTCATGCTGAATTTGAATTTTTCACTTAATTTTACTGGTGGTAAAATGATTTAAAGCAACATTTGAGACGCGTTATTATTTTACGCATAACTAATGGCGTAATTATTATTAATTAAGGAAAAAAAGTGAGGCAAAGCCTTTTTGACAGGAAATCGCCTTTAGGGGTTTCGCTCATGTTCCCAAGCCTTTTCACCCTCCATCTTTTTTGTATAATTTCATTAAGGTAGCTTTTTACGGGCATTTTGCCTCCTGGAAAAGTGCTTCACTCTACAGACGATTAATTTTTAGGTACAATAGGTTTCATTTCAAAAGGTGCCATTGACTTATCGTATTTAGGCAAGTGTGGCATAGCAATATAAAAAACTGGTTTTTAAAATAATATTTAATACAATGGCTGAAACTTTCAGTACTTTCTCCGGTTTTAAACAATACAGCAAACATTTCGGCTTCCAACTCTTAATGTTTTTAAGGGTAGTTCCCACTATTGCTTGAAAAGTTGTTGTTGTTTCCAACGCCTGCTTTCAGCATTTCTGCTTTAAGCAACCCTGTCAGCATGGCGGGGGGAATGAAACTGTTAACTTGAGGCACCCTAAGGGCAGACTCTTTCACCTTGGGGGAAAGGGGAGTTGACTGACAGGGTGGACCTCCTGATTATAGTGGCTTCCGAACCACTTGGGGAAAATGGTAAAGTCACACGATTAAATCGGAGGTGACCAGGACTCGACACGTTCTTATACTGCCTAAGCGCATTATCATGTCCCACCATGTTCCCCTGCCAACGCTGTACACACTACCAATTTTGCCGCAGTTTGAAACATGCTCTGTTCTAATGGAATCAACATGGTAAGGCCGCTGGCTTGAAAAGTGGCCGAGGTCTATCTCCCGAGTACCAGTAAAAGAGACTCTTGTTACTACTACGATTTCAGGGACCTCGTATACAAATTATTTCATTCCCAGTATCGAAAGAATATACAATATATTATAATAGGTAATTTCAGTTTTAAATATAGGAAAACATTGGATGCTAAAATTCAAAATTCCAAAAATTAAAATAATTGCCGCCAATTTTTAAGTAATTGCTACTATTATACTAGTAATATACTGTAGTATTTACAGTATAAAGAGTATTTTTCGCCTAGGTATAATATAATAAAACCATGCGTATTTGACATTAATCTTTTCTATATCAGTGGTTTTAATTACGTTCACTGGAGCTTTTGCAGAGTAATTTATAGCAGTAATTTTATTTGAAAAATAATTTAAAGGCTCAACCCTTTCCCAATATTTTATCGTGGCCCCCGTTTTTCCAATTTAATGTTTCCTTGTTTTACCTATAGCCTGTGAGGTGGAAGTGAAATGGGCACCATAGGTATAACCTATTAAGGTACTGTATTAATAAATAATTAATAAATTATTCCCTACAAAAAGCTGCCATTTTCATTACATCTATTATTATTAACAAATTATCCAAGAAAAAAATATCAGTGCGGTATTCATAAGATATAAAATCTAATAAAGCAAATGAATAAGCATTCAACATTAAGCAGTCAGTTGTGGTTGTATCGATCACGGAATATAACGTGTTGCTTTCCATTACCGTACTTTGCAATACCACAATATTTAATGTGAAATGCTATGCAGTATATTGATAAGACTTACTAAATTCAACTCATTACTGCTTGATCCCGTTAATTATTACCTGAAAGCAATAAAATGCAAAAGATTAATACATACAATGGTATGCTCAACATAGAATCGTAGTAGTCCATGCAATTAAATGGTTACAATTCAGCTACTAGTATAGAAAACAACAACCCCTTGACGAGTTATACCTGAGGATTGGCAGAGGAAAGACAACGTGTACTTATATATACTGTACTGAGGGCCTACTATGGCGATTATTTTTAATCTTAACCCGAGATTAAAACTGTAAACAAGATAATTTTTGAAAGGAAAGTTCTACTCAACATTTTTTGTTTACATTTTTAACCCTAGGGATATGTTAATACTAAACGGCAAAGATTTAGTATTTGTTATTTCTTCAATCAGAATACGTACGGACATATACGAGCATATAACTACAATATATACAGGCTACAAATTTTAATAGGAACCATGGTTTTTGGCTCTGCTTGCTGATATTTATAGTATTAAGTATTATGTAATGTAACATATGAAACAATCTACCGAAAATCAACCCCCCCCCCCAAAAAAAAAACGACGATGAACAACATTCACCTTTGTATCAACAGTTTTGACAACAAACATCGCTATTGCCCCCCAAAATTTTCAATGCATTTCGACAGTATCAGTAAAATAGACTGTTTTCATTCAAAACATATAGTGCCCCCCCCCCCCAAGCTATTCAATAATACAGTGCATATCATATATAATCTCTAGCCAGTTTACACACGGCTCAATTCCCAACATTAACAATGTCCGCGTCAAACCAGCCAGACCTAACTCGCAGCATATGCACCCCTACACAGTCGAGACCAAGACCGTGGGAACAGCGGCATATGGCTTTGTGGGGGGAGGGATGGGCCCAGAGGCGCCCGGAGGGACCCATTGTCTGCAGGTACACCCCGCACTAGTTCCCAGGTACAATATTGTTTGCCGAGAAAGGGCTAGTCAAAAAGTCTTCCTCTTTTTGTTTATTTGAGAAGGGTTTTGTGGTTTTGTAAAATATGATACGATTTTTTACTCATGTTTGTGTTTTTTTTTTATAAGTTTTTAGAAAGACATGTTGAGGGAGATTCAATTTCACCACAGGTTTTTATTATTTCCCTTTTTTATTTTGTTGTTGTTAATTCATCCATTCGTGGTACGTTCAAAGTACGCTAGACAGCATAACTTCAATATGCATATTTTGACAATTTCCTACTTTTAATGTTTATATTCTGAGGCCTTGCAGGGCATTAGCCCGTAGTTGGTAAAGGAAGTAATTTAAAGTGTTAGGTATAGCCGTATAGGTATTGATTGTTACCCTCGCACACCGCTGGCATGAGGGGCACTTCAGCTTCTGTCTACTTACGTCATTATTAATATTTTTTCGAATGAATTCTGGCCGTTGGTCTTTTGGTACACTGGTCCACGTCCTCGATGTCAACCTACAACAGCTAAAAGCGATATTGGACATGATGAGACCAGATCAATGGGAAGTCGACGTAGACAGTAAAAAATGTTCCTTCAGAAATTCAAAATAAACTTTCATTTTCTAACCGAAGGTAGCATGGAGAAATGGCAAGGATTGTGGCCAGAGGACTGGTAGAGGGCCTACCTTCTGGATAACTAGTTCCTGTGGTCAACAACATGCCCGGCAGCTGCGTTTTTCCCTACCGTGACGGTTAGGTACCCATTAGGGTTGTATGGACCCAAGGCCAGTGGTAAAAAAAATTTCCTTTTACGTCTAGTATCGAACCCTTGACCTTCAGTTTCATAGTCCAGTTCTCTACCTGCTATCATAACACTAACGTCGTAAAATAATAATAAAGTCATTATTTAAAAAAAAATGTAGATACAGCAAGATTAAGACCTATGGCTTATACATAACTGTACATATCAACGATACAATAGTTTAATTATTGAAAAATTTGTATATTATAAACTAAATATTCATACAGAATATCAGTCATACCTTCAGTTCACGAAAACAGTCACACTAATTCAAATTCGTATAGGACAGAATTACCAATAAAATCGCCCCAACTGGACATGTTCGGCCGTCTCCAGGCACTCCAGCAAATAAGCCTGCGTCCAGACCACTATAGCAATCAAATGAAACGAAAAAGCCATTGGAAAAAGGGAAAGCCATATAAGGGTAAGTAACTCCACTGAGCAGGAAGAAAATTTACTTAAGTTAAGTAAATGTTAATCTTGTATCGAATTCACCCCCGCACTGTGACAGGGTGGTCGCGGGCTAATGGTATTCCACCCCTCTGCAGGAAGTTTACAGGGTTGATTGCGGCTACAGTTACTGCTGATGGAAGGAAAAATATTATTTGAAAATGGCGGTGAAGGGGTTTATAATAGGTTCTCAAAATAATTGAAACCACTAAGAATGGCGCCCAGCACCATTGGAACGGCTAGGGAAATCAGAATCCAAAGGAATATATAAGGAAAAGCATCGACTTTGAAAAACGAAAAAAATACAGAGCAACTTCTATCAGATTCCGCCTTCTGTAGCCTCACCAACACTGTTGGCAACCACACTAACACGCATACATAGTTCGAAAAATGTCTGGAGTATAATAATTATAATGCATTGAGAATAAGAATTAATGTCGAACACTTCCAAACAATAACTGGAAACCTAATAACATCCCTCGGCATTTCCAGATAGCTGGGTCATGTGGAGAGAATGGTAAGAACTCGAGTGAGAAGGTGCAAACTGGTAAGCACCTGTCCAGCAGGTAGAAGATCATGGGGAGAGTGAGGGAGAGGGGAAAGGATAACATGTCGGGGAAAAACTGGAGAAGAGAGTGACGGAATAATGTCGCGGCGGTCAAGGTTGCGGACATGTAGAGTAGTGGTACGGACTCCAACTTTCACCTAAAAGGTATAGTTCGAGTCCCACACTTGCTACATTTTCTGGCCTTGCTTCAGAGGGCATGTAAAGCAGGCGGTCCTGAGCCTTCCTATAGTTGAGTGTAATTACACAAAGTTTACTTAGTAATAGAACAAAAAGTTATTGATATATTTTTATTAATTTATTAATTTTAAGAGCTAACACCTACTCGTAGGGTACGATCCACCAATATTACATTTTTTCATTTCAATTTTTATAAAAAAAGTTTAAAGTACAAAAAATTTAATGAATGTATTCAATCGCCTCACAAAGTCACCTAATGGGTACTAGCGTCGAGTTACGACACGTCTCCGACGACAAGGTGTGTAGATACTCGCACAAGTACAAGCACGCTAAGATACCACCTTCCCACCGAAGTCGCTTATAACATACAGTATTGTAAAATAAAACTGATTTTATAAATATAAATTTTCCCTCCACACATTCACCATTTTTAAACACTCAAACAAAATATCCAATAAACCAAAACCTCACACCCTCCAACCCCTCCATCCCTAAACATTTAAATAATATAAAAATGCAATTTAAACCGAAAAAAGACGGCGGAATGACACATAATTTTTAAATATAATTTGCATACGTCCCATAAAATAAAAACTTTTATTATACATAACATAAACGCACCCCCTCCCCCACCCAAACACCCCAAACTTCTCACTAATGGATCTGCAGCATCCCCGGGATTATGCGCAAGTTGTGTCAGTACACGCAGATGCGTCGATTGCCGCTTAAAAGGGATTAATAGGGACGGAATTGCTGAGTCAGCGAGATGAGAGAAAATGACAGATGCCCACTTTTCCAGGCAATCGAACCACTTCCAAATGGAGGGAAGGGTTGAAAGCTCCGGCCGCGGAACCGGTGGGAGCAAAGAGCTGCTGTCAGATAATAAGGCTCCCGAGTCAAAAGAAAGAAGAAAGAAATTACAGGGTGGCCAATACGAGATTTTCTTTTGTTCATTATGGTTAGGCGGGTTGGTGAGTCTTAAGGGGAGAATGTTATTCTGTCATAATTTTTTTTTCTTTTCAGTTTCGAATTGTGCTCTCATGTCCGGGAAAAAATTTGTTTGAATTGTTACGATTGAACGTAGGCTAAGTGTATTTTTTAAAATGGCATTCTACTCCTTCATATTCTTCTTGCGAAGATAATCATGGCAATTGGGACATTGGAGACTAAAAAGGTTCTGAAAAGGTCAAGCCTTGTAGAGTAGTGCCACGGACTCTAATTTTTAGCCCGGAGGTTGAAGGTTTGAGTCCCACACTTGCTACATTTTCTAGCCATGCTTCGGAGGGTATGCATATCAACCGGTCTCAGGCCTTCCTAGTTAAATGTAAGAGAGACCTTACTCCGCTAGGTTGGCTTAGTACAGATCAAAAGTCATTATTAAAAGTGGCGTCGTGCTCTTGCCAACCACTGCCGCAGGTTTTTTAACCAGAATGTTCTTCTTCTGCCGGAAGTCCTCAATCCTTCTATCTTGCATTGGATTATAACATGCAGAAGGCAATAGTTTTCGTTACTCATCACAAGAATATTAGTTTCTGTTTCCTAACCATCAGCAGAAAATTGGCTTCTGTAACTATTCAGGGGCTCGAATGACACGATTCTTCCAGGATATGAACAGCACCATTTCAAATGCATAGACTGTTTTCTCCATCTTGTTCTTGAGTTACAATCTAGGGATTGGTTTGCAGCGAATGCTTCCTCATCACTCTTATCTGTCTTGGGCGGTCCTCTTCAGTCCTTTATTGGAGTCGCACCCTAGGTCCTTCATGACATCCTATAGGTACTCCTTCCTCTATCTTCCTCTTGAGTTGGTGCCTTCAACCATACCCTCAATGATGTCCTTGAGGAGCCCTTCGTGTCTCAGAATATGCCCCGTAGCTCGGCTCGTATCAAAGTCCACCCTTCCATACCATTTTTTTTTTTTTTACCTTCGTGGGGCCTACTCGTTTGAGTTCCTATAAGCGTCGACCTAGAAGGTCTTTTGCTTCCACGTTTGCCGTCTACGCCCATCTTATAACACCAGTCTTTTTGATAAATTCTAGTGTTTTTGTGATGGGATTAGATCGGATGGTTTCCTCTTCAGACCTAGGGTGGCCAAGAGTTTGGTATCGAGTTTTTCCCAGCGCTTCACATTCAAAGAGAATGTGTTCAGCTGTTTCTTCTTCAACTTCACACAGTCTGCATCTACTGTCGTTTTTCACGCCAACCCTATGCATGTGTTTGTTGAAGTGGCCGTGGCCCGTAAGCGTGCCAACCACCCTTCTAGCTTGCTCTCTACTTAAAGAGAGAAGCTGATAGAGAAGCAGCGAATGCTTCCTCATCACTCTTGTCTGTCTTGGGCGGTCCTCTTCAGTCCTTTATTGGAGTCGCACCCTAGGTCCTTCATGACATCCTATAGGTACTCCTTCCTCTATCTTCCTCTTGAGTTGGTGCCTTCAACCATACCCTCAATGATGTCCTTGAGGAGCCCTTCGTGTCTCAGAATATGCCCCGTAGCTCGTATCAAAGTCCACCCTTCCATACCATACACGATCGAACGACTGAGTACACATAACATTTTACAATACGTAATCACAGACCCAACTACAGATTCCGACACCGAAGAACTTTCTGCCTTATTTGCATTGCGAATGATTTACGGTATATACGTATACGTATACGTATACTCGAAAACTACTGTCTTCTACAGTAGTAATATATGAGTAGGGACTGTAAAGATAATCTTAACTACAACATACTGTAGTTAGGTACTAAGTATTTCCAAAGACGTAACACAGCAAACCACTAGTAAAGACTTATGTGGAAGCTCCTAACTTATAACTTAACCCCTTCAAAACTAAATATGGCGGGGCTAAGGAGCTCTTAGGCAGTAGAAAGTGGAGGGGGGAAAGTTCTCAGTGAAAGCTCTCCAACTACATACGCAGACAGTTTGTAGCCAGCCTTGTGTAATATGTTAGCTTTGACCAGCCTCCCAGTAAACGAACCAATTTGTTAACGGAATATGTTACGCCATTTTCACTTAAGTGCCGCCATTTTGCAGGAGCCAGCAAAGAAGGATAGCTTGCCCTGGGGCTTCGAGTTAGCTATAGGGTGGGTTTGAGAATTTTTCGAGTGAAGTTTACTCCACATCTCTCGGTACGGGTCACTGAATTTTTTGGGGAAGTCTTCTCACCTTGTGGCACCTGGCATTGCATATATACTACAGTAGGTACCCTAAGCAGTTACTGTACTGCATGTGTGTTCAGACTTGTCCCCGAATTTGGTTACGTCAAGCTTGCGCCTGATACATTTCGTCGTGAATAATTAACTTTTACATTATCGCTTGTAGCCGGTGTGAGTTGACACTGAGATCGTGTGCCAGTATGGCAATAGCCAAATTGTATGCGCAAACAATGCCAATTCCTTCTTCTTCTTCTTCGTCTTTTTCATCCTCTGGCTCTACAGCCCTTGATGGGCTTGGCCTACCTCCAGTCATCTTGGTTTTGTACAACGCTCTACCATCGACAGGCTCCCAACTAGTGGAAGTCAGTTTCTAATTCGTCCTTCCAGCGGTATCGTGAAGGTCCCTGTAGTCTTTTTCCCGTCTCGTACATTTCGTTCGGATTTTGGCATTCTTAAGACATGTGCCAGCCAGCCTAGACGCTAAGCTTGTATGGCGTAGAATGTACTAAGCCCGAAAATTCATGAGGTTGTCGAATAGTGAAATTTATGCTCGTGGATGAATGGAAAATGATTGAAGATAAAATAGGCTACTTGACAGTTGTAACAATAATATATAAAATATGCTATAGATAGCTTATAGGTTAACAGTAATAACAGAGTAATAAAATAACGCCAACAGACATAAAAATAAAATTTAAATTGATGAAATTTAAAAACATTCTCCCCTACTACTATAGATGTTTTTTCAGAAAAAAAAACACATCTACTAATGCATTAAAATAGGTTTTCGAAAATAATAACTAATAGCCAATTTATTGAAAATAGGCGACAATAATTTAAAGTCCATCTATTTGTCTTGATTAGAGACATTTCACGTTTAATTTAGACTAAACCCACGGGCAAAATTAACCTGCGCGGATTGTGCCAGGCCTACTGCCGCCACTTTATAACAAAGTTGTAGTACAATATACTCTGTGTGCCTGAATGCCTTTAAAGTTTAATGACCAAACACAACCGGAAGCCAAGTTTGGAAATTAATTGATAATCAAGTTTACAACAACTACCATACAGTTTAATAACTTAGTAGCCTGACACTATCTACCAGATAAATCTTCATAGCGGTATATTACAGGCCAAACATTTAGGGGGCTTGCGGTTTATTGCGTATTCAGGAGGTTCCACAAGCAGGTAGTATGTAGGCACATGGAAAATAATGACATTTTGTTATATTACTAAGCCAACCTAGCGGAGTTAGGGTTTTTTAGTCCTCTCTTAAACTCAACTAGGAAGACCCGGGTGGGCCCCCTGCTTGACATGGCGTCCGATGCTGCGAGTATGGGATTGAAACTTACAAACTTTCGCGTGTAAGTCATAGTCCGTACCACTATTCTTCGAGTCCTTTTCATTAACAAAAAAAAAAAAAAAAAATACCTACCCTATATATACCTGTATTTTCACAGCTAACTTAAATATCAAAGGATCAAAATTTTGTTGAAGATTTCTTACTTTTACTTTTTCGTGTCCAAGCGCGTCCAAAACTGGGCGAAATTCATAGCCGCCACATTGGCCTCCCACAGGTCTTCAGGTGTGCAGCGGTGGGGGCAAAGGCTGCACAGGAACAGATGTTCTAAATCTTGGCGCTGGCCGCATGCGCAGAGGGTGTCATTTTCATCGAGCTGACCCCATCTAGCCCTGTTGGTCTTCGAACGGGCCGCACCAGAGCGTATTTGGTTTAGGTCGCCCATGTCCGCCAGTCGAGATTCGTACCTGTCATTTGAGGCGGCCGTAGAGGGTACCAGGCTGGAGGCTCCAGAGGGACATTGCTAAGGAAACCTCTCCTGGACTGGAGACGAAGCTCTTCCTGAGGCACGGCCTCCTGTTCAAACATCACGTGCCTCTCGTCAAACGATTGTTTGAATTTTTCATCGCACTCGACTGATTTTCTGCGGAGATTTGGTCTGTCGATTCCCGCGCACCGGTATAAATTGTGCAGGGGGGTTGCTTTAACACAACCCATTGCGATGCGGCAGGTCTCGTTGAGTGCTACGTCTACTTTTTTGGCATGGACTGATCGACTCCAAACAGGGCACGCATATTCTCCAGTCGAAAAGCACAAAGCCTACGCAGTGGTGAGCAGGACTTGTGGCTGGGCGCCCCATTTTGAAGATTTCTTCTAATATATACGTACATGTATTGGCGGTGTTCGTCAACAAAATTAAACTCACAGACTTGTGAAGTGTGAAGTGACTTATGACTGTTTAAAAGGCTTTAGAATATGTCAGCCTAATTCAATAATAATAATAATAATAATAATACATGTATATACAGTATGTAATATGTTTTTCATCAGCATGATGGCTGTCATCACCATATCTTTAATATTTTTACAAAACTGTTTGTGAGGTGAGTTAACCAATTAAGGAATATCGTTAACTTATATACGAAGCTACTGTATATTGAGTCATTGCCATTAAAAGGAAATGGCTTTAGCGAATTGAACCAATTAATTCGAAATTCTCCAGCCCCTCCCACCCCAATATCCCACAAGGTTTCTTCTCAGCCCTATTTCTTGCCTTTTTTGCGCTTCCTATTTATTGCTTTTCAGCAAAGTTCCTTAATTGTTTCCTTAGAGGTTCCAAGTGTTTTTAAGCTAAAATGGCGGCCTTTGTTCTCGACACGGCCGCACAATACACTTCCTTCCTTCGGATTACGGAGTTCTTTGCCCAGTTATTGATGAGGTGTCGTTATAGAGTATTTACCAATACTGCGGTTATTTCACACTAAGCTTTGTTGCATGCACATAGAGAATATAGGCGAAGACTTGTTATCAAGTCCTCCATGAAATACCCCCGTCTTCTGTCTTCTAAGAGAGTGTACTGAGTAAGGTGATGTAAGTAAGGTGTGCAATGAGTAGTCTGATATAAAACGTGTCCTCTCATCCCAAAGAAAGGTTAGGTTATCTACATACCTTGCATTGTGTTTCAATACGAAATGTTTTTAATCCTATTCTGTAATTAATTAATAAAACTTAGTTAAGGCATGGTTTGCAGTGGTTCGCTTGACATAGCTAGAAAACGTATCAAGTGTGGGACTCCAGCCAATAACCTTCCAGGTGAAGACTCACAGCTTTTAAAAACCTGTATTGTACAATGCATTTCCGATACTATATACTTCAGGTACTGTGCTACCCACTAAAAATAGGTGATACTACGATGAAACTATCGAATCCAGGCTGATGGTCGATCTGAAAGCGTACTTCCAAACGTTTCGTTAACTTCTGCGGTTGAAATCTTCAGTGCCACTACAAAGCTACTGAGATACAATATTATTAGTCAACGTAGTGCCACTGAAGATATTGATGAAACGTATGGACGTACGATTTCAGATCGACTTTCCCGACATAATCCCGGATTCTATTGCTTCAGCATCCAACTCCGGCCGTAAAAGCCTTTGTAATTTGCCACTATAGCGGATATTACGTTAAAGTACACACTAAAATATTAGCCAACATTCCAAAGTCAAATACTATACAGAAATATAAAAGGCTTAAAACAGAATAATATGCAAGAGACAACGCAGAATAAGGTCAAAGAAAATATTATGAGCAGACAAAATACAAAATGTTTCACTTATTCATCGGATCCCTACAGCAGTTTTCTCTTTGTTACAGAGCCTTTCATTAATGAAATGGGCCCTAAGTAAATATATGTGACTCCCACCCCATTCGGGGGCCATTCCCACCCCCCTCCCCCCCCCCCCCCGCGGCAGCTGAGGGCTGCGTCTTTCATCGGTTTCGGTGGTCTGGTGTCTGCTGTCTCCCTCTTCAATAATGAAACGTGTATTTGTTTTGGTGTTGAATGAAATATGTACACTACGTCTGTTGCGGCCCATGTATTTATATGATATACGGTACATGTTTATAGTAGTTTTTGTAGTTCACAGAAGCTTTGGTATGTCGACTGTGAGCTAACATTAGAGGATATAGAGGAGATGTTCATCATTCACCTGTCGTTATCTGGCAATACATGATTAAATAATAAATAAATATATATTTCTGTTAAATTATTACAATCAAGAAGGTAATCAACAAGAAAGTATAAAGTAAGAACGTCAACGGAGACAAAGATGAGCTAAATTATTTATGGAGACTTTTCCAGCAATGGTGGGAACCACCCTAAAAGTAATTCTGTACAAAAGGAGCTCTGAAAACTGCTGTCTACCGCATTTCTGCCTATATATTGTTCAGGGGAGACTTATATAAAATTAATTTAAGTGGCAAGGTGGTAGCGTGCTTGTACTTGTGCAAGTCTACGCGCTATGCGATCGGAGACGTGTCGTGACCAAGCAAAAAAAAAAAAAATTTACTCATTGAAGTGACTAAAAAGGTCAATCGGATATATTCATTAAATGAGTTAGTAATTGTAAGAGTGAATAAAATTATTGTATAGGCTCCATTTCGAACATGGTTAAGTCAGTATCACGCCTGTTTGTCTGTTGCAATAGGTCAGTAATAAGCTTGCCCCAGCTTGTCCATTGTCCGTTGTAGGAATGCACTGAGGAAATTTACAATATTGCCGACGGTCGTAATTGAATCAGAAACAATATTGTAATAATAAAAAATTAAAGAAGCCTTTTTTTTAAATAAAAGGTTAATCGCATGCAGAGAAATTTTATTGAATGTATCCGATTGACCTCTTCAGTTGCCTCTGTAGGTTAATATCCCTGTTGAGTTACGACACGTCTCATTCATTAAATTGTTCGTATGCGATTAACCTTTTATGCTAAATTAAACAAAAAACTTAATTAATTAAACAAGTACAAGCACGCTACCACCTTGCCGTCGAAGTCGTTCCTAGAGTAAGGTTCTTTAAATGCTAATTAATATAGATCCTTTAAAACTTGTAAATTAACAATAATATCTAATAATATCTAATATCTAATAATCTTGCATTGCGATCGGTTTTTGGTGACAAAAGGAGCTACAGACAGACCAAAAATCTCCTCTTAGCAGGGGGTCCCCAGCGGATCTAAAAGACAAGAAAAGTTAATCTTTAAGTTGGGCGACAGTTATTAGAAATTGAATAGAAGCAAGGAAATTGCTTTTGCATTTCTCGACAGGAAATTGTCTAGGACGGGGGCAAACTTCTTTGCATCAGAAGCAGCAGCATATTTACTCTTGAAATTTATCGCGGAAAATTGTCACTTTTCATTGTCTGCTTTCTGGAATATGACGCATTAGTAAATAAGATTGACGCCATTTGATAATACCATTTTTATATTCTCCATTTTATTCTAGTTCATTTGGCCTCTCATTGATTTTTTCTTCGGAAGGGGATTAGAGCTGATAGAGAATCGGGCGGAAGCTCTATGTTCGAGACTCGACCCGGGAAACATATTGGTTGGGTACTTCTAAAGCTCCTTATATTGTAGAAGAGATGGGACACTCGCTTCGGCCAAGTTTTCAAAGTAATGCCTTGGTCTCAGATGAGAAGACGCAAAAATCCCTCATACGTACCTCCTCGTGTTGAAAATGGAAGCGCGTAATGGCAACTAAGCAGATAGGGGCACGAGTTTGAGCCGGGATACGCGAAAAACAGTCTTATCTGTGCAGAGCATTTTTTTGTCCTGGGGTTGGGGAACTGGCCCCGAAGGCGGAGGAACTCAATGAACAGTCAACGGCATAAGGATGCAGAAGGCAACGGGAAACCACTACATATCAATTCCCTAGTACAGTCATCATGACTCAATTGCCATGTTGATGGCCAATCCTCGATAGAAGAGGCATTACAAGAATAAGAATGATATTTTTTGAAACTATTGCGACACGCGTCACGTTTTCTTCGACGAATCAGGACTTTGGGCAATTGGCAATGTGAGTGAGTGGGTCATGCGGAATTAACGTCTGATTGTTTGGTGGACTATTTCTTCCTGAGTTTTATTACTTTACGAATGTGAATGCCTCCAATTATGCAGCTGAAGGATCAAATTGCTGACTGACCCCGTTTTGAGCCTAGTTACGAAATATTAATAAAATAAATAGATTAACATACTACGAGCGAAACTGAGTCTAGCAGTGAAACGTTGTAAAAAAGTGAAAATAACACTTTTGAAGTGCAATCTAGAGAAAAGCCAAAATTTTGAAATCACGATACCAACCTGAACATTTCAGCTTTGATACCATAAAGCCCTTTTGAAAAACCTTTGTCCGCGAACGAAATTCACCTTTTTTCAGTACACAGTGTTCGCACACAACAAAGGCAAACCATTGTCTCAACAGACTCTCTAATTACTTCTTCACTAAGAGAGAAAGTCGAGTTTTTCTCCTGTCCTGATGCTCAATATTAGACAATGCTCAATATTAGACAACTCAAATACTCCACAAACGCTACGAGGTCTATCTCCAGCAATATTAAACCATGAGTTCTTACTTTTTTATTACAAATAAAAAACGAATTCTTATTGCGCACTGAAAAACTAAATTTATTTCTGTATAGCTATTCTATTCTGTGTAGCCTATTTGGTACCAATTTTTAGCTGAAGAAAACTGCCAAAAATTTCCTTTTTTTGTTGCTTGATGTAGAAAATTGTCGCTTGAATAGAATTATAAAAAGTTGTTAGATTTTCATACCATCAGGTCAATAGTCGGGCTTCCAAGCTGTGGAAAAGCGGAAAATTACACTGTTTTTCCGAGATGGGCGAGCGCATCTCTAGGGGGGGGGGGTCCTTTTCTCTGATCTTTGTTAGTCTCGTTAGCTCACCTGAACGTTTTGGTTCACCTGCTTCTCCCTTGTCCTTAATATGAGGCCGATATGCGATATCATTCCTTTATAGCAAAGCACCCTTTAACTGCATATTTAACTTATATTCTAGTGGGAAGTAGTTTTCATAAAGAAATTCAGGCATCGAAGTCTTTTAGGTAAAGAAACAACTGCGTACCACTGTAGCATCTCTGGACCTAGGCGGGGTCATAACTGACTGGAGGGTTTCATCAGAACCATCCCTGTCAGATCACAGAATTATTACCTTCAACATCAAGGGCGTTGATAAAGAAGTAAAGTTCTATCGCAACCCAAGGAGGACAGATTGGAAGCTTTATAAGGAAACCCTTAAATCCAATCTTGAACCCGACTTGAGCTCGATTAAGAATATTACAGATATTGAAACGGCCGTAATCAACATCAACAAAGCCATGATTGCAGCCTATGAAGAGAGCTGCCCGAAGAGACGCCATCAGGGGGTGAAAACCACCCCATGGTGGACCAGAAGCTTAGCACGCCTGTTTTAAGAGGGAATTCGAAACTATATTAGGGACAAAGAAAGAATACTGCGAATCAGCAGGAATTCTCAATAGTCACACAATTAAGTGGTTCACTGATGGCTCTAGGCTGGGACGTACAAGACCAAGAACAGGTCTTGGCGTCTTTGGTCCTGGGGTGAAATATCTGGAGTCTCTTGGGGAGACAACTACAGTCTACCAGGCTGAGTTATGTGCCCTTGACAGATGTATGCAAATGAATCTCGACAGGGAATATAGATCGAGAGAAATTGTTATCATGTCAGATAGCCAAGCAGCCCTTAAAGCAATAACAGCATACAAAATCACCTCACAACTAGTGTGGGAATGTAGATTGAAACTGGACATACTGTCCGGTGCGAATAAGGTTACCTTGATATGGGTGCCTGGGCACACAGGCATTGAAGGCAATGAGGTTGCTGACCAGCTTGCAAAAAGGGGAGCTACCTCCCCTTTTACGGGACCCGAACCTTTTTGCGGTGTTGGGGAAACCCTCGCCCGCAGATTTGTTAAAGGCAGGGAGAACCTGAAAGTGGCTGAATACTGGACCTCATTGCCGGGCCTTCGGCAAGCCAAAATGCTCCTGGGAAGCCACCAGCGCAAAAGAGCCCAAGTATGCATTAATATGAACAGGAGACATCTGCGTGTGATCACAGGATTCCTCTCTGGGCATTGCAACTTGAATGGACATCTGACCAACATAGGTGTCAGAGAGTCTAGAGCATGCAGATTCTGTAACGAAGGAGCGGAGGACCCCGAGCATATCCTCCTTCACTGCGATGCAATCGCACGTAGAAGAGCAGCATGCTTGGGAAACTTGCAATTACATGTAAAAGACCTACCACTTCTAAATCCCCTCAAGGTCCTGGCTCTCCTGAGGGAAATAGGCCTCGAGGAACTGATGTAGATATGTAGATTCTTTGTTGTAGGGGGCACAATAGGCCCAATAGGCTTAAGTGCACACAGGTAACACCTGTACCCCAATTTAAAAAAAAAAAAAAAAAAAAAACTGCGTACCACACCACCCTATGTCTAAAATATTGCAGAATAGGCAGTCGAAGAATGAATTCGCGTATCAACTGAAGCCTGAAGGAGGAGGGCGCAGGAGCTCAATGAGGAGAGCACTGAACCGAGAACTGAAGGATATCGCCAGGAATTGCTGCCAACCAATCGATAAGATTGTGATCTCAGGGAGAAATGTCTAATGTTTAATATTCTAGTCTATACAAATAATATATCAAGAGCAATAAAAAAGAAACATGAAACAATAAAAAACAAAGAAATCTCCCGTTGCAGACAGTTGTGTGGATCGTATCTCGGAGACTCAGTAGGTAACAGTTGGTACTCTGTTAATATAACTATATATATATATATATATATAATAACTGGTAATATAAACTTCGAAAACTACTGCAGATGCCAAACGCACCTGCTGACGATTTTTGCTATCTTACTCCATCCGTGAAAGCTGTTGTAATTCTGTTCTTTATTACATAGGTACACGGTACGGGTGCATATTAATATGCTCCCTATAACGTTATTGTTCCCTTTATGTACCCATTTGCCAATATTCTGCACTATAACAAATGTCCGATTCGACAAACTGCCCCATAAGCACCCAACTGACCCTACAACTAGTAGTCAGAATGGCGTAGAGGTAACGACTCGGACTATCATCCAGAAGGTGACTGGTTCGAGTCCCACCCGAATGCCAAAATTTTCTAGTGGTACAATTATTTATCTTCTGACTACCATGCTTCGGAGGGCACGTAAAGCCGGCGGTCCCGGCAGTCTTCCCTGACTGTCGATAGGTTAAACAGGAGGCTGTTGATGCAACCTGAAAACTCCTGTACCACGGGTAGTACCACCCCGACACGAATTTACTTTTTACCCTACAACTTATGTATCGAGGCCCATGCCAGGTATTGTGTATTTATGTTACAATTTTCTGTTAGAATACACGTTTTGATTGATTGATGCCTTGTGGAGAGCCATATGGGCATTTTTTTTTCTTGATTTTTACCAAATTTGTAGCGTGTTTCTTACTTAAAAATTATTTTATTATATTACTGTACATAATAAATGAATCCCATAACTTTAAAAAAAAAAAAGATAAATCACATACAAACAATTTAATGAATGTATCCGATTGACCTTCTCAGTCGCCTCTTTAGGTTATTACACGTGATGAGTACGACACGTCTCCGATTGCATGACTTGTAAAGACTCGCACAAGTGCAAGCACGTTACCACCTGGCCATCGAAGTCGACTTACATTTGATATTAATTTCTCATTTTTAAATAAACTCACACAGGCTTTGTTCAAGGTTATAGTGAGCGGTAAGTAATATTGGGATGTTGATTCAGATTGAATTGACCAATTATAGTGAACTTTATAGGGGAATTAATTGCCAACTGTATCGAGTACGTTTTGAGACGTACTGTAGAATCCACCTAAGTACTTAAAAGCCCCGTAAGGTATAAAAAGTTTAGCGCAGTCAACAAAAGTTCACAGACCAACAACAAGAAATAACCGAAGAAATAAGCCGGAGTACAAACGGGGGCGTGCGAAAGTAATGTTGCCGTGGAGACCTAACTTAATGGCACAAAAGTAATCCACCATGTTGTTCTGGCGAAGTTAATTGCCAATGCTAAGTCCCCAGCTGAAAATGAGTACGCCTTAATTTATTACGTAATTAATGGCTTGAAACTAACGCAATGAATGTGGGCTATCACTTGGAGAAGTCATTCCGATTTAATCGATAATTGCATGTGTGAGGGGGCTAGCCCACTAAGGGCCGACCCTCGTATCTGTACTTGGTTAAGTCATACTTCCGCCTGTTGGATTGCGTCAATGGTAAGCTTGTTTCCATTATCGCTTGTTGCCGGTGTAGATTGACATCGAGAACGTACACCATTTTGTAAATGGCCAAAAATTCGTACGGAAACAATATAAATAATGTCCGAAATCCATGGGGTCGTTGGCATTGGACAAGGGACCTATGGGCCTAAGTAGACCTAGGTACATAGAAAATTCTTGAGGTATTATTAAGGGTAATATGTATCATAGAATTAAAATTGTAACAAGAAAATTTTACCTATTCAGAATTGTTTTGTTTACCTACAGCCCACAGCAAGATTTGAAATGTGGTCCCTCATTGGAACACACGGGAACAGCCCAGGACAGAGAAAAATGGAAAAGAAGGGCGAGACAAGGAGAATATTTATTTATTTAGTAATTTAACTGTTATCACGGAGACAAGCTCAGAACATCGCTACGTCTCCGCTAATAAAGGAAATGACAATTTTTGCCTGGCAATGACTTGGAGTCATCTCAAAATGTGTATTTCCAGCAGTAGTTTACAAAATTGGAATAAGGGAGGCAACTGGATGGAACGAATAACCGACCGGATGCATTTTATAGTTCTCATTCTCACTGACTCGAAAACGACAATTTCGAAATTCCGGCAACTCCCTCTTTGGGAACTATTTAACCAAGTTCACACCATTATCTCGATTGGAAGAATTCTAATGGCACTTACGGTCGACGTTCGAAACTTCACATAAAAGGATAAATTTTCCGTCGAACCTGGGACCCCCCAACCTTTACGGGTGCCTTTACATCATCCGGCTGCCAGGCACAATAATGAACTCACAACAGGCCAAATAGAGCAGTGGCCAGGTACGAGGATACTCTACCAGGCCTCAGCTCTAGACCTCAATGGTTTGCCGTGGCGTTTTTTTTTAAACGAAAAATTTATTTAGGTGCCCATTCCATTGACCGGCTAGGGCTATTTCCAAAAACAGTGACGTGGTAGCAGACATTCAAGACTTAGGTGGCGTTTCCACCGACCTCGCATTGCAGAATTGACGGAAATGTTTATTTTCCTCTATGCCATAGTTATAATTGATCAATGATCATACAGTAAAATCACAAACTAAAATTAAAAAATGGCGTCATGGGATATGTTAAGTACAAACATTTTAATAGTTTTCTATAAAAAGAAAAATTCTAATTTCCGTCAATGTCATTTGCATTCTGCAATGCGAGATCGGTGGAAACGCAACCTACGTCTTGAATGTCTGCTACCACGTCACTGTTTTTGGAAATAGCCCTAGCCGGTCAATGGAATGGGCGCCTAAGTAAGTCCAAGTGATCATTTGAAATATTTTCCAGCGTCTGTGAGTACGAAGGATACGTTTTATGAACGATTTTATAAATGAAATCCAAAGCTGAAGCAAATGGGACATGGGTATGTTTGGAGTATTCCTGCAGTTGTAAGGTAAGTATATACTACATATCCCAATACCTTGTTAAAGGTACAATAGCGACTAGTGGAAAAATATGGGCGGGATTTTTACAGAATCATAAATAAACAATCATAAGACCTACTTACTATATGCACTGTATATAGTATATTGTATACAGTATAATAGACCGGTGCATTTGTCAAATTTAATTACTACTGTACCGTCTATTTGTAATTTGCTTTTGCAAAAAACATAATAAATTTAAAATTTTCCGTCCCTCAATAGCCTAAAAATTCAATAAATTTTAAATTACCCTGTAGGCGTTCGCAAAACATTTTTCCCATCATATTAAACTGCATTTTACAACATGCTCTTTCCACGCTGTACAAAATGCCTTTCACAGCTTGTCAGTCTGTTAATCAAAAAAGCTTCATAAAATGCTATTTCCACGTCAATCATGGCGGCATATGGATGGAGTTTATACAGCAAACAAAATATTCATGTAGCTGTTGAAATATTCTAAATATTTCAGAGGGAGCACAAGTATGAAAATTGTGGTGATACAGCGGGCTATAGGACGTTTATTTTGCTATATTATTCGCGCTTTATGTGGTTTCAATTTTGAAACAGTTGCATTAATTTATACTGTGGTGAGTAATATGCCACCAAAGCAGCCATATGGACATGGGGGAGGGGGGTTAAATCGTTTTTGGATTTCAATATTGGAGGATAATTTTGTATGGGTCAATGGAAAATTGTTTTTGATCATTTGACAATTTTAAATCGAAGGGGCAGCGATGTAGTCCCCATTTAATTTATAACAGAATCGGAATGGGAACCGGGTGGTTGAATGAATGAATGAATGTATTCCAAGACAATAGACAGTACATATGTACATTACAATAGAATTGTTATAGCTGGGCTTTAGCAGCCCGTACGCGATCAGTACTTGTTACATTGTTGTAGTTGATTTTTTCTCAAATATAAAAAAATAAAATATTCTGCAAAAAAATTTAAGATTAAAAATTAAAAAAAAATTAAATTTATACCTATTTATTAACTATGAATTATATGAATAGGTATGATCTGTTTTTTTTTTAGTAAAAAAAACTTTACAATAACCGGTATGTCTAATGAGACCAAATGAAGTGTATAAAAGTCATTTGGGGTCATAGGTCAGAGCGAATCTGTGGGCGACATTGGATGATGGCAGCGTTTTGGCAGACGGTGGATAGTAATCCATTATAGGGTTTCTCTCGTGACTTCGTGGAAACGAAACATAATGTGTAAAGTATTAAAATCAAACAAATTTGCACAAATTCCACATAAACATATATACTATACATTGTTAAAAGTTAAAAAATTAAAAATCAGTTACATCTGTTTCGGTGTTACACTGTCACCAGATGGTGGATAGTAAATGAACTAAGAGTACTTTGGTCGCTGCTATGGCATATTACATGTGTTTATAAACACATAAAATGAGAACAGTATACAGATCATTGGGTAACGTATCTGTAGGCCATAACAGAAGATGAAAGTGATGAGTGAGACAGGGGATTACTTTGAGTGATCTTACTTACTACCTTATGTTGCGGGTGTTTATAAGCCTACCTTAGAACAGTTCAAATCTTATGAGACCTAATAAGGTGTATACTGTTCACTTGGGCGATAACAGAACAGCGCTTTATCAGACAGCGGATGATATGTGAATTACTTTGAGTGTTGCTCATTATTATTATTATTGGAATCGGATGACGTAGGCTAAAGCCCTTTGAACAGCCATAAGTTCACTTCACAAGTCGGTCAGTTAAGTTTTATTCACGAACGCAACCAAGTTCTCCAAGCTGGAGACTTGCAGGAGATCCGTGGAGACAGCCCCCTGGCAGTCTCTATGAAAAACCACGCGCGGCCGTGCTGCCTGTGGTAAAATCCAATTTAACTTGTACAAATATTTTTGAGACAAATAAATAAATTGAAATGAAAAAAAAAACTCTCAGTCTCTCCCTCCAGAGAGAACTACACTGGTAGAGAAGGTGTTCTCCCGTTTCCTATTCCAGTCCACAGCGGCGACATTCCTTTCTTGTAGCCAAAACCATCCCCAGGTCGACACGAAATGACCCGTGTCAAGAGCGACATTAGAATTCTGCTACGTTGCTTTCGTTGCGGGTGTTTATAAACATACCTCAGAACGGTACAAGTCCAATGAAACTAATGAGGTGTATACAGGTCATTGGGGGACACATCTGTGTACGATAACGCTCTAGATGACAGCCCTTTGACAGACAGCGAATGATAAATGAACTACCTGGGGGTTTACACCCATTAACCCTTGAGCGATTTGACAGTCGGATGTGACCCCTGGACGCAAACGACCTCTTGTGGCCCCTCAAACACTGTAATTTAATGATATGTCGTTGACAGATGCATTTGGGGATTACACGGAATGTCGTTGCCTATGATCAGGAGTCAGAGTCAGGTCAACATCTTCGGAGCCTCCGAGACACAATATTAGAAGTCTACGTGGCGCCACTGAGGATGTTGACCGCAGGTGTTGACGAAGTTTCGAAGTACGCTTTCAGATCGACCACGACCCAATACCCCGGACACTATTTTTTCGTTAAATATACCACTAGAATTTCTACAAACTATACCGTATGCATTTTCACGGATAAAATCTAAAGTATAACGAACTGCCCATCTCGCCAACGACTGCGACTATTCATCGTTAGAAATGAGTGAGAAAATTTAATATTTACAATTTCGCACGTATACAGTAAATCATGTTTAAACTTTTCCCCCGGGGGACACCACTCTTAAATAAATAAATAGGTACTGAAAAAACCTAGCTGAGTTACACGCAACTACTGTAAATTGACCCGGGATCACCCGTATTGCATAATCTCCGAAGCATGGCCCGAAAATGTAGGAAGGGTAGGTTTCGATCCAACAACGTTTGGGGTGAAAGTCAAAGTCCCTACAACTACAATATACATCCTGAGTCTCTCCGAGAGGAATCTGCCTGGTTACATAAACCACTTGAGGGGCTCTGCCTGCCCCCAACTAAACTCTTTGCCTAGATCCACCCCTGCGCTGCCATGGGTAAGTTAACCCGTCGAGGGTATAGCTGAAAAGAAGGTTTTCTCCAATTAGGAGCAATCGCTCCTGCGGGTGAGCTTGGCTCCCATCGACAGTTGAAACTTACAGTAACTTTTGCTTCTGAAAATGGCGGCTATAACGGCTATATTTGTCTTTTTCCGAATTAGTTCTGTAATTTAAATTATTATATTTATTAATTGTGTAAATACCAGATTGGCTTTAAGACATACTATCAGGTGAGTGCCAGAAACTATCTGAACATGTGAAAATCAGTTTCAGCGAGAAAACCCCCCATCACATCGCATGCCAGAGCGTATAAATATTGACCCAGGGTCACTGTAGCAGCAGGAAACCACCCCTATGGGACCGAACGCAGTATACTGCCCCCTACCCTCCACGTAATAACACTGTAGGACGGCTCAATGTGGCAAATGACGGACATGAGGCAGACCACCACCCCCCCCCCCCCAAGGTTAACGAGGGTGTTTTGTTGTATCGTACTGAATCAGGGGAAGTTTTGACCGTTCGGGGATGACATGACTGGGCTTTCTGGTGAAAATCTGCAAGTTCTGGGCTTTGACCTGTGATATTTCGTCACTTTCGCCTAAGGCATTGAATACTATAGGGCCCGGTACTACTAGTGCTTTGCTTAGGTTGTTACGATCAGCAAGTAAGCCATTTGAAAATAAATTAATCAATCTTAAAACAAATTAAAAAATGACAGCCGGGTAAAATATACAGACTACGACATAATTGCCTGGAAACTACAGGAAACCCATTTCTTATTGACTGAAAAGGCCAAGGCAGCGTTACTTCCTCCAGAAGTCATGCAATGTGAATTATTGACAGCGCTCTTTCAAAGACCTGCTGATGTTAAAAAGCTGAGGAAGACGCCACTTGTCGCTGTTGCTGTCAGCGAATGAACCGTGCGGAATGCCAAATTTATGTCAGCTCTCGTGGAGCATTTCTGGGTCAGCAGTGTCAAAACTGAAATGTGCCGTGTGACAAGATGAGCGGTGGGGAAGTGTGGTAGGAGAAATTGGGCCTGGGGTATTTTTTTATATTATTTTTCTCTGAGTTTGGCTCTTTTTACCGAAAAGTTAAGAGCGAAACAAGCACTACGCGCTTTTTTTTTCTTCACAAAATTCGATTTTTATAGAAAATATATGGATAATACAGACAATTTTCTTTCTTTCTTTCTAAAGCAAACGTGATTGAATATAGTAGGGTTTAACAGGGAGCATCTAACCATCGTGTATACGGCCCTGAGTGTACATGCATGTAATGACTGCTAATGTGCTCCCCTATAAACAGGGGTTATGGCATTGCCGGATAGTGAAACATCCTGCACACGACCCTGAATGCAAGCAGTAACTGCAAGTGCATCAATTACATTAAGTAATGAGCAGCCCTTCCTCCCCTAATATATGACAAACACCCCTACTTCCTATTTATACAGGACAGGGGTTGCGGCTATATAGGACAGATGTCCCAACTCCAACTTTACAGAGCATGTGGTTTACATAGACTAGTGACTAATCGCTTTGGGGTGGACTCCGGTAATTACCTGTGGTGTAAACTCACTTGTCATAGTCTAGTGGTATAGTACTGCCCCTGGAGACCGAGGGGTGACGGTTCGGTTCCCGATGCTTCTAGTCAAGGACAAATGTTGAGGTGGCCCCTATCTACTTCAATGGCAAGGTAGTAGCGTACTTGTGCGAGTCTCTACATGCCATGCGATCGGAGGCGTGTCGTAACTCAGCACAAGTATTAATTTACTCATTGAGGCGACAGAAGAGGTCAATCGGATACACCCATTAAATTGTTTGTATGCGATTAACCTTACAAAAAAAGAAATAACTAATGCTTTTGCATTTTTCAATTCCGTCCGTCTACGCAGGTTCTATTAGTCACAAAGGCAATTTCCACTGTAACAGATACGCAACAGATTTGTCGAGATATATTGGAACTAACGGGTTGGTGCGGATTCTATTGCAACACATTTTTCCCTGATGGGCACCACCTCCCAGCAGATCTGCTGCGTATCCGTTCCCGTAGAATCTGCCTTGTAGCACCGTGGATTAAGTACCCTAAAAAATACACTCCAGCAGAGGGTGCTGTCACAGAGAACGACTTACAACAATTTGTCCGTGCTAATGCATTATATGGTATTAATATATATATGTATTATACTATATACTGCCTTTATATATGGTATTAATACAGGAAAACGAATGCCCAGAGCCAACAGCATTTGAAGCCCATTTTACCGCAAACATTAAATCTGGGTTGCCCCCAAAACTGAAGGTCGAATGCTTCCACTGTGTGAGGCCGTGACTTTACGAACTAATTGCGGCTTTTCCGGAATAACACCCCCCCCCCCTTTCCTCCCATTCCGAAAAGCAAACCTTACCCTCTTCAAACAGGTGCCTTTCCCTGATTTTATTGTATGGTTTTTAATTTTACTTGGAAAAGTCGCGTTGTTGGAATTGAAGTTTTGCAAAGCGGTTTTGGCTAACAAAGTTTAGGGCATGGAGTTGTCGAATATGTCAGGCGACGGGCGACATATATCCGTCAGCTTTTTTAGGTAGGTTTAGATTGTTTTACGTTATTTCAGGTGCATTTTACAAAAAGTGCCACCTGAAAAACTTATGTTGTATTTGGGAACAGTTTAAAATAAAGGTTTTATGAAGAAGTTATGATGTACATGGGCTTTATTGCAAGCAGTGACTGTAGGTTCTTATTTTTCTTAAGCATCGTAAGATGGATTCGTACCCGAATTTGACTAAGTACTGCTAACGACTGTTACCTACACAGGTAGGTAAGAAAGGTATTTATAAAAATAAAACGCCGAATTTTCGTACATACTTGTACTTGGAACGCAGCCTTTTATACATAGATGGTCGGACGCACCCATACATACGATTCAGCATTATTAAAATATTCACAAACAACCCAGCTACCTATATAAATTTTGGGCAACTTGCTTTATATTACACGGACTTTGCCGCCGTGCTTTTGCAAACTAATTGCGGCTTGTCTCGGAAATAACACCCCCTCCCCCCGCTCCCCCTCCCCTCTCCTCTGATACCTGCCAGTGACGGCGTTCCGGTTTTTCACATTTCCAGCACGATTGCTGACATCAAAGGTGCCGCCTGCTTTGAAGCTTTGAGTGCTTACGCCCTGATTTGTACAGGTTGCAAGTGCTCTGATGAAATATCGATATTTTACTGGTAAAGGGAATTAATTGTGTTACCCCCTCAGAATTATTACGTTACACTGCTTAATGTTTACTGGGTCACCAGCAATTTAAATCCTTTAAATGCTGATTTTCTTTTACAGCTATATATATATATATACACATACCGCTGCCCCATATCAAGTAGAGTGAGTCAGTAAATGTAAACAATAACAACCTTCATGTTACTACTAGTAGTTCCATTAATATATGACGTACAGTATTGGTATATATTTGTGCGTACAGCCTATTTACGAATTTTGTGGTTATTTAAAATCTATAAAAATGCAACACGTATGCACATAAAGAATAAATGGAAAGTGTTTTACCATTGCTTTGGGATAGGGAAACTCGAAATTTAAATCTTAATCTATATTTAACCCTAGGACAATTACTTACGAAGGAACTATTACAGTACCTATCCTAATTATAATATAATAATAATAAAATAGGAAAGCATATACGGGTTCGATCATAGCGGTTCTTTGATTTGTCATACATTTCTAAACAAGGCATGTCAATGTTTATGCGAACGGCCATTGGATGTCTGAAGTCAGTATTTAAGGGGTTTACGAACGTCAATAAGTATTCAATGTCCACAATTAAAAATCAGGACTAAACTGATAAAATCTGTTTGGATGGTCACTTTTATTTGAAGAGAAACGGAAGAAAGGCCGTGTAGGGCAGCACGATTCATTTATTACCAAGGACTGTTGCATCAACTTGATGCTAATGCAATGGAATATTTAACATTGGAAAAGACAGAACAAAAATTAAGAGAAAAGTGGACATCCCCCCCAATAGGCGGATCTAGGATAGTTTGGAAGGAAGGGCATTTCTTTAACTTGTGTCGACAGTAATTTATGTCACCTTATTTAAGCGACTTCGGGGGCAAGGTGGTGGCGTGCTTGTACTTGTGCGAGAGTCTATACACCTTGCGATCGGAGACGTGTCGTAACTCGACTATTAGGTTACTTAGTGAGGCGATTGAATACATTCATTAAATTGTTTGTACGCGATTAACCTTTTTTTAAACATCTAATCTAAACATCTATTGATGGCAATACGATCAATTTTTCCTGCGAAATACAACTTCGTTGAAAAAAAAAAAAAAAACAGATAGTGGGAGGTTGATTTCATTCAAAACGCCAAAAAAAACTAAAACACCCCGAAATTTAATTAAAAAAGTCCCCCTTAAAACAATTCTTAACTATTGAAACTACCGGAAACCTAAACCCGGAAATAAACAAATATTTTTTGCAGGTTCCTACAGACACAGGGGCCTGAAGTAGGCGAAGATGGAAGAGCAGCAGCACATGGCTGTAGAGAAACGCTCGCAAGGTCATTTCCGGTGTAAATATCTCTTCGGAAACCCATTCATTCGAATTTGGGCCCCCCTCACGAAACACTTTTGGGGCCCCAGGCAACCTTTCAGTCGGCCCTTCTCTCTCGAACCCCCATAAAATAAACAACGAATTTTATCCCTTTTTTGATTGTTTTTCAATTGCTTTCGATTTGCGATTGTTTTATGTTTTAATTTTTAGTTTCGTAGAGTAGCTTTGAGTAATGGATTATTGGAATAATTAGGGTTCTTGCCACTACTTTTTTTAGGCATCTTTTCGTTAATTAAAAGGATATACACGTACTTAGTATATACAATAAATGGACAATACTAGAAATTCTGATTATTTTTGTTATTTATTTATTTTATTTTTATCTATTGAAGTTATATATAAGAGTGTTTCATACATCAATCATAAGATATTTTTAATTTTTGAGGCTGTAATTAGACTATTTCATGAAAACTACTGGTGACTTCAGTCCCACGCAGTGTTAAATATTCATAGAAAAGTCGCAAGACCAAAAATTAAAGATAATGGTATTACCCTATGATGTTATGTATGAAATAGTACCCCTACAGCGTGAATAGACTTGATCTTTAATAACTTGTACAATATTTTAAATAAAAAATAATAATAAAAATATAATTAAAGTAAAAAAATAAAAATGACTGATTTCGGGGTGGCTTAAATTCGATATCTTCTTAATTATTATTAGTGTTTTGCCACTCCACGATCTTCTTTGCGGCCGCGACTTATCTTATTCCCAAACTTTTGATGACTGATTTTGCATGTAAAAAACACAGCCAGAAGATTGGTATTTCAATGAAGTCGTTTCAATTCAATGTAGCAACCCTTCGGTTCTTACCACTACACACTACTGACTCTCCGTCGTACAGAGTACAGACTGTAATTTTTGAAATCCAACACGGTTACTTCACATGTTTGATGTACACTAATATGACGTGACCATGAGAAAAATAACACCATTTTGAGCACGTCACCCAATTCTTTGAAATTCCAGAGATGAGCAGCGTCATTTCACAATCTCATAATCTCAAAACCCCATTCCATCTCTCATGTTTTCTTGTGACCCTTTTCTTCCAACGTTCAGCTACTTGTCGTAATGTCGAATTCGAGTGGCGTCCGCAGTACTGAAGAGGAAAGCGACAGAATATACTGTACGAGGAATAGTTCAGTTTTCTCGGATTCCTCGTCTGTCTCCTTTTACCATTTAATTTCTTGGAATATTCCAGCTGGTTGAGAACAGCACTGCAAAACGGAAGTTTGGCGTTCGAGACTCCACATGAACCGAAAATTACCTGTGACTACCTTACCTACGACCTTCAACCTTCCTATTGGTAACGGCAGTGTAATACTATTTAACAAAGGGTTAGTTGGACTTACATTGCCTGCTGTGTTAATATTCATCAGAGGCAGGGGTCTCGTAGTTATCGAACAAATAGGGCGGAGCCCATTGTCAGGGGGAAGGGGCGACGTTTCGGGTGTGGGTGCTACTCCCATCACCAGGCAAAGTCGTGAGAACCGTCAACATCCCCTTCACCTTCACCGGTAGGGGATAAACACGGCTACCAGGCATGTTGCTGACCACATGCAGCACCACTGTGTTTATATTTTTTATATCTATTATAGGAAGGTACAACATAATTAATTTTAATGCCAACTCTTGAAACTGCATTTAATCCGTTTACCAGAAGTTTTGGTTTCCTTCAGCTTTGCAAAAAAAAAAAACATTTCAAAATTGAGGAACAACAAATTAGCAAAATACCACAACAGAATTTAATTTATAACAATACCGTATTTTTCAACATAAAATTCAGATTTAACCACAGAGCCACTTTGCTGAGAGGCAGCTGACTGAAGAAGTAGATTGAAATCTTCGAGGGGGGCCCACCGTCAGCGGGATACCCCCTTCCACCCCCCCCTCCCCAGATGCTAAGAAAATGCCGCCATTTTCTTTTCTCGAGATTTTCACTCGGCTGAAGAACATTTTGTGCGGTTAACAGCCACTTTATGCAGATAAGCTAGATAACATTCCCGCCACCTTCTGTTTATTATTTTTCATCCCCAAAATACGCCTGTTTTTTTAAACAACAGAGAACGTACTGTGTTCCTACAACTCGTTAAGGGTCGTTTTCACTTTCCGATTTAAGGTAGTAGTACAATAAAAGGAAAGCTTTGTGAAAATTTTCGATTCCGAGATTTCAACGGATTTACACGTTTTGAGGTCCCAAGAACCTAAAAAGTGTTTTTTACGAAATGTCTATCTGTCGTCTGCCTGTTCATCGACTTGTGGACAATCTACTCAGTGGACTTGGATGAAATTGAACTTGTTGGTTCCGAAAAATCATACCTCGGGACAATTTTGGGCTAACGTCTAAAAAAATTATTTCTCAAAAACGGCCCCAACGATTTTATTTCAATTCACGTATATTGTAGCCGTTATTAATGTTACCAAAACGCGGGGGGTGCTCCTTGATAGTTTGATTCTGGGGGTTAAAAAAAACAACTCAATTTTCATGAAAAATTACTAAAAAATCATTTTCTACGGAACCTTTCTATCGATGATTTCTACCTTCAGGTATGTTTTTGGTGTTAAATAGAGTAACAAACCCGAACAGGTTGCTTTCCCAAACAAAGATGTGGTTTTGTGCAAAAAATTATTTTTTTAAAAAGAAATTATGGAAAATTCACAGTCCAACATGCCATTATTACTGGGTTTTAAGGTATTGGTCTGCCCGTTCTAGAATATTGCAATCTCATCGATCAGTTCATTGCATTGGGTTAGGGGATGTCGACGGATCCGAGATTTAACCATAGGAAAGAATTTTCTATGTAATTACTCTTACTCATATCATCTATCATCTTATATAAATATATTTGATAAATAGGAAAGCATTTAAAGTTAATTCGGACCGGTTCAGACTTGTTGCAGACAGCAAATAGAGCTGTGGTCAAGGGAGAGAATCTTCTGCAAGTCCTCAGGCCAAGGCACCATTACAAATCCAGGCTGTCTTTTACAAGCACGCAACGGCTTTCCTCGATACTTAAGAGGGATAAAAGTATATTCTTTGGAGTTCTTTTTGTTTATAGAAAAACGCGAACCCCGCTGGATAAAGTTGCCAATTGTTTTTCTGAGGATCTTCTTTTGTTTTTACTTTTACTTTTTTTTTCTGGTGGTAAGAGAGGAAACAGACTGCTGATGGTTCTGAATACAGATTGAATTTAAATAGAATCCTCAGCGCTTCTTTGCCAGCAAAAAATTCCTCAAATTTTCTATTAGAAAACTTTTGTTCACTCATTTAATTCATTGGAGTTTTCCTGTCAATAAGTTCTTACCCAAGTCAGAGAGAGTTTGGCAGTTTTTTTGCAGCTGTTTATGTAAAAAACCAGGATCACATCCGTCAGCTTCTACAATGAGAGCCAGTTGAATAATTATAGTAGAAAAGTTTTCTTTTACAAATAAAGCTAATCAGTTCCATTTCCACCGACCGCGGTTATAAATCGTATAGTACTGCGATATACAGAGGTACCTGTATATGGCAATCGCCCAAGTATCGTAAAATCATGGCTACTGTATACTGTAAACTGGTTTTTCACTGGCGACATTGTGTATAAATGTCAAATCTATTGTACACACCTTTAATGTGAACAATTTCCGATTAATTTCCAATATAAGATAGGAGCCAATATTATTTAATATCTGTAATATCACCTATTCTTCTTAGGATTCTCGAAACCATTAAAACAATTGTTATTACTGATAGACAACGATTTATTAATTGGCGTGTTTGACAGTATTTTGTAGAAACGTTAGCAGTATCATTTACTAATGGCATTCACAATGTTGCTATTAAATATTATCCCTAGTTAAGTCGAGTTAAGTTAACACTCGTGGAAACGGAAAACTAAGTTAGCTAAACGCACTTAAGGGCACGCTAAGGCTAGTTAAACAGTTAAATTGAATGGAATAAATAAATAAATAAATAAATATTGACTTTTTTGTTCTATTACTAAGCCAACCTAGCGGAGTTAGGGCAACAAAGCCCTCCCTTACACACAACATGCCCTCCAAAGCAGGGCCAGAAAATGTAGCAAGTGTGGGATTCGAACCAACAACCTTTCGGGTGAAAGTCGGAGTCTGTACCACTACTCTACATGTCCTGACTGAAGAATGTCAGTCGCCACTATATTGGTTTATCACCCAGAGGTCCAGATTATGTCAGTTCTTTGGTCCAGACACGATGTGTGGAAACTTTTTTTTTTTTTTAAAGATTAATTGCATACAAACAATTTAATGAATGTATCCAATTGACGTTTTCAGTCGCCTCTGTATGTTATTACCCGTGATGAGTACGACACGTCTCCGATTGCATGGCGTGTCAAGACTCGCACAAGTGCAAGCACGTTACCACCTGGCCATCCAAGTCGAACTAGAATTATACTTTCAACTTGATAATTCGATAAATTCAGTAACTTAGTACAATTGCTATTGTGAACACATTTAATTTGTAATACGTCGTTAAAAACTTAAAGCCGCTTACTTACTTTTATTCTGTCTGTGTAAGGCAGTATGGATACGAGTACTTTGCCAGTGTTGCCCAGACGAAAATATGACATTAATCTTACCTGAAAATAATAAAGATTTTAAAGAATGAACAATTAACGGAAATTTAACTTCAAAGAACCATAAAGAACAGAATAGTCGGAATAATAGTAGCAGTTAAGCTGTAAAAACTTTGAAAAAGTACATTATTTCAGCATATTTCATGATAATATCATTTTATCATCGTGTAATATTATGCGAATAGCTTCTCTTTTCGTCATTCAAGTGCCATCAGCCATCAGGTATGACAACAGTTTTTCGAAATAATTTGGTACTCATGGGTACTTTCATATCTAATGAAGGTCTTAGGTAGAATCTGAGTATAATTTACATATTAAATTCTAAGGGGAAGGGGTGGCTTTTTGCTAAGGAATATACGATGGTGCTGATTGCTGAATTTTGTACCTTTACTAACATGCATATAAGCTAATGATTACCTCATGTAGTAAACTGAAAATGTAATGTGTCTCCTCAAATATTTTTGACCAAGAGTTTTTAATCAAGAAACAGACTGGTCCTGGCTCAACGTTGTTTGTATAGCCTACGTGCTACACAAAATCCGGCTACATACAAATATACACAAAAACTAAAAATTAAAGCAAATCCTAAGACAGATTAAGATCCAACACAAGTGTCTGACTTTATCCTCACCCCGAAGATTAACCGTCCAAAAGAAAACTCTATTAAATATAATATTTAGTGTTATTACCTCCCTTAATTCTTACGATAATGGAAAATTGAGGCTGAGGGGTTGGTTTCCTCCCCTCCCGACCAAACCCGGGAGATTGGGGGGAAAGAAACAGTATAAACAATTCACATCAGCGCATAACCGCGGAATATCCCCAACAGAAATTAACTCAAAAACGAAATTTAAGCTGCGCGAATGGTTTAACAACTGGATGGGACACGTAGAACATATAGGGGGAGCTAGGTTTTTGGATTGGGTGGGGGTTTTGAAAAACGATTAGAGGCGGCAGCTTGGAACGACAGCGCGGGGGTGTTATTAACTGAAGGTGAGATGAGTTGCCATGGGGGAAATGGAGGGGGATTATATTATATACAGGCATAAGATGTGCATTACTGCTGCACTTCTTGCTTTCGTATTTGCGTTTGTCAGGAAATCGGAAACCTGGAATTTTATTGTCACTGATGTAAACAACGTAAATAAATAAATAAATAAATGAGGACTTTTTTTGTTCTATTACTAAGCCAACCTAGCGGAGTTAGGGCTATAAAGCCCTCTTTTACACTCAACTAGGAAAGCCCGGGGCCGCCTGCTCTACATGCCCTCCGAAGCATGGCCAGAAAATGTAGGAAGTGTAGGACTCGAACCAACAACCTTTCGGGTGAAAGTCAGAGTCCGTACCACTACTCTACATGACAAAGCATTGGAAAGAATGATAATAAGGAGGAATGGAGGATCAATGGACCCCTATGCGGAGACGGACAGTAGCGTATAAGAACGCCGGGATAGACGCATTAATCACCGGAAAAGACATAGTCCGGTTTATAAAAGGGCAAGGCACGAGATGACTGGGACACGAAGTAAGAATACAACACAATATGTCCGACGTACAGAATTTCGTCCTCCAAAACGCTGAAAGGAAGAGTTGGAAACAGACCTTCGCGAGTTGGGAGTCCGTAGATGTTGGAGTATTGTACAAAACCGAGATGACTGCAGGGGTGTTGTTGGCCAGGCCAAGGCCCATCAAAAGCTGTAGAGCCAGAAGAAGAAGAAGTTTGTTAGGGAATAAGGGCTTCCTATTTCGTTCTACAAGTAGCTTTCTCTATGAACGCATTCAGACTCGTAATCCAGCCAATCCAGGGGCCTTGGAGGCTGCAGCCACCCCCCGAAATTTCATGGCTTATTTACAAATGAATGTATCCAAAATAATTCAGTCGCCTCACACAGTGCTTGTGTTCAGTTACGACACATCTCCGATAGCATGCAGGCACTCACACACAAGCACAAGCACGCTGCCACCACTCCACCAAAGCCGATGTAGTACAGTACAGGACACGTCAATTCTAGGGCCTAAATTGTGCTGCACTTCCTGTACCAGGCAGTGTTTTATTATCCACTAAAGCCGGGTTCCGAATTCGGTTGAAAGGCATTCCTTACTGGGACTTTTCAAACCACTAAAATATACTACGAGACCAGACTCTAAGCATATTTCATAATAATGTAAGTCACTGCGATCAAAGATGGGAGTGAAGGGGGGTGGGGGGGCTTTCAATGGAGGTAATCTGTGAAAGCGGATTATTGCCCGTATTTCGAACATCCCCTCAACCCCCCCTCCATTAGGAAAAGCTGTTCGGCTGCGGCAAGACCTTAGAACCCTCCCGTTGTAGCTGGAGAGTTCAAATCCCAGCCTGGCCATATTTCTGCGTCATAATTAATTGGAGGCTATGTAAATCAGGCTGCCCTAGAACCTCCAACATGCGCTTTATGTTGAACAATGAAAACAAGAGACGTGCCATCCAACATATCGTCAAGTCAGAACTAGTCTGGATGCTTCTTAATTGATATCATAGTATTATTGTACATTCCTCATTAGGCGTCTCTTTCATTTTGCAAGGAGATTAAAGTGGTATTTTATGGTTTATCATAGTAAATAAAATAGTAAATAAGTTTAACTGACCCGAATTTAAATAGGTCTCGCGAGACTGACACATTTGCATCTCATGAAGTTCGACATGGCACCCATATGCGTAAGGGTTGCAGTTTTACTGGGAGTTACTGTTACATTTGCTCACCTACTAGATTGCCCTACTATTTTGTTGAGCGAACTTCCTCCCTACTTCCTCCCTTCCTCACTCTCTGTCGTATTGGCTAACAAAATAACAGCCACTGATGCCGTCATCTTTGCCTTCCTATTTACTCGTATTAGACTAATTATTATGAAACGCTTTGTGATAGTCTCAAGATTTCAAAATGTTTACATGTTTTAAGGTCCTAGAAACCAAAAAGGGGGTTGTTACAAAATGTCTGTCTGTCGGTCGGTATGTTTGTGGGCAAATTTGTTGAACTTTGGAAAGCAGGTTTAAAAAAAAAACACGTCACAGGAAAACATTATATTTGTGGCTAACTCAATTATTTTTTATTTATTTTGAAGGGCACTGTGTTGGACAAAGATTTAAAGCTCCATTGCACCTTACTCTATCTATACCAACAACGCCGTTGAAATGGACCTGATGTCGCCAACATAAAAATAACCATACAAAATAATAGAGATCCAAGCACCAACCCTTGAGCAACTCTGGTAAAGAACAAGATCCCGTATTAAGACATTACAAGAACACCATAAAGGATAAGATGAGAATGAAGTGGTCTATAAGACAAGATAAGCAAGGGAAACAATTTCGCTTTTGTCCAGAGCAGGAAGCGGGCCGACAATTTTGTGCTGATCGGTCTCTGGGGACCGTTGGAACGTAAACTTGGGAGAAAGGGGGGTAAATCGGCGTTGGGGCGTTCAGGGGGGGGGGGTAGAATTCTAACATAACGCCTGTCAGCGCCTCACCTATACGATCGATCACAACTTGTCGAGTGTGACGTAGCACGCACTACCAATTTCTAAACTACCCCTCACAATTTTTATATAGAATATTGTAACTTGTTGGTTGAGGATATTGGGTGTTTTGGATCACTGGAAAGGGGTGTCTTTTTACTTAAGGGAAAACTGAGTTTTTTTTTTCTGGAAAGGGTGGTCAGGTGGAAAATAAATTTCGGCCGTTTGCTACGGTTAGGGATAGTAATACAAGGTATTTTCTCTGTCATAAGATCTGTTACGTAACCAAGTATTACATTTGCAATGTAGAAGGGTAGGATTGTTCCAATTTGTTTTTTATATCTCACGCACGTCACTTTCTGCTTCTTCTACTTCAGTCGTAAATCACAATGCAGTAAATCTGTTGTTTTCCCTCACTGATTCTGAATCGGACTTGCTTCCCTCCTCAGCTCTGTCTTGGGTTATTCTGATAAATTCGAATTTCATACTGCATCTCATTTCTTGCTTCAGGTATTCTGCGTATGCCTTCCTTAGTCGGCCGTTGGCATTGGTGCCCTTTATTATTATTATATATTACTTTTACGTTGCCTTTCTCCTTCGTCAAGACAATCCTGTTGTCAGCGTTCTCCCTGTTTACGATGAGACTCCTCACTCGGGGCGTGTTCTATTTTTCTGAGGAGTGCCATCTATCCGGTTCCTCAAGGGCGATGTCCTGGGATTACCATGTTTTGAATCCGCTTTAATAAGGATGTATCTCGTCACTCCTCTGGACGTTCCCCCACCAGCCGAATTTTCTTTCTCTCATTTTCAGATCGGCATCGGTAGCCATCATCCCCATCCTTATGTCTTCGTTTCGGTGGTGATCTTGCTGGGTGAGCACACACAACTTTTGCAGCTTTCGCTTCTCCGCTACATGGACATTGCTTTCCTCTCGCTTCCTACCCGCCCAACACTCCGCATTATTATGGCGTATAGAAATCTTTCATGTCCGATGCCCCATTCAATTGGGGTTTCTCACGGAAATATGCATGTAATTAACCATGCGTATAGATTATGAGCAACTTCTAACATAGTAAGTTTGTTAAAACGACCCTGACTGCCTGCTTTCCATGTCGAAGCGAGTGAGATTCGAACGAACTGCTTTCCGGTAGTCTGACATCTTACCACTGCAACTTCTCGCATAAACATAAACCAATTTGCGTGTAAGATGCATTTAAAACAGTACATAAAAAATTCAAAACTCTTCGGGGCTAAAAACTCCCTAGTGATGAACCTAAACTCTCCGTATAGAAACTAAGTAAATATATCACATATTATACACGCGGGGGGTTGCAGACAGCACTACAATGTTTACTCAACAGGGGTCGTAAGATAAATGCATTATAGGGGGCGTCATTTCCGCCCCTCCCCCTGAAATATACGACTTAATTCCAACAAGGTAATTGGGGGATCTAATTTCTCCATACGGCTGAAGCGAGCCGTAACAACTTTAGCTAGTTAACCTTTTACAACTTCTTAATATACAGTGCCGTGCTTCGCTAAACCCTTTTTAGTCTAGTAAAGTGCTTACCTAAATTTTGAATTTTAACGGTTTTGCCGTCAATTAGGGGACTTTATGTTTGCCGCCATTTTCCACCTGGGCCTATTTAGCGGAGACAGGTTGTAAAATTTTTAGTGTCGGATCTCTGTGGTGGAGATGCTGTAAATATTTAAATACGGGGGTTGGTGATCATTTGGGCACGTGTGGTTTATTTACCTCTTATGTTATTAGGTTGGTCTGTGTTAGGGCGGCGTCTAGAGTATATGGTGCTTGAGTTGTAGCTGTCATAAAATTTGGGTTTACATTATTGAATTGGGGTACCGTTCAATTTCGATTGGGGTATTTATGGCATTAGTGATTTAGTGCCAGTCATATTTTTATGTTATATTTTGATGAAAGTGGCTGTAAGTTCTGTCATATATATATAAGTTCTACAATAGTAGAAGAGATCTATCATACAACCTCAGTACTATAGTAAATTTCATAACCTTGATCATCCCATAGTCGTCCTGATTTCGACTCTAAGCGGCCAAAATTATTTTTTCATGTGATTTTGCTGAAATTAAGCAATGCAATTTTTTATTTTCTTAAAAAACATTATGTCGAGACCACATTTTGTGAGTTACATTCTCCAAAATCATGGAGTAGATTAGTACAATTTATAAACTTACCGATTAATTTACATTTAATTTTATAACTTGCGTCAGCCATCTTGAAATGCCACGCTGCCCGAAAGGGTCCAATTGTAAACAGAGTGCCGATTGCCAGTTTTAATTAATTTTCCTTCTATTTTTTCAATATTATTACTCGATTTTCGCAGGAATTATCATCGATCGGAGAGCCGTCAGAAATAGCCATTAAATTAGTGAAAATGCTCCTACACAAGATTATCATCAACGCATGCGTTAAACGGCACATAGACAGAAACCTTTCTTGATATATTTAACAAAAAACCAATTCATAGAACATAGAAACAAAAGGTATAAAGACATGAATTTAGAGACTAGATCAAACGTTACCAAAGATTCTTTCCAATGTAATAGTAAGCTTTTGACAATGAAGCTAAAGATCACAACCACAAGCATCAACAGAAAAGACTCAAAGTAAAATACGTCTTTAATGAAAAACCGGCAATAAAAATAACTATAGAGAGCCAGCCACAAAATTCCCTCCCCCGACTTGTTCAACTGTAAACGGAATCGGGTTGTCTCCGCAGTCTATTGTTGGCACTTTTTGTAAAAGAGCTTGAAAGATACGAGGGGAGGGGGAGGGGGTGAGCGAAAAATGTTTAGAATGTGATGGAGGTGCTGGCGCTACGTGATGAGTAAGAAAGAACTCGCAATCATCCCCCGTCTAGAAGAAATTCTCACCCCTCCGTCCGGCGAGATGAGTGGAGAGCCCTCAGGGAGAGTCCAGGGGAGTGGACAATGAAACTGTGCTGGAGATGAATGTGAATTTTACTAAAGGTGGCTCGTCCAGGAACTTCCAGCGACTTATAATAATAGTGAGTACTGGTTAGTTCTGCAGTCCCATCATGGCGACTTGGGACTATTATTATTATAATACCAGGATTTATTTTTAATACCACTACTTGTCACGTGACGGTGTTAAAATATGCATGGGAAATTCAAATTAATAAATTATTAGAATATAAGAGAATGACTAATAATTGAAGGAACTACTAATGAACAGTAAAATGTACAGGTAGAATTTTGAAATATTAGGTATTAAGAATTTTAATTAATGTGTCTGCATCCAGTCCATGCCCAACACCCAATGCGAACGACGATTTTCTTACATTGTTGATATTTTTCTGTGTGTATTTCTTGTAATGGCATACCGGCACGAGTCCTCGATGTCAACCTATACCTATACAAGCGATAATGGGCAAGCTGAGACAAACTCAACATTGACACAGTATAGCAGACGAAAGTATGGACTTGAAGAAGTTCAGGCACCAGTGACACACAGTAAACACACTGTTACCTTATTGAACGTCTTTGCTGAGTTTATTTTAATCCTACCTATAGATGTTAATAAGTTTACGTAGAAACTCCTCCTATACTTTGCATATGGACATCGCGGTTCGTCTATATATCGTGAAATGTTCCGAAGTCACTAGAAGATCCAAAAGAATAAGTCATTTCTTAATTAACCAATCAGTCAGTCAGGGGCACGGTCGAATGAACACATCGATATCTAGACGTTATTAGAATTATTGCCTCCGCATGATTTTCGACCGTTGGCAAAAGAGTCAACGTCCTCGATGGCAACCTACACCGGCTACATGTTTCAATGGACAAGCTGAGAAATACTTATAACGTACATTAGACTTAATGAAGCTGTGTTAGTTTTCTAAACTGTCTGATCTCTTTTCCACAGCACCCCTACAGGGCATGAGCCAGCGTCTGGTGATCATTTCTAATTTTTACCACCCATTAACACAAGTAGTACTTCCTCTCGGTCAATCCTCGGCGTCAGACCCCCCATCGTATTAACTGGCCCTCCATAAAAGTGGAGACGTCTGCATTAGGGGAGCCGACATTATAATTTAAGAGCCTTTCTTTATAACGCGGTTTTAATGGAAAGTGATAGGGTGTACTATACGTTATTGGTCCTAATGGGGGGATGAAAGTGAGATGTCATAAAGTAGAAGAAATGTTCTTCTACAGTTTAGTATGTAGCATGTAACTGTAACCGTCACTTAGAAACTCCTTCAATCAGACATCCTAAGTATCAGTTATCTTTTAAAATTAGGTTCAATCATTGTGGTAGATCGGTGTTAGTGTCGGCCACATCATAAGTATCGAAACGTAGAGGGACGTTTCTTCTCATTTATGGGTCTACGATCGATATTACATATCTTTTTTTTAATCATCCGTAATGGTTTCCCCCCTCCAATTGCCTCTTGTTGCATACAAATCTCCCTGATTGTAGGAGCATGGTTGGAGGAAAATGCAGCACGTTGTTAGGCTTCCATTATGAAATTATTTAGTTCACCAAAAACCCAGATAGGCGCTGATTTGACACGTGACAAAAATACGTAAATGGTCTAAGAAATAACATTCCCTATAACATCACTCAGGAGTAGGTACAGGCGGAAATGAAACTGAAGCAGCCAGTCAGGGCCTTAGATATAAGAAAATAACCAATACATACAGTAAGCAGGCTAGATAGAACATTTCAAGAAACCCCACAAGTTTCCCTCACTATCAGCATTTCAAAGCTGTACAAAAAACTTTCCAGACCCCCAAAACCGCCCAAATCAGACTTTCAGGGTACCAGATAAGGACTATTCAAAAAGTAAAACTTTCAAAATGTTATCACTAGTAATGGAGCAAGGGGAAGCGATAGGGAAAGACACGTAGCCTTCAGGAAAGGTCCCTGCACCTCGCGGGGTCTACAGCGTTCACGAGGGTTCTCCAGACGTATTGTTGATTTTGGCAGCAATCAGTACCTTCATCAATCTCAGAAGCTGACAGACTAATCAGAGTTTATACTGCTCTTGAGCATTTTTCCTCAGATTTTTGGGCTCCAGGGAGGCTGTCCAACTGGATTTAGCTGTTAATTTCTTTATTGAATTCTAATTGTTGCTTCACAAATCAGCTGTGGAAGAAAAGGGTGGGTACTGAACAACGGAATCCGAAAGAGGTTCATGAACGCCATCAGTCTCCTCTGCACACTAGTCATGATTAAACACAAGGGGAAACTGCCTGTTTACGTATTTACAGCTAATTAAATGTTTTACTGTTTCCACCGTTTACCATACAGATAAGGAGCGGTATCCCATATAATGTGCTTAAACCACAAAAGCCACAGTTCTAGTCTTGCACCTGTGGGCAAGTCAGGAAAAACGGTAGATAGAAAAGTAAATAATTAAACAAAGCTTCGATTGTTGTTTACTTTTTATTTCCTCCGTGACTGTACCAAGGCGAGGCACAGGCACAGCAGGTATGTAAGTACCCCTAGTCAAATATTTCGTGCGCAGAGAAAACGTAGGAAATAATCAGAACAAAATAATTAGGGCAATTACTTTCACTGTCTTGCTCTTATTATTGATGTCACGCAGTTAGTCTGCGATGAGAAATGGACCATTACAATATTTTCTGACCTTCTCACAATTGAAAACCAGCGTAGAACGCTCACGGAAAGCACACTACCGTCACTACATTTTTTGCTTTCCAATTTATACGTAGTATGAAATTACTCATTTTCTCTATCTACTAATTGATAAATTGGAAAGCATGTTCGAGTAAACTCGGACCGGTTCTTTTAGATCGCTGGTCTCCATAGTTAGCTAATTTTTCTGTAGCCCATGTTATTGCTGCTGAACAATAGAACTGCAACATCATCATTGAGGCTCTTGACTAAATAGTTAGCTTATCTATATGGAGTTCAAGTTGCCGAACAATAGAACGGCCGTATTTCAGAGAGTACACTTCAGCATCATTGAGATCATGAGATCCATGAGTTCTTCATAGTTAGCTTACCTATCACGAGTTTAAGTTGTTCCTGCTTAACAATAAAACGGCCATTTTCCAGAAAGGGCACTAAAGCATCATTGAGATTTGTGTAATTCATAGTTAGCTTATCAATAGGGAGTTCATATTAATTGTGTCGAATAATAGAGCACAAGCCGGTGCTGGGAAGTGGATCATAGGAATATCAAGTCATAGAGCCATTACGGGGTAAAGTACGGGCACGGAGCTGCAGATCCCACAATTAGAAATGATCTATTGTGCCGGAAATACGCCGGTTCGTGCCTTGATTTTAAATGGCCGCTGTCTCGTACTTTGGGCATTCAAACGATTTAATTCGTTGTAGTAGCGCTTGGGATTTTCATCAAAAGGCAATTCATGACTATATATATTGACTATAGAGTGATAGGGGTGATGGAGTATCCACTATCTTCTAGTAATATTTGACTAAACACGGTACATCCGACCACCTGATAAGACATAAGATGTAGGCTAGAGGCGGGGTGGAAAGTGGCATGCGAAATATGTCAGCGACCGGGATGTGTGGAGTGACTCAGTGAGTGACTGAGTGACTGAGTGAGAGGCTGGCACCAAAAAAAAAAAAAAAATAATAATTGAACCATAACATTTACATACATTACATATTGTATTGAAGTATTATATGGTATACATAACAAAAATTAACTTGGGTTGAAGAGGTAACCTCCTCATTATAACCGAAATTAGAGGATGTAGAAAAAACTGGACTTGGGGATTCGAGGCGTAGATGGTGGGTTCAAACCCCACCAGGTTCAGGTTTTTCAACATTTTCTAATTTCGGATACATTACACAGTTCATAATTTTAATTAGGAAAACATTTAACATGCCCGAAGAAGATGATTTGAGAACACCTTTACAATTAACTGCAGTACCTATTCAGACCCGAAATTTGAATTTCGCTCATACCCCATCACACAAAATTCTCCTAATATTGTTTATGGTACTATTCATAGCAATACAACCTCATTAACATACAGCATTGTTGCTGCCAAATGTAATTTCCTCCAGAGACTCAATCAATACCAACTGTATATACAGCAGTGAATAAAGGGGTAGTATAGGGAATCCACTTGAGGGAGAGAGCACCGGAAGCCGCGAGATAGACTGTCCACTACACTGCCCCCTCCCCCACGTTGGTTACATGGGGGGGGGGCAGAAGGGGTTGCAACCCCCTGTACAGCACAATTGTTCCGGCCTTACTGTCCGTAATTAGTTTGCTTCGGTTACCTTTACAATTGGTCTGTGATTGACGGTGCATTTCTGCGGTTTTGGTTGCTCAATGCGAAGGTTGTTGGATCGAGTCATCTGTGTCGGTTGTCTATGTACTTCCACTAAGGGCGGTTCCCATTGTCGCTTGAAAAGTCTCGTTAGGAGTACTGCACGGCACCGCCATACATTGGTAGATGGCGGTGCCACCCAGTGTACCTTACATATGCTTTTCGATTGTGGGATTGGGTGAGAAATGAAGGAAAGATAAGACAGCCACCAAAAATATATTTTTTTTTAACTTCTGGTGGCACGTAGTTTTTCAAGCAGCGAATTACCTATCTCTCCCATATAAAACTCTTGCACTGCCACTTCCCAGGAAAAATAAATTTCCTTGAGGTGCATACAATGATTTTTCAATGATCAGCTTATGATAAGCAACGTTTAATGCAGAATCAGAATCCAGATGTCTTAATTTTTTTTTTTTTTTAAATAACGTAATAAATGTAAAGTAGAGTAAATGTAAATTAAATGTATTTAAAATATTTTCCTTCGTCATACATTAGTGAACACATGGGGCCCGTTAGGCCCCTATCTAGATAGTTTGTAATACAAACAATATAAATACACTAATTTCATTTATAAATCATACCAACACAGAAAGAAAATATAAGTACGAGTAAGTAAGCAAGAGAGAAAAAATAGTATTAATGGTAGGTGAAATGCATAATGAGTATACTGTATATATAGTATGTATATGCTGTATACATATATATATAAGTATAAAAGCTGAACTATACCTTTTGTACTTGGATGGATAGGGATCGTAAAGGAACAGCGTAACAAGAAGTGAACTGTAACGCTATAAAACTAAATTCCAAAGGAAAAACTCGGCTGATTGCTGTTGTTTAAGGATTTTTTGTTTGATGCTGATAAAATCTGTAGGTAAAAGTTTAAATTGCACATTGCGGGTATTGCAGACTGCTGATATCACTTCGTCCAATCTCCACGGAACCTTTGGTACCCTATTTGTAAAAAAAAATCACGAACATGGAATTGGCTGAACGAAACATTTTTATATGAAATTTAAATCATGTAAGGATTTCAATGCCGGACAACGCCATTATACGACAACAACCTACCAGGACTGATGACTGGTAAATAAATAAATACGTGTAAATCAATAATGACGGTTTGTTCTATTAGTATTGCCATTGAATATATAACACTACGTACGTACGTACACTTTACGTACTCTGCGGTAATTTGAAGGTATGAAAATGTGATGCTTACACAGATAGACTACACTTTTCCATACTTAATGAAATATTGAAAGAAGTTCCACCATGACTCCAAAGAGCCCATACGTACTACCTGTCTTCTAAGGCAAACTGAGAAAGCCCCTTTCAGTAGTAAAGCGCCGACATGTAATGCTTGTTTTCTCTAACTTAGCTTCTGATTCTATCAAATGCGTGAATGCAAAGAACATGAACGCACAAACTGTGAGAAAGACAGTTTTTTTGTTTAAAAAAAATATATAATTACAGCTTTTCGAATGCGCAATAGAGGCTATATTAGTTAAGGATAAATACAACCCAAATGAAGAGAATGTATATTAAAGTTTTTTTATAGAACCATTGTAAGTTATACTGTATAAAGGGACCTCAATGGTTCTGTTAAAAGACAGGTATGTGGATCGCCTTTCAATATTTCATTAAATGCGGGGAAAAGCGTATTCGTATCTATTCCCTAAGTGCATGCAACACCGGAATTTAACGGCATGAAATTACCACAGACTGCGCAAATTGACTATACCAGAGGAAAACCACAGAATGCCAATTTCAAAGAACCGGTCCGAGTTTACTCGAACATGCTTTCCAATTTATCAAAATTAGTAGACAGAGAAAATGAGTAATTTCATGGTAAATAATTTTCTATGGTGAAATTTCCGATATCTCGGGGGGGGGGGGGGGGGGGGGTCAGTCCACCAGACGTCACTGGAGGTGAGGTAAATTCTAGATAGGTCAGACCAACACATTACCACACAGCAATACTGGCAGGGCACGCAATGCAGCGTGAATTTTCTATAATTTTTTCAAAAAAACATTTTTTTTACAAAACCAAATGCTTTTCTGGGAAAGCAACCTGTCTGGTTTCGTTACTCAACTTAACACCTAAAACATGCCTGAAGGTAGAAATCATCGATAGAAAGGTTTCGCAGAAAAATTATTTTTTAGTCATTTTTAATTAAAATTTAGTTATTTTTATTTTTTTACCCCCAAAAGCAAACTATCAAGGAGCAAGCGACCCCCCTCATTTTGTCAACATTAATAACGACTACAATATATGAGAATTTAAAAGAAATCGTTGGAGCTGTTTTTGAGAAATAATTTTTTTAGACGTTTTTTGGAGTTTTTTTAGAATGAAACCCCCCCAAATTGAGTTAGCCCCAAATAAAAAAATAGTTCCGAGGTATGATTTGTGTGAACCTACATGCCAAATTCCACCCAAATCCACCGAGTAGTTTGCCCGGAAATCGATGAACAGACAGACCGACAGACATTTCGTAAAAACCACTTTTTTTGGTTCCTGGGACCTCAAAACGTGTTCAAATCTCGGAATCGAAAATTTCGACCATCACAAAGCTTTCGTTATACTACGTATAAATTGGAAAGCAAAAAACCCCGGGAAATAAAAAAATCGACCATAGCACAGTCAACTTTCCCTCGTATTGTCGTCGTATATGCAAATAGCCGCCATTGTAATTACGACAACGTGCAATTTTCATTCGCTAAGGCAACAAACGTTGCATATTAATATTTGATTTTGAATTTGAGATGAAAATAGAACGTAAACAATGCACGAAATGAGCGGGTAAACATTTACCCCACAATTCTCCATTGCATTATACGCATACATTTGACTATTGTATGCACCGTTGTTGTCGTATCTTTTGTGGTTTGGGCGTATATATTGATGTGAGGTGGGATTTGAGAGCTGTTTGCGCTCAGGTGTGAATTTCAGCAATGCAAAACAATAGAGGGATTAATAGATTATGCGTTTATGTGTAAATAAAGGGGTGAATTTTCAAAATAAGGGAGAGATTTTAAATTATTTTGTAAACGCATTACGATGAAGTCTTTTTGAAGAAATTAATTAATCCTCATTCTGCAACCACCAAGGTATGAAAATGAAAAATGAAACCAATAAGACCTACAAGCTTTTGCATTACATTTAAAATTTCTCACCTGAAATATTATTAGCCTATAGAATACGACAGATAAATGCTTTATACTGATTTTATACAATAGTATAATAAAAATAATTTCCTTATGGAACGGACCTAGACCTGATTAGTCCTGGTCCAATACCAACGACCCCATGTTTTTCCATAATTATTGATATTTCTCCCATATGAATATATAGGCCATTGGCAAACTTGTACTCTTCCTTGATGTCAACCCATACCGGCTACAAGCGATAATGGACCAGCTCAGACAAGCTTACCATTGACAAAATGTAACATGTGAAAGCGTGACTTAACCAAGAACGGGTTAAGAGAATTGTAGTAAGCACTGCGTTTTAAGATTGTATTTTTTATGAATTTTTAATTTGACTATTTTCGGATCTACCCTGTATTATATGAAGAATTAATTAATTTAGTTAAAAAAATTAGGGTGTCATTTATTAACAAAATAGCCTACTATGAAATATCTGCCTAAATTCATAAGAAGCTCGATTTGACCTAGTATCGCTCATTTTTTGCTCATTAGTTAGGGGGTTCCCTGTACTGGTTTGAAGGCTTAATAGAATGGACCTTACGGTACTGGGGACACTAAAACAGGGCGGAAGCTATAAAGATTTTATTAATTCATAGTACTAGCCATATGAGGTTTATCAATAATAAAACATAAGCTGACGGTTTCACCCTGTATTTACATACGACTATTTGTTTCCTTGTGATAAGAAAGTGACGGCAAATCAATTAAATTTACGGTTGACTGTACAACAAATGTAAGCTACGTAAAATATATTTATTATTACTTATCAATCAAAAATGTATGTACTGTAGCTAGTTTCATGTGTAGTTGGGGAGTGAAAAAGAAACACAGGATGTTCTTGAGAAACAAAATTAATTAGAGGACAGGAAGTTAAATGAAGGAGAATAGAATTGGTAAGTAAAGAAGGGAGTGATCGACGACATAACCAATACAAAATGTGTCGAAGGCATTTCCAATGCAAAAAACAGACACTGCCTACCGGAAATTTACTTCTATTCCACCTCCTACCCTTTCCTACATCAATTAAGGCAACCCACTTCCAATACAGGGCGGCAAAAAAGGGTTTCTACACAGATGTACTGTCCATGCATCTGGGCTCTGTGGAAGGGGATGTGTCAGTGTCACTTGTTCCTGACTAATTTGCAAAGAAACAGATTGCTGAAAGTTAGTATCCTATGCTTAACTTATAAATAATAAGGGTTTCTTATACAGTACAGTGGCAGAAAACATTTTTAGCCATCCTCATACAGCCGTCTTTGCCCATCTATTTGAGAAGCATTGAACTTGATAGTTTTGCAGTCCAGTACGGGAAAATAGTAACATGCCCAGGAATCAGTGTAAATTAACCTAAATAAGCCACAATGAATGTAAATTGATTTGTTATTAGTCAACATAGCCTAATTGCTGACCATTATTGCGCATGCAGATATTTACTTCAGACTTCCCTTTTCAGAGCAGCAGTCTCCAAGGTCCAAATTGTCATGATTATCGCCAGTCTTCGATAAAAGTGGCATGAAAAGGAGAAGAAGCATGTTGGACGTAATCTGAATGTTTTCTTCTGGGCCTCAATGGCAACATGACAAAACATGGCAAAAGGGTTGAATTTCGTTTGGGGTGGGTTAGTATTAATACCGTATTTAAGTGGTTAAAATAATTTGCCAGACCAGTTATTATTATTTGTTGGTGGTGGCATGCCGTAACTTTCGGGTTCCACTTAACGTAGGAATTAGAGTGGCCAACCACCCTGTTCCTAAATAAATTATGTATCGTGCCGGACAATAAAGAACCCTTTTGTTACTCAACTAGAATATCCCAACTGGTTTCTGCTTTACACACCTTCCGAAGCATGGCCAGATAATGGAGCCAATATATATATAAATTTATATAATATTAATATATATATGTATGTACGAGTATATATACGTGGGACATGAGCGAACGACTTCTAGGATGAAAGTCAGTGACCTTACTGCTGTACATACGAGTAAGCTGACAAACCAAGTGGGAACAGTAGTAGAAATTATTTACCGAGGTAATTCCTCCCCCACTTCCGATAGTGGCAGGCTGCATTAATAATTCAATTAAAACCTCCAATAGAGGGAGAAGGGTAGCAAAAAGGGTCGCTGCACAGATGTGCGCACAGGACAGGTCCGACACCTGATGGGGATGGAGGCTCTAAAAAAGGATGTGACAATTTCGTGTAAATTTCAATATTCGAGATGTTTAGGTCCCCTAGTAGCTGATAAATTCTAGTACGCTATTCTGGTATAGAAATCGAATTTAACAGTGCAACTGAGTTTCCCACTTTACCATGGGATATGAGAGTACGGCAGCTTAGAATCGTGTATGAGCAACAGTTAAAGGTACAGCTTGTAGCGGTTAAGACGACGCCCCGGTTAGGCGTAGATCGTGGGTTCGAATCCCGCCAAGCCCAGTTTTACTATATCCACTAATTTTCGGTTATTTTAAATTTTCAACCAAAGTTAATTTTTATAATACTTCAATATAATGTGTACAGAGTACCTATTAACATTGTAGACAACCTCTACAGGCAGAGGAATTAGATAATGGAAGGTAGGAAATGGACAAAAACGGGATTCGAACTTGATTCCATCTTGTCAGGGTGGTATGCTGGCCACTTCACTAAATCGCTATGCATTTGCCAGCATACCACCCAAGTAAGGTAGGAACTCGGGTTCGAATCTAATTTCCTTCCATTTTTATAAATATGTAAATAAAAATATAGTATATCTAATATATAAATACTAGTATCTATACATCTAATATATGAGAAAGGATTTTAAGCTAACATTACTGGGCTTCTTTGACAAAATTAATTTCTTAACGAATATTTGGGTTTTACTAAGGTTATTATAACAATTTTTATTAAATTACTATATTTTTTATGAAATACCATGAAGTCTAGAGTAATCTAATTTTTTTCTACATGAGTATTCCTAATGATAACTCTTTTTTCTCGTCCCTGAAATTAGGTGATTACAGTACCCGATAAAAGAGTTCGGATTACCTCAATTCTGAACTAAACTTACCACACAATACACTTACTATACTATATAACATTGTATACAGTATACTAGTTCAAAACACTAAAACCTAACGCTCTTTCTTTTAATTCCCCTTCTTTCCACACACATAACCCCCCATCCATTCGCTTAATGTGTTAAATTTCTTCCCACTATTGCCCACATTCCCGGATTTTACTGCCCCCACCAACCCCTAAAATTCATTTGCCCCCCCCCCTCGTATTTACGACATTTCTTAAGACAATCGGAGCTGGGCGAATTAAGAGGGGGTATTGTTTTTGCTGGCAGTCTACGGGCCATTTCCAGCCCCCTGTGTTGTAGGGGTTGAAAGAGGCCGTGTTTCTTCATTAGAGAACTTGCGAATAGTTGGGGCGGCTTCTGAGGGGGGAGGGGGTTGGTCCGTTTCGGCCCCCCTCCACCATAAATTCACATTCTCAACTTTTCACTTAACAGGGATGACTTTGGGCTTTCATTACAGGCCTGCAATTAGTGGATTGTGGGGTATAGGATGTGACACTGCGGTCTGCGGGGAGGGGATCTTGTAAACCCGGTGACAGACTAACTTTGCACCGAACGTGAATATTTTAACAAGGCCGCATCTCGGATATCCTATAAGAGCGGCAGTAACCACAACTTATGGTCTGGAATCCCCCTGTCTCTAACCGTGAATTGAATTTGTTCCACTAGTTAGTGGTTGCCCATGATAGTCTTCTTATAAAAACTTACCTTCTGTGCAAAGTGTGATTGTCTCTGAGTACAGATACACATAATAGTCTCCTTATTAACTTTGTAAAGTTTTACGTCACACAAGAAGAATCCGCCGTGTCGCTGACCATACCCAAGGTTAAATACAGCTAGGAAAAAGAAAGAAAAAAGAATCCGCGGCTCGAACTGATATAACCTTTCGGGTGAAAGTCGGAGTCTGTACCACATGACATCACTACATGCCCGAAGTTTCAGCCGACGCAAGTTCAAGAAAGGCTTTCAGTGCTTATGTATTTACTGTTTGCTGTGGTATTATACAACACTGAAAGCCAAGCCCCAATTCACAGTGAAGCTTTCTTTAAGTTACGTTGACGTATACTTATAAGAAATGGAATAAATCCATAAAATTCCACGAAGTACTCAATTTTGCAGTGTTTTGAAAGTAATAAATTCACGACTACCCCTTTAGAAGATCGATGACAGCAAGCAAGTTATTGGAGCAAAGAATTAATGATTTATAAGTAACCACTCCTCTGCCACCGTGGGGTGCTTTTTCCAATAACTTCTTCAAAATAAAATAAAGCTTTCTCAGCATCGCTGACACTCAAAAAAGTGAAGAATGAAAAAAAAATCCAAATAAACTCGAAAAACGACCTGAGACATGAATCAAAAAATCTCGGGCCGCTGCAGGGGGCATTACATAGAAAAAATAGCAATTATTTTGGGAATCGGCCAAATTTTGCAATGGATTTATTATTTCTGTACACAAAGAAACATTTATAATGTTAGTGTGACACAGAGAGTCAAAAACAAATTATGGGCCATGCTTAAATGCCCCGAACCAACGGGATTGTAAAATTTATTGTTGTTGTACAGTATAAAAATTAACAATAACTTCGTGCTTCCTGTGGCACCACCTTGCCTTGTGCAGGGAGACAGCTCTGGTTTTCTTTGTAGAATATAAATGCCACATATATTGCCACCTGTATAGAAGCGTTACGGTTAAGATGGTTGGGACACGTTGTAAGAATGACAGGAAGCTGAACAGAATGTATAAAGCATGACGGAA